>CM042435.1:16542003-16987003 GCA_023631565.1 Gymnocephalus cernua
CCAGCACCAACGCCCGTACTAGATGGATTTAGAATTAAACCAATACCTGTTTCCTGAACAAGCGTGCTTCATCAATGGCTTTGTTTTAAAGGCGGAAGTTACTTTGGAAAAAAAGCCTATAGGTGGCCTCTAGCTCACCAGAGAGCCTCTAGCTCAGAGCGAGCACCGCATGTAGGCTGAGTCCTTGCCCGAGGTCCTTTGGTCCCCTCTCTCTCATCTCTGTCTCTCTTCAGCTGTTCTAAATAAAGGAAAAAAGCCCTGAAATTATCTTGAACCCTCTGAGGTCTAAGGGCATTTTCGCATCTCTTCTTAAATTAACCTTTTCAAGGTATTTGCATACAACTGACCCCCATGTTTTTCCCATTAAAATGTTCAGAACAAACTCAGCTTTCCTTATAGTGATGCCCAGTCTTTTCCTAGAGCAATGTTTTAAGTGATAGTTTGGCGCTAAAGCTGAAACGCTGATGTTGGCCTTTTGAAATTCCTCGAATCTCTTTCGAAAACAAACCTTATCTTATGATGTGTTGTACGAATTGCTTCGGCGGCTGAAATGAGTTTTCTAAAGTCTTAGGTTATATATGATTAAAATATGTCTGAAATGAAAGTTTGTAATATCACTTTTCGAGTAGGAGTTTTGTCAGACATCATTTGGACGCGCCGGTGCATCTTTAGTCCTCAGAGGGTCAAAAAGAAAAGAGCATATAGCGCTGGAATCGGTCGAGTCCCACTAGAATGTTGGGCGAGTCCAATGGCCGAGTCCGAGACAAGTCCGAGTCCAAATACCAATGAGTCCAAGACAAGTTTAAGACAATAGAAACACGTACAGCCCTGCAGACAGGGCCAGCCATGTGACATATCCCAACAGAGCTTTACAGATAAGGACATGCAGATAATGTTAGTGACCATATTATCATGTCAGGTTGGCTTGAAGCTGAGCGAGACTACACAACAACTCACCTCCTAATGAGCTCTGTTGTACTTGCTGAGGTAGTTAATATTCCACTAGAATCGCATGTTAATTATGGGATGGAAGTAATTGTGTTTCCTGAAACAGTCAGACCCTCAGGTAACACCGGGAAAACAGATGTTGCTTGTAAGAACTTTTAATTCTGAAAAGCTAATAAGCTCAATTCAAGCCTGTTCCTAATATTAGTTTTGTTGTGGGTAAACCCTTGTGTAAGCAGGAAATAGTAGTGTGTGTCTGGACATCTTGCCTCCAAGGATTTGCCTTAGGCAATTTATTATTGCAGTGTGTAGAATGTGAAATAAAAAAAACAACAACCTCAGTCCCTGAGTAATTTCCCCTCATTAATGAAGTGGCATCTGCTGAAATATAGTTAGTATTAGGCCTGACCCCACTACAAAATACTTTACAGTTCATCTCAGCACTTGTGCTCATGTCCTGACTTTGAGCTTAAATCAAATCTTACAAATTTACCATCAAATATTACAACAAACAATGCATACTAATAACGTTGCCCTTGTCTTGCTACATCTTTGCATGCAGCGTATTGAAATGAATCGTTGCATCGATGCATCGCGATGGGGACGTAAACTATTGTCCATCGATGCAGTGACAGACCATAATCGATTATTGCCTACTTGCTTTTTTTTTTTTTTAAAGATTATTCAGGAAGTGTCGTTTTTTAAGAGCAGATACGATAAAAAGGGGAGTTCATATACTGTATATCTGACTGCTTGAATTTGTCGATGAAAACCACGTGCAGCAATATATAATAATACTGAGGAGGTGACGCATCGCGATGCGTTGTGATATTAAATGGATTCGAATCGTTGACAGGATAATCGTAATTGAATCAGATCGTGCGACCAGTGAAGATTCACACCCCTAGTGGAACGGGGGTGTCTAAGCATTGCCTTTTCCTTGTTCAACCAGTCTCCTGTGAATCACACTCACATGCAACAGTTTTGCAGGAGTTCATTGGTCATGTTCAGTGACAACACATGAAGTAAGGGTGTGGAGTAGGGCTGGGAAAGAAAACCGAAAATCACAGGTATTCGAGGATTTTTGAAAATCGATTATTTTCCCTAAAATCAATGTTTTTCTCCCCTGTTTAAACGGTACCGCTGACCAAGCAAAGCGAAAGCAGGCAAAGCAGAAAATCCATGTTATGTTCTTCTTTACATAGTAAATAAATGTCAGACTGAATGACTGACTGATGTGATGTCATTCTTCTTGGAAAACAATCTGTTTTTAGAACATGTCTCAAGATATATTGGCTCTAGAAGTGTGTTAATTAACTTTTGTTTCATGTTAAAGAAGTAAAAAAAAATCCCAATACTCAATACTATCGAACCACATTACTCCTAGAACCACAATAAAATAAAAATCACACAAATCCAATCGTGGCAAAAGCATATGGTCCTTGCCCTAGTGTGGAGGTCTGGGCCTTTTGTGAAATGTCATTTTGTTTTCTATAATGTTGGTTATTCTGAAATGTTTCGTTGGACATGCACATAGGCAATGTACACGGACAAGCACATCAACTGATTCATAGAGACAGGTATACAGACACATAGACAAAAAGTACATTAACAACAATGACAACCGATCTTTACAGGGTCAGCGAGAGCAGTGCTATGGCAGAAGGAAGCGAATCCTTCCACACCTCAGAGGGGCGGCAAGGTGAAGAGAATTGATTGGTTATTTCTCTCACCTCTCTACAAATCGCTCTCTCTCTTCTTTTCTCTCTGGATTAATGCCTCTCATAGACTACATCCAATTTTGATTATTATTATTTCTGTATTAATCCTATACAGTCCACTTCAGATCTGATACTGTACGTACATATCTATATGCAATCCCACCTTGACTGATCCCAACCTGAATATGTTTCTATGATCCATACTGTTCACCTGATTTTGGCATTGTACATATTGTACATATTTTGGATTTGCACCTTATTGCCATCTTATTCTTTTATATTTGCACTCTTTATTTGCACTCCTTCCCACTGTGTATTGCAACTGCTGCACAGCAATTTCCCTCGGGATCAATAACGTTGTACCTAATCTTATTTTAGAAGGCATAACTCCCCAAAAGAAAAAACAGGGGGGGGGGGGTGGGGGGAGAAAATAAAATCTACTCTCAAGGCAGTCCAATGTGGGAGGAGTGAGTGAGTGAGTGAGTGTACAAGAGAGCAGTAATGTCCATGGGTCTGAGCACAGACCAAGGCAGTAACGCACTTAATGCACAAGTTCCTTGGACATTGGTGGAAAAGGGTAGGAATAAGGGACGACCAAACAAGATTTCGGACACTGAAAGCACAGTTGCATCAGTAGATGCGTTGGTTATGTGTGTGACGGAGGATTGTGCGCCCCGCATCATGTACACTCTAAGAAATGAATCCGTAAAATAACAGAAAAACGTCCGGCAGCTCATTGCCTGGACTTAGTCCCATAATTAATAAAACAGGAAATGATGTTAAAATACAGAACATTCTGTTAGGCCTATTATATCAAATTCTCTCATACAAAGCTGAAAACTTAAAAAAAAAAAAAAAAAAAGGTGTCGCAGCACAAACTATGCAATTCGAACTGTAAACTAAACAAAAACTGTGAATGGCGTTCTATGGACAATTTATATTTAAAAATGTAGTCATACAACTGTTAAAGGTCCCATTGCATGAGAATGTCACTTTATGAGTTTTTTTAACATTAATATGACTTCCCCCAGCCTGCCTATATATGGTCCCCAATTGGCTTGAAAGAGACTTGAGATACAGTATTAGGGGACCACTAAGGTCTATATAAAAGCATCCAAAGAGCCCCATGTCATGGGACCTTTAATACACAGATATTTCTGTAAACAAACCGAAACAAAAATACTTCAAATACATCCCTGGAAAAAAAACTCAGGACGATAGTAAAAGGTTGTATATATACTGTATATATATATATATGATATATGATATATATGTATTATATTATTATATATTATATGATATATGTTGCATGTTGCTCTATTTTTCCTTTCAGTTTTCGCAGGTGCTTCTGCTTCTTCTCCTCCGGGAAAACACGACAGCGTTGCATTGTGGTATACAGGAGTTAAATGTAGGCTACATCGTATGGGTATTTTATAGTGGACGTGGATTAAATAAACCAGAGAATTTAAACACTTCTACAAAAAGGCAAACACACTGTATAGTGCACTATCTCAGTGTGGTGGAACGGTTTGATAGGGAACAGGTTTCAAACCACAGCTAGTGATTACAACAATCAAAGAAGATTGCCGACCCCTGCCTATCACTTTTGGAGAGATGACTAAAACATCCCACCGGTGTGCGTGAGCATTCCTTCAGTATGACCGGCATGGCTCACTGAGAGCAAACTCACAAATCATTCCAGTTTGTGCCTGACACATGTTAGCTCCACAAATCACGCCCGAGGAAATATGGTCAGCCTCAGAAAGCTTTCTTAATCCTTCCCTGTGCATTCTTTCCAGCAACTCCCCCTGAGCTTTCACCTGTGACCGGATATGTTATCTGGTGGAGTTGTAACCCTGCAAAAATACAATCATAATAACATCAACACAGAGGATAGAAAGTGACATAGACACACACACGAGAGGGGATAGCAACGGAGGGAAAAAGGCAGGGATTATCAATAGTGCAGTAAATGCAGTCAGGTGGACTGAGGGTTTTTCCAAGGTCAGCTTCAGGTTCACTCCAAAATACTCCCCTCCACCGTTAAAAAAAGCGTTTGTGTCAAATAAAGAGTCAACCCGGCCTCCTCGGCTTTCTCCGTTTCTTTTTGCCATCAGAGAAAATACACATTTTTTCGCACACCATAAAAACACCATGTAGCCTACATTTTTTGAGCTTCAAACACACACACACACACACACGTACACACACACACGCATGCACGCACACATGCACACACACACACACACACACACACACATCCCTATATTGCTGTAAATGCTATATATCTGTGGACTACCGAGCTCCACTGACCATGTGTGGACTTCTGTACGATAGAATAGTTACGTTTAAAGTATTTTCCCATAATATTACTGCAAATGTGATTTTTGTTTCTTTTTTAAGAAATTGCCAAGCGGCGACTTTATCATTAAGCAATGTCTACATATGAAAGAGGGAACGTCTATATATTGTAGTGGAACTGTCTGAGTTTGACTGTTTACAGCAAGGACTTTCTTCGTTTCTTTCTGAAAATGATAATTCAACATCAGTGTTATCAATATTCAAACATTTCCCTGGTATAGAAATGATACAACAAATAATGGCCACTTTAATTGAGAATAAATGTTTAACTTGCAAATCAAAACTAACTCGGAGATTGATTCCATCAGTGCACTTATTTTGTCTGAGGGTAATTTATATTATGATGTGTTATACTGCGTAGAATAGTGAAGAGGGCTCTTTTTATCCTGTGAATTATATGTTGTATTTGCTCTTTATAACTTCATACATTTTTTTATAAAAATCATTTCCCAATCTTAAACAGGTTTTTGAATCATGCATCAACTACACTTTGTTGTCTTCAGGGCATTGATTTCATTGATCATGACTATCACAGGGTCAGATAAAAAAAATAATTATTTATTCTATTTTTTCATCCTTTGATGTGCTGCACATTTACTCCTATTTTCCTTATTCACCCACAACTACAACCCCAAATCAGAAAAAGTTGGGACAGTATGAAAAACACAAATAAAAAAAGAAAGTAGTGATTTCTAAATGTACTTTAACTTGTATTTCATTGCAGACAATGTGAAAACCAAATATTTCATGTTTTGTCTGGTCAACTTAATTTCATTTGTAAATATACATCCTTTCCTGTCATTCAGACCTGCACCTGCAACACATTCCAAAAAAGGTTGGGACAGGAGCAATTTAGGGCTAGTAATCAGGTAAATTGGTTAAATAATGATGTGATTTGAAACAGGTGATGTCAACAGGTGATTGTAATTATGATTTGGTACAAAAGCAGCATCCAAGAAAGGTCTAGTCCTTTAGGAGCAAAGATGGGCCGAGGATCGCCAGTTTGCCAACAAATACGTGAGAAAATTATTGAAATGTTTAAAAACAATGTTCCTCAAAGAAAGATAGGAAGACATTTGCTTATTTCACCTTCAACAGTGCATAACATAATTAAAAGATTCAAGGAATGAGGAGGAATTTCAGTGCGTAAAGGACAAGGGAGCAAGCCTAAGCTGAATAACCGTGATCTCCGAGCCCTCAGGCGGCATTGCATCAAGAATCGTCATTCATCTATAAGCGATATCACCACATGGGCTCAGGACTACTTTGGCAAACCTTTGTCAAGTACCACAATACGTAGTTACAGCCACAAATGCCAGTTAAAACTGTACTGTGCCAAAAGGAAGCCCTATGTTAACAGTGTCCAGAAGCGCCGTCGACTTCTCTGGGCTCGGAGGCATCTGGGATGGACCATCACACAGTGGAAACGTGTACTGTGGTCAGATGAATCAGTATTTCAGGTATTTTTTGGGAGAAATGGACGCAGTGTGCTCCTGACCAAAGAATAAAAGGATCATCCAGACTGTTACCAGCAACAAGTCCAAAAGCCAGGGTCTGTCATGGTATGGGGTTGTGTCAGTGCCCTTGGCAAAGGTAACTTCCACTTCTGTGATGACACCATTAATGCTGTACATAGAGATTTTGGAGCACAATATGCTGCCTTCAAGAAGACATCTTTTCCAGGGACGTCCATGCATATTTCAACAAGATAATGCAAAACCACATTCTGCACACATTACAAAGTCCTGGCTGCTGAGGAAGAAGATACGGGTACTTGACTGGCCTGCCTGCAGTCCCGACCTGTCTCCAATAGAGAATGTGTGGTGCATTTTGAAGTGCAAAATGCGACAACGAGGACCCCGTACTGTTGCCCACCTTAAGACTTCTTTGCAGCAAGAATGGGAAAAAATTACACCTGAGACACTTCATCACTTGGTGTCTTCAGTCCCTAAACGTCTTTTAAGTGTTGTGAAAAGGAATGACAACATTACAAAAGTGGTAAATGCTTTACTGTTCCAACTTATTTTGAAATGCGTTGCAAGAACCAAAATAGGAATTTAGTTTTTTGAAACAAAAACAATACAAATCATGAGGAACACATTACATTATGTGCTGTTGTATTATCTGCAATGAAATACAAGTCAAAGTACATTTAGAAATCACTACTTTCTTTTTTTATTTGTGTTTTCCATACTGTCCCAATTTTTTCTGATTTAGGGTTGTAATACACAATATTAATGTTGCTTCTGTAAGACATAACGGTGCAAGAGGGGACCTTCCAGTAAAATCTCAACACACAGATACAATTAATTGAAGCTACATTCACATTCTGTACATTTTAACAGACATTCACATTGTCAACCCTAATCCTGGCACCCCATTGGAACCCTTAAAAGTCCCAAATTAAAGAGTGATTACCATTTTTTTCAACCTATTTTCCTATATTTTTGTGTCTAAGTGACTGATAGGAACAACAATTTTTGATATTGGTCCAGTATTAAGTGAGATCGCTGCAGTCGGCAGCGGTGAAACAAGCTACAATGTAAGTTAATAGGGCAATTGTGCAGCTTGTATGTACCTTCACAGAAGTGCTCGTTTTGCTACTGCCAGGCTCAGATTAATGTTCTGACGTGTCTTACAACATTATGGAGAGGATCCCTTCAGAGATAGACCTTTTTAAAACCTATTTAAGACGTTTCTGTATTTTATTTCTTTTAAAGATTATTTTTTGGGCTTTTCCACCTTTAATTGACAGGACAGCTTGGTGAGAAAGGGGGAAGACATGCAGGAAATCATCATAGGTCAGATTTGAACCCTGGTCCTCTGAGGCATACACCTCTCAGTATATGTGCGCCTGCTCTACCCACTGAGCCAATCCGGCCACAAGATGTTTCTGTGTAACCAGAGACAGCACTGAAGTTGCTAGCACTAAACCCACCAGACTCCATTTAAAAAAACTAGGGCTGTCAAAATAACGCGTTAATTTCGACTAATTAATCTGAGAAAAAATAGCGTGTTAAAAATTCCATATTGACCTTTCACCCAGAGCCATTCTAGCCAACATTCGACTGTATAATGAAGGAGGGACAGGCAACAGAAACATCGCTGCACGTGACGCTAGTTATCACTACACTCAACAGCAGGTAACGTTAGCCTTCCGCTAGCTAGTAGCTGGATTAAGTAAGGGAAAATGTAGAGCGAGGCGGTTGTTATAGCGAATACAACCCCGACAGGGTGATCAGGAGCCCGACGCGAAGCGGAGGGGTCTTAAATCAGCCTGAAGCCATGTAATAAACACGGAAGCTGACAGCTAACGCTAAATGGTGTAAAGTTTGACTGTGTTTCTGCCGTTGTCGGAAAAACACAGACGGAGACGGTGCATTCAATGAAACTGGTAACCTACAGCCTCGCGGTGGATTCGTAGTTATTGTAAAATACCCTTTTGAATTTATTTCCTCAGCATATTAGGTCATATTGTTGATTGTTATGGTCATTATTTGAACAGTGAAAATAATAATAAAAAGAGTTTTTTTAACTTTAATGTCACTAATGCTTATTATTTATTGATTCATTTGAATTGAAATATTTCAAATACTTTCACAGTAAAAATGATGTATGCGATTAATTTAGATTAATCACAGAGTCTGTAATTAATTCAATCAGATTTTTTAATCGATTGACAGCCCTAAAAAAAACAATACTTTTAGCATGTATAGAGCCAACGTATTTTCACATGTAAATCGGTAAACTGTGTGTTTATTTCAACCAAAACTGGAGTTAGAACAGTAGCGCTTTTTTGGACAATTTTGTCGCTTTTCTGGCCCTTATTGTTATTCATATTTTCTAGTCTGGCCCTTAGTGAAGCACACACGCATGCACGCACACACGCACACACACACACACACACACATACACACACACACCTGCAAACATATAAATGCCAACACGAAATAACCAGGAATTTACTCACACTTTTGCATCATCCAGCACACAAACAGATACAACTTTCTACCCACTGACCCCCACCCCCACACACTCACAATCCTCAAATCTCTGCGATGCATTCACAGCCATCCCCATACACACCAGCCTCCCCCAGCCGTCCCCTTCCTCCCCCCATTGCTGCTTCTGCTGCTGCTGTCACATTGCATTTCCCTCCGTGTCATTTTGGCCGGAGCCTCCTATTCAGGGGGGACAATATGAAGTCTCCTCGGAGAGAGAGAGCACCCTGCGAGGTGCGAGTGCCAGCATCTCCCTCTGCCAAAAGCCAGGAAGAGGGGTGGGGGAATAACATCCCACTCACTCCCCTCCATTTTACATTTTCTCTGTGCTCATTTTCTCAAGAGCTCCTCATCTATTTTGCCGGGCGAACTCGTTTAGAGAGGCCACCTTGTTAAATAAGGCATGAGTCATCTACAGCGCTCAGCATTGAAATGATGCCGTCAATTTCAGTGTGACTGTTGTGAGCTGAAACATGGCTGTGGCTGTGGAGGCCTGTGGAATAAAAAACAACAACAAGAAGTAGGTCAAGTAGGTTAATTAAAAGACGAAATTACATGAATAAAAAGCTTAATGATTGTCTGCTTTTATTGCTTCCTGTTTGAATGAACAAGACCTGTATTTGAAATAATAGGCATTTACAGCGATGCTTCTTGTGTGTTACTTGAATGTACTGATGCTATGAAAAAGCCAAGGATTCTTAAATACATTATGTCAGCTAGGGCAGAAGTAGCTCCGTCAGTAGGGACTAACAGGCCGGCTACATTGCACGCATAACGTATGCAGAGCGGTGACTGACGTACAATAATGACAAACTGGACCATGGACCATTTGTTATATATAATCATAAACTGCAGTGAATTGCGTGTCTCCCTAATGTTCATTTGGCATGAAATGGGAAGAAAAAGGTGTTCAGTAGCTCATTCCTGTCTTGAAGCTGTGAAGCAGGAAGTCAATGAGTTGAAGCTGATTTGATAAATTAGTCTCTCTCACTCATTACTCAAAGTTAACCAACACTGAGCGCTGCCACATTGAGATCTCCGCACACAGCTAAATTCATACTGAGGCATCCTGGGAAACTAAACAAAGAGGGGAAAAAATGATTTTAAAAAGGTTATTGTTTAAATGTCAGACTCTGGTGGCCCAGCTTTAAAGGTGACTTATTTTTTTTTAATGGCTTTCCAACATCAACATGTGTTCCTGGTGCATCTAGAGATTCCCCAAAGTTGGAAAGACCAAGCTTTCTCTTTCTCTCTTGCTCTATCAACATATCATTAGACAGAAGATGTTTCAAGTCTATGGGTTGGTGGTGGTTGACTAATGCTTCAAGAAAGCTCCATCTACCTCTGATCTGTGTGTCTGTCTGTATGAGACAGAGTTTTGATGCCTGAATGGTGATGAATGGTACTCCACTCCCCGCCATTAAGGCTGTCCAGCAGAAGCATTGTCAGGGACACCTCTCTCTGTGCCGGGCTTCTAAGCCAATTTGCCCTAGACTTACATGGAGAAAGAGACGTCTGTAAATCAGTGGATACATATGTATGACTCAATTCACTATCAGAATTTCATCCATTCGGTCTGATAACATTTGAAAAGTCTAGAAGAGCTGCACGATTAGGTCATTTAATCCCCATTCAAGTTAGCGGAGCGCTAGTCTCTCATTGCAAAATAGCCTCGGGAAGGAACTTGCTGACAGAGCCGACAGGCCGTTCTAAACGTCAGGAACATGGACATTCTCAGACATTTGCAAACACAAAGCCAAGGGGGGCCTAGGCATTGGGAGCATTTCCAGCAAATACACAGAGCCGGCCTGGTAAGTGTACTGTAGCTATCCCAGCAAACACAGCACAACTGTACCTGTTTAGAAAGCTTGTAGTCTCGCATTGCCAGACCTTCCTCCACAGCACTGCGAAGGAGGGTCTGGCTAATCCACACAGCATTCCGGGATTGGAGAAAAATGTGTTCTGGTTTATTGGCATTTCTTTAAACCAATCGCAACCATCTTGGGCGGCGCTAATCGCCAGACGGAGCAACGGTACCGCTACAAAATAGCCTCAGGAAGGAACTTGTTTTGGTGGAACATGAGTATGTTCAAAAGTTGTTTTAGTCGTGCAACAGAAAACTCAGACTGGACAGATAGTCTAGCTAGCTGTCTGGATTTACCCTGCAGAGATCGGAGGAGCAGTTAACCATAGTCCTCATAGAACGGCAACACAAACAAAGAGGAAGGTGATAGACATCTGGCTTAAAAAGAGGGACATCTGGCAGAATGGCATTGGAGCAATCTCGGAAGTGAAACGTCGTCGATATAGAAGCACTTAGGTCATGCTTGCTTTAACTGACTGCCAACAGACGTTTCATTCATGCATCAACATCGCAGGCTAATTCATCAGCAGCTTGACTGTCAGCTGACTAGTAACATCTAATCATATATAAAGCTTACAATATACCCTTTTCCACACTCGTTTAGTCAGGTTTTTCCTTTGATTTGTCACCCATCTGTGTGTTTTTGGTTCACCCGACTACAACTAGCTTTCTTGGGGACTAGCAGTCTAACACACATACCACACTGCAGCAATGCTAGTATTAGTGTGGGCCTTGGCTGAAAGAGAAGAGAACATTTTAGCAAATGCTAAAAAGTTATTTTAACATCAGTCCTGGTTCTGTTTGTGCACACAGACAGTTTGCTGCTTCCATTTGTATTTCCAAATAAGTTACATATTCTGCTGCTTATTTACAAGCTGATGTGTATGATCACCAGAGCACATTCTGGATACATTAACTGCCTTTTTAGCAAAGCAGTTGGTAATTAAAATGTTAAAATGATGGCCAAAAATGACAGAAATAGAAACCAGGTTATAAAAAGGAAGGCTTTTAATTAAGTGGTTGTGCGGAGTGCAAAAACCTGCACATTAGCCTGATATCAGGCTGACCTGCCATTTCATTTCATTGTTTGGTGATTTCTGTCTACGTAGAGGTGTAACAATTCCAAATGTTGCTGTACAAATAACACATTTTTTAAAACTGATTAAAGTGTTGAATGAATCCCAGGATACATATTTTGATTGTCACTGTTATGTAACCCAGATAATGTAAAAACACAAAATTGGAGCCTATGAAGTAAACCAATCCTCTTTATTATCATAATAAAAATCTAACTGTATCCCCCCCTTGTTATTTTTGTTGCAATGAATGTGTAGGATTAGTGCCAGCAACTAACAACTAGCATAGCTTTAGCTCAACTGTCCGACCAATAATTACAATGTGGCATATCCAAACAAAATCAACAATTACCATCAACTGTCTTAGCACCTTAGCTAATGTTAGCAATTAATTAACAGAGAACAGAGAAAGTTATTACGTAAAAAAAATTTACAATTATGTCAGAATTGTTACCGTCCTATGTCTATGACATTTTTAGTAGAAGCAGTGGGAGAGGACCACTAAATGTTTGTAACATCAATCATAGAAATTTGTCAATGTAATAGTTATTTTTTTTCTCTCTGTAAGTTGACTTCCAACAACATACAAAGCTTGTCGTTATTTTTGTTGTGATGGATTCTCGATCTGTCACAGGAAGATGTCGTTCTCCTGCCTATAGAGCTGTGATTGACACAGCGGTCAATGAGCTAAAACACCAAACACCTTTGAATCATTGAAAAAAAACTGAGATGTTGGCAGTGATTCAAAGTTCTGGAGCCAGGCTACTCACTACTTGATGATTTTTTTTTAATGAACCTCTTTAACCGCAAAGATGCAAATTGGAGGTGTTTAGATTTCTGCTGGGAGACGAGAAACTGAAGCACATTGAAAACAAATAGCAGCAGTGATGAGGTTAAGTTCAGTTCATCAGTATGTTGACAACCCTCTCTGATGTGTGATGTGGGTCTACACCCACGTGCAGAACACAGCCCGCCTCCATAACTTTCGCTTATTAACATTCTCTTTACCGCCGCTCCCTGATATTGATTTGACTCCAGAAATTAGCAGCCTTTTCTTCTTCTACCCACACAATCCCTTTCTTGCCTTCCATTATCATGGTGCTAACTCGACTCTCCTCTGTTTTTTTTTGTTTTTTTTCCTGTGCTGTCTCTTTGGGTTAATGCAGGAACATTGGTATTCTTGTGATGAACACAGGACAGGCGATGGAATGTGTAGCAGGTCAAGTCTGCCTCGCTTTCATCCTGGTGCCTTTGAATAGATAAAGAGGCTAATTGCATTTGCATAAGTACACTAAGACAAAGTCACACACGCACACACACACACACACGCACACACAAAAACACAGGACTTTGAACGCACACACACTTCCCAAGAACGGTGAGTACAAACCAGGACTGATGCAGATTTAAGACAGAAGTGTTGAGTTACAGTCTCCACGAACAAAAGCATTTAACTACACACAGCCCACTGCAGTCTGACAGTAATAAGTCACTTAGCAACTGTATGGAAGTATGTACAGTTACCGTTTTATTAATTATTGACAGACAATCAATACAAATTCTTTTGAAAGAAAGAAGGCATCACCTCCATTCACAAAATGTAGCCTGTGTGCTCTGTGTAACCCAGCGGCCTTATGAAGTGCAGTATGTAGTGGCTTCCCATATAGGAGGGGCTTTGAGTTTGACCATGACCTGGACCTGTCAGCTGACCTGCCAGATAACACAGGGTGCACAACATATCTCAAGAGCCCACTAAAAATGGTAGAGAGGATTGGACATATAATGAGAGCTGTGTCAGAGCTGCCTAGGAAGGTGCTATACGTGGTTCTGGGACCCCCAGGGTTGGACTGACCCCAGGCACTCACCTCTATACTTTGGTGGGCATAGCGCCAACTAGCGGTGACTGTGTTTGGTATAGGTTTGTTGGGTAATTTGTTTGTCCAAACGGCCTGCAATGTATTATTTAGTTTTATATTTTCCAATCCTAACAGGAGTTATCTCAGGACACTTTACAGATAGAGTAGGTCTAGACCACACTCTATAATTTACAAAGACTCAACAATTCTCCTCCTCCCCCATGAGCAAGCATTTGGTGCAACTTACAACTTGGTGCAATTTAAATTTATGAAAAATATAAAAATGTTCAGTGGCAGAAGTAAACAAGAACAAGAAAAAAAAGAACATAGCAATAAAGTAATACAAAACTTAATTGGTTATTTAAAAAAAAACAAAAAAAAAAAACAGTAATGGCCAGATTTGGAATTTAGATTGCCTGTTCTGCTGTCCAATATTTTTTACCCCTGAACCTTTCCCACAACCTACCACACAGTAAATTAAAAAAGTATGTTTTACAAATAAGTAAATACAAATGAAATTCCAAACGAAATTCAAGGGAAAGTAGTGCTGATTGCGACAGGGATGATTTAAATTGACCCACAGACTGCTGGCTTGTGTAGTTCAGTCTATAGAATCACTGAGCATAGCCAGACTTATTTTCTCTTCCTGACCTCATTTCACTTCATCAACAAACATCACTCCTTAGAAATGTCAACGTGTAACATGCACAACTGTTGCCAAGGCTCATTTTTTGTTGCAGTCCAGCAGCAGAGCATCCATTCAGAATCTCACTCTGAACGAATAATGGTCACATTTTCTGCTGTGTTTTGTTCCGCTGAATTCTATTTTAGGATTTTCTGCTCTGTTTTTCACGGCCTGCACTCAGAGATGTGCAGCAGGAATGTTAAGCAAAAAAAAAAAACAAAGCAAACTCCTCATTTAATTATTCAGTCATTCTTCATGAAAGGTCAGTAGAAATTAATTGGTGACAGCGCGTTGGATTCATTTAAATGTACTCCTTTGTGTAGCCTAACAACTTTGTTCAATGACCAGTCAAGGTTTTAGCCTGCGAGGCCTGTTAAAGCTGCATATGATGAAAGGAACGTGCAGCAAAAAGCTCAGCTGTCATGTCATTAATATTTGTTCTTGTTTCTCTGTAAAGGAAGTACGGCTGCCACTTTGATGGTATGCAAGGTTTCCTCTGCAAAATACAGGTTTGTGTACAGCAGACCGGACACACATACAGATGATGTTAATGCAAAAACATGTCAGTTGTAAATAAAAAACTTCTACTTTATCACTGAAAAACCACCTTTCTTGGATTTGCCTTGTGTGTATATGTGCTTTATGTATTTTAATGTGACAATGTTTATTGTTTGTATTTTATGACAATGCATACAATGCTTTCCTGATAATATATTTGCATATTCATATGTATCCAGGGCTGTGTAGCATTTCGACGAAGGTTCCCGAGTGGACTACAATTGGGAACAACTACAATTGGGCTTTCATTTCAGTCCAAAGTAAGCATATTGCATTGTACTTGAGGAAGGTTCAGCTCACAAATTTGTTAAAGTGCTGATATTATGCTAATTTTCAGGTTCATAATTGTATTTAGAGGTTGTACCAGAATAGGTTTACTTTACAGAAGTAAAGGCTGGACTACAACAGAGCTGTTTGGAGCAGTTTGTGAACAGTGTTTTCTGTTGGAGATGGTAAGTCCCTTTGGGGTGCACTTTGGGCTTTTTCACTTTGTAAACGTATAACGTGCACAAAAAAAACATATATAACACAATAAAGGAAAGGGGAAAAGCCAAAAAGCATAATATGAGCACTTTAAGACAAGTTGGATTCAGCCAGCTCAGGTATCAAGTACACTGATTCGAGTCTGCATGCATATTTAGAAAAGAGATTTCCATCTCAAGGGACTTCCTGCTTGAATAATTAAAATGTCTGCCTTTATGTGTACACGTTTTTCTTTTGAACATGCCGTTTTATACATCTAGCCCTGTATTATACACGTATACCTTTTTATACACTATGCCAATTTAATTTTCAGAAATTCTAACTCATGCTGTCTCCAACACACCATTCAAAGTTACATCACACTTGTGCAGTACAAGTCTGCAGCACCCATCTGTCGCACTTAGCACAGATGGTGAAAGGTTACAATTTGGGCATTTTTAGTCATATTTGTTTCCAGATTCAAATTGAATAAAATTAAAGAAAATGCTGGTAGTCTCATGTTATGTGGAAATAAAGAAAGCATTCACACACTTACGCTTCTTCTCAATAACAAGCATTCATGCACCTATTCAAAGGAAGCATCATACTGTGCATTCTATAGCTCAAATGCTTTTAGCTCCATGTAGCTGCATGGTAATTGCTCTAGTTCTGTGTAATTAGTTGGATATATCTTTGCATCTCGCTCTTACACAGTACACGGTAAATATCACTCTTCATTCATTATCCATGAAACAGTATGATAGTTCTGACACTTCCTCACTGATTGCTAACTAACTCTGGGAGACAACAATAATGTTGTGTTTTGAATTAGCATAAAAAAATGTCATACATGGTTTCCGGGTATCTCTCCATTCTCCTCTACCCCTCTTTTCTCCCAGTGAGCTCGGGTTGAGAGAGAGCTCTGATATTTTAAGCCTGTTAACGTATTAAGTGATTGATTACCGCATTTAAGTCTGTTTCATTTTTAATCACCGCTCCAATGATGTATGTAATGGGCCCAGACCTTGATGAAGATGCCTGTTAAATAAGGTGGGTGTTGGGAGGGAGTCCATAAGCTGCACTTTCTCCACCTCCCCTTCTTCATAATGTCTTATATAAGGATATGATTTCGGTAGAAAATATTTTTTACGCAAGCATTTTACTGGACCGTTGTGGGGAAGAAGGTTCTTGAATCAGCAGTCAATATATGTTCCGACCCTCACCTATGGTCGTGAGCTTTGGGTAGTGGCTTGTCTATATTGACATTGTTTAATTTCTGGGATTGCTCCGGTCACGCCGGAAATTCCGTCAGATGTCCCTCACATTCGGCCAGATGTCCATTACCTTTCCTTATGTTGGCATTTTAAACTCTGGTGGATTTATGAGGACTATGGTTAACTGCTCCTCAGATATCTGCAGGGTAAATCCAGACAGCTAGCTAGACTATCTGTCCAGTCTGAGTTTTCTGTTGCACGACTAAAACAACCTTTGAACGTACACATGTTCTACCAAACCAAGTTCCTTCCCGAGGCTATTTTGCAGAGGCACCATTGCTCTGTCCGGCTGTTAGGGTCACCAAAGACGATTGTGATTGGTTTAGAGAAATGCCAGAGCACCGTTTTCTCCCGTCCGGGAATGCTGTGTGGACTAGCCAGATCCTCCTCCGCAGTTATTTGGAGGTAGAGCTGGCAATGCAAAACTCGGTAGTGACTGAATGAATGGGATCGCGAATGAAATGAGTTTCCTCCGTAGTGGTGGCTGGGCTTAGCCTTACAGAGGGTGAGGAGCTCAGACATCTAGAGTAAGCTTGGAGTAGATTTATTGCTCCTCCTCGTCCAAAGGAGCCAGTGGAGTTGGATTCTACTTGGCGTCTCCGTTAGAGGTTTTCTGGACATGTCCAACTGGTAAGAAACCAGGGTAGACCAAGACACGCTGGAAGAATTACATATCTCATCTGGTCTTGGAACGCCACAGGACAAGCTGGAAAACGTTGCTGGGGAGAGGGACGTTTGGAGTACCTTGCGTAGCCTGCTGGCCCCCGACATGGCCCCAAATAAGCAGATGGAAATGGATGAATGGATATTTTCTATATTACCAGCAGTTATTTGGAGGTAGAGCTGGCAATGCAAAACTCGGTAGTGACTGAATGAATGGGATCGCGAATGAAATGAGTTTCCTCCGTAGTGGTGGCTGGGCTTAGCCTTACAGAGGGTGAGGAGCTCAGACATCCAGAGTAAGCTTGGAGTAGATTTATTGCTCCTCCTCGTCCAAAGGAGCCAGTGGAGTTGGATCCTACTTGGCGTCTCCGTTAGAGGTTTTCTGGACATGTCCAACTGGTAAGAAACCAGGGTAGACCAAGACACGCTGGAAGAATTACATATCTCATCTGGTCTTGGAACGCCACAGGACAAGCTGGAAAACGTTGCTGGGGAGAGGGACGTTTGGAGTACCTTGCGTAGCCTGCTGGCCCCGCGACATGGCCCCAAATAAGCAGATGGAAATGGATGAATGGATATTTTCTATATTACCAACAGTCCAATGGACAAAATAGCTATGCATACGCCTTCTCCGATGGTTCTGTGTAACAAATAATCTGGTGCGTCAGGTTACCTCAATCCCTGCCTCCAGCCCCCTTCTCACTTCCCCTGAACCTGACTCACCTGTTTCCAGGTCCCCTCATCAACCCTGCAGTAACCAGCCCGTTTCCACTCACTCCATTTTAGATTGTGAATGGTGCTTATGCCTTTGCTTTTTTCATTTATAATGTTTTCTGTCCCTAAACACAATCAGGAATCAAGGGGATTGCCGAACCAAATCACCCACAAAGGACTTCGAGAGCATTGACCCAAAATTGCCTAACTTGCACTTCTATTCTGCCCTATGCAAATTAAATATTTCTGTTTTTTTATCTGAATTCATTAACAATGTTGAGGCTATATCTAATAAGATTTGATGAAACGAAAAGGAACCATTTTGTATTTGATAAGCAAAGTCAATACAGGATTATTTTTGATAAGATGCTAATAAACCCCAGCTCTAGTGACAAAAGTGATTTTCACCCAACTGAAATGTTAAGCCTCCTTTACCTTAACTTGGCCTGCACCAAAGAGCAGACGGACAAGGTTATTCTGTCAGCTGGTAAATGTACAGCTCACACCAAAGGGGGCAGGTATTTCATTCAGGAGTTGTTGGAGACCAAACCAGACGTATAAGAAGCGTGAATATAGGACTTACAGTCACCAAATGGACACAGAACTAGTCTACTGGACATGTAGATAGGCAACTGTTGCAGCAATAGCCTTACAATGTAATGATGTGTCTTCAGCTTGTTTCTCTGTACTAAGTGGTCAAAACATGTATAGCTAAAATATATTGTGTAGTTTTCTAGAACTGACTATGTCAACCATACATACAGCTGGTTAATTCAACCTCTTTCTTTTACAAAATGCTGAGAAAAGCCAAGAAATACAGCTGCACAAGCATCTTGTTCTTCAAATTATACGTATCATTCTTTTAACTAGAATTCCTGGCCAACATTGTACCAGCGTAATTCAGCAAAGGAATGCATTCAACATTAAACTTATTGGAAGCATTTATTCACATTGCTTTGTCTTCAGTGTTTGAAGGTTGAACTAAATTGAATGTGACCACTGCAGAGCCTTTTAGGGATACGACACACAAAATGAATAGAAGCAGAGGCCGACCGTCCCCCTCACACATAAACACACATAAGAGTACACATGTGCTCGCGTACACATAGAGTCCTTGGTAGATGAAGGGGAGAGGAAAGCCTAATGGTGCATTGCAGGTGTGGTTTCAACAATCCATTTGTCAGAAGAGGCATTCAATTATTGCTGGGAGCCACCGGGCCAACGTGACCGTCTGCGTGTATTCCCATGGTCATGTGGAATTCTGAAATTTAGTCCAAAATAAAAAGTGAATCAGTGCATGTCTCCATCAACGACCTTTATGTCTATATACTGAAACCAGATTTTCATTAGCTGCCATAGTGAGAGAGAGAGAGAGAGAGAGAGGGAGAGAGAGAGAGAGAGAGAGGGCGGAGGGGGGTATAAAGCTTCCAATGTAGAACAATTTTATATTTTTCAAAGATTGAAAGAATATGGAGTCATGTTCTATACAATTCCTATTGCACCTTTATCCGTGAGTCCAAATATCTTTGCAGCAAACCCTACAAAATAAGGAAATACCTGAATATACATAATTTATTGTACTACGTACAGTTCTCAGAAACATTTGCTTTACACGAGGTTCACCAAATGCAGGATTTCAATTGTTGGAAAAAGAGGTTACTTGAAAAGGTTTATGATCTATAGTTTATGATCCATAAACAATGTCACAATGTCTATTTGCGAAGAAGGAGTGTATTTATTCTGCACAAAATAAATAATTGGCAATGCACCACACTTTCTGCTTTGGATGCATTTATTAAAATTGCAATTGAAGAGCTTTATCATCATAATCTCATAAATGTCTTATTTCTGGTTCTTCTGATACCTTGGAGCCTAAACGGGAAGTTTGGACATTTGATCTGATGGAGGAAATGTTTACTTGAGATTGAAGGATCGTTTTCAATATGCCAGCTTTTCCACACATAGTGTAAACAACATTTCTGCAATATTTCAACTCTTTAAATTTCTGGAATTTTCTCTCAGGCTTTTCATTCACATTTCAATACGCACAGGGCAAGGACAACTTAACAAGTGCACCTCTGTCTGTCCTAATACTGGCTGAGTGGCTTTCACAGTTTTTGTTTCCTCTCTTTGTTTCCATCACACCAACGTGCTCTTTTTCTCTGCAAGTCCGGCTCGTTAAAACAACTTGTATTGGCATACGTATCTCCACTATAAACAACCTTCCCAGAAGCACTTGAAATTGAAATTGTAGATTGGAGAAAACACTCATTCACCCAACGTCAGGTTGCTTTTTTTGGCAGGGAAAGAAACAGTAAGCGAGCAGGGAGTAGGAAGGATGGAGCGAAAGTCTGCCGTGTATCTCCCTGTCCGATTCAGCTGAGAAGATTTTAATGAGCATCCTGTGAAAGCCTCCTTAACAAGGGGAGAGGGGGGAGAGACAATAACAGAAGAAGGGAGGACGGAGAGCAGGATGGAAGCTTAACAGTTTGGAAGGCATGTCCATTGAGATGCTGATGATGAGAGGGATTGGTCAAGCAAAGATGACATGATGGGAGGATGAGAGGGGATTGAGACAGTTTCTAACTTATCTCGGCCCCCCCCCACACTCGATCTCTTTCACGGCTGTATCTTCTATGCACACATAGTACAACACATACAGTGATTACAATTACATGCACACTAATATTCCACTATTATTTTGAATATGACAATATTCCGAATTTGATGCAGGTAATGTAAACATCATATTCCGATCGGATATTCTGAATAAGGCCTGTTTTCCGAATTTAGCATTTTTCAGACTAAGACACGTGGGATATTCCAGCATTATTCAGGTTTTTGAGGCATTTGTTGGACATGTTTACAAGGCATTTCGGAATATGCGTCTTAATCAGGGTTTTTACTCCAGTCTGCGACAGTTTACGGCCTCGTTTACGTTTACTTCTTACAGTCAGCTCTGTGCGTCGCTATGCCAGCCAACAGTTTGCAGGGCTACGATAGAGATGCATGGACAAAATAAAGGAAGGAGAAACACAGCTACTTTTAGACATTATGAAAGACTTGGGTATCAACAGATTTTTGGAAATGCACAAACAGCTCAATGTCGACCTTTTCAAGAAGCTGGGACAGAGGAACAGAGGCTGTGTGCACACGGTCCAACAAGTCCACCACCAGTGGAAAATCCTGTTTTCCACGGTTACATGTAAATGGGAATATTAGTGTTAATATTCACTTTCATTAGCCATGTAAACAGGTTAGTCAAAATATCATCATTTTCGGAATAAGGGCAAAAACCGGAATATTAAGTGCATGTAAACATAGTCAATGTGGGAGAAAGACCACCAAATTTCCTCCTCAAGTAAAGTCTATTGTATGATTACTCAGTTAGCAAAACCACAAAACAAGACTTACTGTTCCTTATTTTAATCCCTGAATGCAACAACAAGCACTAAATGGTTTTAGGGACCAAAACATTCTCACTCCCATCGCGTCACAAAGCGACGCTTGGTCAGGTGACTTTGGCGTTTTGTTATTCACACAAAAAGTCTCCTTTAGCGTCATATTTAGACACACTTGCTCAGGACTCTTGGTGTCACTTTTTGGCACTCTTAACTGACATTACTTTTTTTCCAGCTTCAAATTATGTCCCCAAAAGGAAACTTTGTCAACATCTGTTTAATCTACACATGAATGTTTGTGCCAATCCATCCAATAGTTGTTTCATTCTTGACTACACATTGCCGTCCCTCGAGCCGCGCTGCTTTCATGGAAAACAGATGAACTAGTAATTGTAATGTGATATTTATATTCTCCCTCCTCTCCTCCACACTCCGTTTTGGAAGTTTTGACTTTTGCAAAATGTTTGCCGTGTTCTGAAAAAAGTACAGCTGTGCGCTGCTTGCATGATTTCCGCCCGCTCGTCATCCGCGCCGCCCTCACCCGCCGGCTGTCTTTATCACGTCTATTCAGAGATGAGCCACGCCGTCCCGCCCCTTCACCGGCTCTCGCCTTTTCACAGACGTGTCCTGTTCTCCTCCCCTTCCTCCCTCTCCTCCTCTTCCTCCTCCACCTCCTCTTTTGTTTGCTCCTCCGATGTTCAGATGTACAGCCGGTGTATAACTCACGTCTCGCGGATGACTAAACACGCAGCAATCCTGACACCACACTTTGAATGAATAGGGAAATATAGGGCAGTAGAGGAGTGGAGCATTCATCCAAAGTGCTTTCACTTTTTCTTCCCCAAAAGTGCACTCTGCACTTACAAAACGAATGCTAATCAACTTTAGATGAATAACCACCGGTGAGTGTGAAGGGGCTCGCAGCGGGGGTAGGAGCAGGGTAAAGGAAGAAACACAAAAAAAAAGCAGAGGGTGGAAACCCAACAAGGTGATGGCGGGCAAAGCACTGGGGAAGCATATCTAGATGAAGTAAGGAAATTGGTGTTATGGAGCTGCTACGCTTGCGGGCCGACTCCCTGCCTGGCACTCGGCTCGGATCTGAAGTGCTCGTTTGTTTCTCCACCTTATCATACCTCGGTTTCCCATCCCTGCGAACACCCACAGAGCAAAGGTGCAGATGACAGATCCATAAAGAAGCTGGGGAAAAAAATAAATGTTTCGGTGCGAAATTAAATACGACTTCTCTGAGTTTCCCCAGACTACAAGTCCGACAATGAGACCACAGTTTTTAATAAGATCTCTATGCTTTCAATTTATCCTCTCCAACGGGCGCACACACACACACACACACACACACACACACACACACACACACACACACACACACACACACACACACACACACACACACACACACTAACACTGACCCCTCAACCTTAATCATACTGCACAATCGCAACACACACACACACACACACAACCCAACTAATCCCCCATTTAACACACATTCACAGCCTCGGGGGCCTCAAACCCAATTAGCCAGGAATGTGAGCTACATATGTGGTAATGGCGCCACTGTGTCACTGTCAGCTGTGTGAGCGCTGGACAAACACACCAAACAGGCCAGCAGACCGGCAGGTTGTGAAAACACTGCGGACCACAGAGAGAAGTCAAGGTGGCTTTTGGCAGCCAAACTCACAGGAGGAAGTTGGACATTGGCTACAGTCACACTGCAGGCCTTAGTGCTTAGACAAGATTATTTGCAATTGTATTATATGTGTATATCTGTGTGTGTGTGTGGGGGGGGGGGAGGGGGGCTTGCTTTCACCAAGGCAAATTCCACATAAGTGTACTTATTGTGGCAATACAACCTTTTCTCATTCTGATATCTGAATACCTTTTCCATTACCAAGTTCCAGAATGTTAACCAGCAGAGGACAGCGTGAGTGAGACGAGTGTACTTCTTTCTTTGCTTTCTGCGAGTGACTTGGCTGAGAAGTACGAAGCTCAGCAGCGAGTCAGAACAGACCGTAAAGAAGCAGAGGGGATGGCATGCAACAAAAGAAGAGAGGCAGAGTTGAAATGACAAGCCCCGAGGACGTGCCTCAGCTCTCTCCACCATGGAGAATAGCAGGGATTGGATTTATGTTGTAGCCAAGGCTTAGAGGCTCGGCTGGGGGCTGAGAGGAGCTAGTCTGCTTCTTAAACCGCACAAGGTAATTTTTTTATAATAGTGTGGTCTGAATTACAAATGATTTTACCAAAAAAAAGAAGCTCTTTGAAGTTGGCTGTGGTGTTATGAGATGGGCTGCATTTCCCCCAATGGCTTGTCCTGTGGGTTTTGAGCAGATTTTGCAGTGTTAACCTTATGCATTTGGTGGATATTACATGTAAGCATTAGTTCAAAGGCAGCGTAGTAAGAGGTGAACTTGCTCAGGATATTGCTCTAAAGTAGCAGAGCAACAGAAACCACATTCAGTCAAAACATCCATACAACTTATCTATCTGCTGCTAGTTATTGAAGGAGCACTCCATGAAAAATCTGTATTGGAGTATGAAATACTCACTTAGAGTGAAACGTACAAATCGCTTTGCTAAATATTCATAAATCATTTCATTCAGTTTAGTTCAGATATCCATAGTCAATAAGCGTTTCCATCAATGTTCATACCAGGCATTCCTAGAAGTAAGTTTCTCGCACCTAATTGTATCACTTAGATGCCATCGATTAAATTGAACTTCTCGGATATCCAAATATGATGATTGCATAAACTGTTAGTCAGAGCGAGCTGACATGGAAACAGCTGAAAAGGAAAGCCCAGGACAGAAGACTGACAAGCTGTGGTCAAAGGCCATGCTCCATGAAAGAGCAGCAAGTAAGTATCGGCCAGTAATCACGTAATGCATATTTGTTTCAGTTGCCTGACAATGGAACTAACTAACTATGGGTGAGTTCAACTGTTCTCATTGGCGATGCTAGCTTGTATGTTAAGATAATAAGTAGTGATGTCCAAATTAAGCTTTGTGAAACATTTCCTTTATTCCCTGAGCTCACTAGATGGCGCTCTCTGTTCAAGAAAGGGTTGAAAGCACACTGAATTTCCACTCCTTGAGCCTTTTTCTTTCAACCAAGAGCACCATCTAGTGGGGGCCACAAATCCAACTAATGGTTCATGAAGCGTCATTCGGACATAACTAATAATACGCCTAATGGTGGGCTATTGTTGGTCTGATTGTATTGAGATGTTTTAATAGTGATTTAATTCCAATACCGAAGTACGAAGTGTGTTCAAATATAGTCAATCAGTATTTCCATCCATGTTCATACCAGGCATTCCTAGAAGTCTGTTGCTCACACCTATCTTTTCCACTCTGAATCTGTATCTCAGTATAAGCTTTTTTTTAATCTTACTATATCCAAGACATATAAGATAATGAGATTTATGTTTTCTGTAGCTTCGGTTCACTTGGAGGAGGAGCAGACGTTCCTGTAGTGAATCTTGTACCAGTCTGTGGCTCTTCTTAATCCAGCCTGGTCACACAGAATTCCGTGAAATGATCACGAACTGTTAACAGCGCATTACGTGGTGGTGGCACGGAATGTGTGCACATTCCATGTGCCACCACGGAAAACAATGGCAATGTAAAGTCAATGAGAAGATGACGTAGCTTTAGGAGCAACTATGGTAGCGAGTAGTACAAAAGCCCGAAAATCCACGTGAGGAGGTTGGCTGGGGTGGGGGGTGGGGGATGGGTCAGACACAGGACTTTCAACCAGGAGACCAGGGATCGTGTCCCGTGTGTCAAGTTTCCTAAAGTCGCTTTCTTCTTTTCTTAAACCCATCCGTACCATTCTTCCCGTGTGTCACGGAACCGTAAGCCCACCCACGACCTTTTCCTAAACCCAACCGTCCCGTACTTCCTGTGTGTCATGGAACCGTAAGCCCACCCACAACTCTCCTTAACTTAAGGGGCCATGTTTATTTCACGGAATTGTTCCGTGGGCCGATCACAGAATTTTTTGCGATTCCGTGAAACTGCCACAGTTTTTGAGTTAAGGGGCTATGTTCATTTCACGGAATTCTGTGAGATCAGGTTGTCTTAGTAATTATCACATTTTCTCATGAGAGGTTTGAAGTGATGATGAATCCTATAGAGCAAACCTCTGTTTCCAAATGGATTTCCACTGTGGTTGTTTAATGATGCACTATTCCTGTGTACATGTACAGTGATGTCACATGTATACCTCTCTGCTGCTTTTTGACAACTATTTATTCATACTCTCTTTCAATTTTTTTTTAAAGAAAGTATTTTCCCTCATACACTTAATGAATAATATCCAGTGTTATTCCTGAACTTTAAAGGTCCTACACATGCTGCTCTTTGGATGTTTTTATATAGGCCTCAGTGGTCCCCTAATACTGTCTCTTTCCCAAAATTCAGCCTTGGTGCATAATTACAGCCACTAGAGCCAGTCCCACAATGAGCTTTCCTTAGGACGTGCCATTTCTGTGTCTGTAGCTATTGAGGAGGAGAGAGGGGGGGGGGGGCTTTGACCAACTGCCACTTTGCTCGTTTGAAAGCCATGATGTCTCTCTCTCTCTCATGGGCGAGCCAAATTCTCTGGGCGGGCAAAGCAGAGAAAGGGGAGGTAACCTTCCCCCTTATGACATTATAAGGGGCAGATTCCAGATTGGCCCATCTGAGCTTTCATTTTCTCAAAGGCAGAGCAGGATACCCAGGGCTCGGTTTACACCTATCGCCATGTCTAGCCACTGGGGGACCATAGGCAGGCTGGGGGAACTCATATTAATGTTAAAACACATCATAAACTGAAATGTTCATGCCATGGGACCTTTGACTTTTATTGTTGCCTATTTAGTCATGGAGATATCATATCATAGAGAAATACCTACGATGTGAAACCACACACACACACACACACACACACACACACACACACACACCCTGGTGGCTGGCTTGTGTAAGCGGCCTGTGTCCAGGGGTGCAGATTACATATAATAGAGTCCTATGGGCTGCTCAGCCTCCCTGTGATATAGTGGATGGGCCTGTCAGTTTGACAGACAGCTTATGGTACTGTGGCTGGATGGGTGCAGAGAGGGGTAAAGGTGTGGGGGGCACAGGCAAAGAGTGATGGATGCCGTCCCTCTCTGGGCTGTTAAGAATGAGTGATCTCAACATATCTATCACCTGACAAGAGTGGAAGGAGGGATGGGAGGAGAGAGAGAGAGAGAGAGAGAGAGAGAGAGAAAAAGCGTACATAGACAGGCACATCCATTCCTGGCCGGTCTTTTCCCACCCGGTGGCGAGCTGAGGGGTAAATCTAGTGCGTCTTATTTTGCTGATTGCCCCTTCTGACAAGATAAAGAGGTTGGAAGCCTCCGGTGTGTGTGTGTGTGTGTGTGTGTGTGCGCATGTGTGTGTGTGGGGGGGAGGGCGTTCTGAGCTGTCCCTGGGCCAATCACAGAGCAGTCAGCGGGGCTAAATCTGGTGGAAGACGCACATACACACATGCTTGCTGGCAGTACTCTTTTAATGGATTTATGTCAACACACACACACACACACACACACACACACACACACACACACACACACACACACACACACACACACACACACACACACACTTTAACCCATGATGAA
This sequence comes from Gymnocephalus cernua, assembly GCA_023631565.1. NCBI lineage: Eukaryota > Metazoa > Chordata > Actinopteri > Perciformes > Percidae > Gymnocephalus > Gymnocephalus cernua. The sequence continues at coordinate 16,569,251 of CM042435.1, forward strand.
ACACACCCCAGAAGAAACTTACATTTGAAATGATCATTTAATATTTACAAAGGTTGTTTGAGGAACCAGGATTCTCTGACGTCTATCAACTGTCAAACAGTGAAAGAAGAAAAATGAAATCTCCAAACTTTATTACAGAACCTTTGTTGTTCAGCTGACCTAAAGCAGATTTCAGCAGTGGCGGGTAACACAGTCACTCTCACTAGCCACTTTGGCGGCGGGTGGCATGCCTTTATATTGTAACACTGGTGGCCGGAGTACTGGCCACCAGTGTTACAATATAAAGGCGGAGGATCTGGTATATCACTGCACCTTTTAAAGAGAACTTCAACAAACCTGTGCTTACTCACCATACTGTGTCTAGCTATTCCTGCAGTGGTGGGGGATGCCTCAAACAATGGTTCATTGAGAAACAGTTGATATAACAGAAACTCACACACACACAAACAAACATACAAACACACAGAACATGTATTAACAGATGTTCAAATATGTAAGTTAGAATAGAATACAACCTTCTCTCTGAGGGTCTTACCTGCACCCTCAGCCTGTCTTTGCAGATTTGATCCTGGGTTGACGTCCAGCTCTGTGACACATAAAGGCAACAGGGAACTGTCTCATATCCCATTGACAGTGAAGATTGACGAGAACGTGTCACCAAAACCATCAAGGTCTGCTGATTCGAATGAAAAAGTAGTGTCAGACACTAGCCTTCAAGAAATGTGAGTAGGGATGCACAATATATTGCTTCTTTTCATCGTCATCAACTGGCCCATTAAACACAACCCCAAAGGCTGGGACATATCATGAAAGGCACATTTTGTTGTGTTAGTTGAAAGAAAATATCAGCAGAAAACTGCACTTCAAAATGCAACCGTCATTATTGTATTAGTGCTGCCTCTGATATTCATTTTAATGTTCAATTTGTTCAATAAAAGATTGCTGGAAATCATATGAGGAAAATATACGACATGCGATAACGCCGAATATGGCGATAGCGATGTTGCTTGCGATACATAAACAGATATTAAAGTGTACTCAGTTCTGCTGCTTTCAGTGTTCTGCTAAAATACAACAGACTGCTTGTTGAATTTAAAACAAATAAAAGGAAATTATTTCCCACATACTTTTATTGATCTAATTGAACTTTGAGTTGAATGTAAAAGGCAGCACTAAAAAAAGAATGACAGTTACACTTTAAAGTGCAGTTTTCTGCTCATATTCTCTTTCAACTAACACAACAAACCTCAAAGTGTCTGCGCTGATGTGGTTACTGCGCCAATTATCGCGATGACAATAAAACAACAATATATTTTGCAGCCCTATTGGAAACGATTTCCTTTCATTTGTTTGAAATTCAACAAGCCAGTTGTTTTATAGCAGAATATTGAAAGGAGCAGAAAGGCAGAACTTAGTACATTTTAGTATCTGTTTATTTATCGCAAAATAATATCATTATCACCATATTCAACAATGTTATGGCATATTTTCCTCACACGGTGCAGCCCTAAATAACAGTGAAAAGGTTCCATCCATGTGAAAAGTATGCAAAATACTATCTTCCAGTTACACTGTCTAATATAAATATCAATGGAGACGATAATCCTTTTCTCTCTGAGTAACTATTAATTAATGTTGTTCAGTAATAACCCTCCATAACCCCATGTGTGGAATCTACTTTGGCGTTTTCCACATTGATTTGCCTTTATGTGGATACTGATTATCCTGAAAAGGGCATATAACGTGTCATTAACCCTCTGAGGTCTAAGGGCATTTTTACATTTGTTTTTAAATTCACCTTTTCAGGGTATTTGCATCTAACATATCCCCATGTTACTTATAGCAAAATGTTTAGAACAAACTTTCTGTCCAGTGAAAATTTTGTCAAATTTGTTCCAGACTAGTCTCCCTTTGCCAGACCATCCACACGCTGCGGAGAAGAGGAAGGTCTGGCTAGTCCACACAGCATTCCTGGATGGGAGAAAAACGTGCTCTGGCTCATTGGCATTTCTTTAAACCAATCACAATCGTCATGGGCGGTGCTAAACTCCACACGGAGCCGCTGGAAAATAGTCGTGCGAGAGAAAACTCAGATTTGACAGATAGTCTAGCTAGCTGTCTGGATTCAGGATTTACCCTGCAGAGATCTGAGGAGCAGTTAACCATAACTCCCCACTCCTCATAAATCCACCTGAGTTTAGAACGCCAACAAAGAGAGAGGAAGGTGACGGAAATCGGGGAAAATACATGCATCCGGAGGAATTTCCTGCGGCACCATAGCAATCCTGGAAGCGGAACGTCAAGGATATAGACTAGTTCCAGAGTAACGTGTAAAGAGATGATTTGGCCTGAAATATTTGGGTCTTACAGGGTTAAAAGTTGATTGTGAAAACATAGTACCTACACTCAATTGTGTTGGTGCTTGAAAATGATTTTACAAAAGTCTTGGCTTAACAAAATTAGCGTACAATATGAATGAAATAGTAAATAAATGTCTAAAATGAAATTTGTAATATTGCTTTTTCAGTGTTGTCATGGCTTTGATCACTCAAATCCACTGTTTATAAATGCCAGAGTTATGAAACTAAAGGGTTTGTTTTATTAAAACATAATGTTCAGGGCTAATTTAAAATCACTTTCATACTGTATCCAAAGGTTGTTTTCTTTCAATATATGACAGTAAATATGATTTGAAAGTAAACTTAAAAATAAGTTAACTTTTTTTTAAAAGCCAACAAATAAATTAAAAGGAGATGTATTTCTATTGTTGGGGTCAAATTATGGAACAATGCCAATATACATTTAGAAATGTGCAACTCTCTTTTGGTTTTTAAGAAAATGGTTTGTAATGCTATTTTTGAGGGTTACAAATGCAACACAACCAACGCGGGTCAGAAGTGTTTCCAAATGTCTCGGGTTTAGGGGCTCGGAAACGCCAGAGCAGGGGGAATGAGAGGGGGAAACGTAGCAGAAGATAATCCTTTTTAAACCAAAACATAGCAATGTTGATGTAGTCTGCGTGAATGTGCAAGCGCCATTCTGTGAAAGTAATATAAGAATGGGATATAGTATATCACGGGAATGTAGCGGACTTTGTCAAATATTTTGTAAAATTCGATTCTTTTTTTGACTTTGTCAAATAAAGGTCTATCACACTATTCCTTTCTCTATCCCACAGTGCTGCTGGGGCTGGCTGTGGGTTCTGCTGATTCTCCCCACAGCTCCTCCTCTTCCATTCACTGTGGATTAGAGAGAGAAAGCTCCGTGACATAAGCTAGGAAGGATATAATGCACAAAACAGTAGGCTAGGCACACTGTGTGTGTGTGTGTGTGTGTGTGTGTGTGTGTGTGTGTGTGTGTGTGTGTGTGTGTGTGTGTGTGTGTGTGTGTGTGTGTGTGTTAGGTGGGTTTCAGAGGGGTATTGTGTGTGAGATCTTCTGCACCATACAATGGAAGCTTGGCACTAAGGCCCTCGGTGTGATGGATAAAGAGGGAGATGGGGAAAGAGAGAGACAAATTGAAAGATGGTGAGAAATACAGTGGGAGAATATGAGATAATGACTGAATGAAGGAAGAGATTTAACAGAGAGCACAAAACATGGCCGTCATTCTCAGAGTTGAAACATTTCTATTCTTTAGACCTCGTCTTAGTCTTTGTGTCTCATTGTGGATTGTTTTGAGCTTCTTGTCCTAGCCCTGGTGGGAAACATGATGGTCATGTTGTTGGTTGAAAACATTTCCATGTAAACCTGTCAAGAACCAAAAATATAAGTATTGCTTAAAGGTTAACATTCTATTTATCTACACTCTAAGAAATAAATATGTAAAATAAGAGAAAACGTTCTGGCAACTTATTACCTGGACTTTTTCCACATATTGAAAAAATGGAAATTTTGTGTGTAGCTACAGTTAAAATACATAACAAAATGAAAAAATGCGATGTCGTAAAAAGTGTCACAAAAGTTCAGGAAAAAAGCGACAAAAACTTCGGAAAAAAAAAAAAAAAAGTCAACTAAATGTGACAACGTGGACTTCTTCAATCTCCCAAAACCTCAACCTCTGTGGCTGACAAAAGTTGTCCGAGCACAGATTATGCAAATGTAAATGTAGTGTGAAATGTAAATATATAACAAAAAAACAACAACTGTGAATCGCATCTTCGGACAATTTCTGTTAAAATATACAGACATACAATTGTTAATACACATATGCTTAGAGTGTATCTATGCATTTGTTTTCTAATATATATATATATATATATATATATATATATATTTTTTTTTTTTGGCTGCCATTCCCCCATGTTTTTTTTATACAATACAATTTGTATTGCATAGCCTACTTTTAGTTTTACCCATGAATACATTATTTTAGTAGTTTTTGTGCAAAATGTTTGAGTTTTGTATGATTCTTTTATAAATGCATCATAATTCTGACATTACACTATTATTTGTCAACACATTTTCACTCCCATCGCATAAACTATGGATGCTTGGTCAGCTGCCCTTGGCGTTTGTTATTGACGCTAAAAGTCTCCTTTAGCATCATATCTAAATGCGCTTTATCTAAACATGCTGGCTCGGGACTATTGGCGTCACTTTTGACACAGTTAAGTTTAGGAAAAGATGGTGGGTGGGCTTATAAAAGGTACGTTTACGTGACGATGGTGATAAGAACGGGACAGTTGGATTTAGGAAAAGAAGAATGGGACAGTTAGGTTTAGGAAATGTAACACCTGGGACAAGAACCCCGGTCTCCTGGGTGAAAGTCCTGTGTTGTTTGACCCATCCACCCCCCCCCCCCCCCAAACTAGCTGCGGAATTTTGGTCTTTCATACTACTCTCTACCATTGTCTCTCTTAATACTACGTCATCTTACAGCGCAGCGTAGCTGCTGCTCTGCCCAGTGCGTTCTACACACACGCTGAAGGGTGCTTTTTGCGTCGTATCTTAAGTGTCTGTATTTTACGACTTCGGAGTGAGAACGGGTTGTATTTGTGGGCAGTAAAAACGCAAGTGTTAAAATGCTGCAGTTTTATCATTATCTTTTAATCTTATACATGGTTCCTGTGACGTAAACTGGAATCGTAGCAGGAGTGCAACAACACCAAAGACTATCTGTCATAATATGTAAAGACTGGGGATCTTGCAGGGTCAGACATTGCAAGACTACAACTAGATTCGTTTTGAAAGATTTAACCAAGCTAGCTAGCTACCACTAGCGTTAGCTGGTATCTTAAGGGAAAGTCTGCAGATTTTCTGTTCTGCCGTACATGCAGATGAATGTCTCCAGTACCCGGAGATCAGTGTTCATCTGCTGGTAAATCTCTTGTTGGATGACTCGCTTCAGAAGGGTTGAAAATCTGCAACTTTCCTTCTTTAGCGTTTAGCTTAGCGTGGCAACATAGCAACCATAAACACCACTGTCTCTACCATTTAGCTGCTTCCCGTTTGGTGCTGAAGGGAGCACACCCATTGGTTGTTGACAATGTTCACATGATTGAACTTCACTACCAAGACTTAAAACTTAGGATAATATCAAACACGTTTGATTTTGTCTGAACGTCCAGACGGGAAAAAGACTGACTGGGACTGAGTTTTATGACCACCTTACACCAAAAGATGGAGACGCCGGGAACGCCCACACTCTAGCAAGACTCTCAGGGTTTCATTCAGATATTGGAAAATAGTCTGCGACAGTGGAATTGCTTGGAAAGTTGTTTGGTGTAAGGTAGGCATTAGGAGGCTGCAAATCTTGATGCAGCACTAGTGTGAGTGTGCAAACAGCCTACTATGTCCTACAGGCCTACATAACTATGCAACCAGACATCTATTTGTTAGCCAGATTGGTAACATTAGCGACATGAATGATGCTAAAGCACTCCTAACTAGAGCTGGGTATGGTTCATAAATATTCAATACCGGTACCAATACCAATACCGTGACTTTGTTACCGGTTCCTAAATGATACCAATTTTATTAAACAAAAATAAATTACAACATTACATTTTCAAGCACAAATCTTTTCATTTATTTTCCAGCTCCAACTACATACGTCTCTGTGTAACATAGAGTTTTTCCTGCGTGTCTCTGCGACGTGTAACATTATACATCCAATCACAGACATTATTAGATCTTGGTAGAACCATGCTGCATGCTGATTGGCTCACTGATGCTGATGAGAGATTTACTCCTTAGGTATTGAAATTGGGTATTGAATGACGAGGCATTTTTCGATACTCGATACTTTGGAGACAATTTGGTCGGTGACTAGAAAGTATTGAATTCGGTACCCAGTCCTAACTTGCCATAATATTTGGTACTAAATAAATAAAACACATCTCATCTATGTTACAAGCCCACATCATTAATCAATGTGTCCTGCTGCAGCCTTCTTAATGGACAGAGAGTCCACAGCGCTCCAGAGGTGCTGCTGGAGCCAATGTTGACAATCTCCCTAATGTGATCACTGATCCGCCCACTCTACCTACCTGCTGGGAACAAAGACAGTTAAACAGGTAGCAAATTACAAAGGGGATTTCCCTTTGATTTACATTTGGACTGTTTGGTGCCTCGCTATAGAATGCAAAATGGGCTGCAACTGGGTTTAGAGTTTCAAAAAATAAAATGTCCTAACATCAAAAGATAGCCATCCACAGATACAGTTCATCATAAGAATTCACTGTGCCACGTGTATGATTAACATTAAAACATGATTTATAAAATCATTCCGACAATTATTATTTTAATAGCTTAGTATTCTTTGCACTAAAAAGGTATGTATGAAGGCTTTAGCCCGCCCACACATTATTCTAGGCTCAGTTTAATATGCAACTTCATTTTATACAATATCAATAATAGGGGGTCCCTGCTCCGTCTCTCTTTCATTCAAGGGGTCCTTGGTTTTAAAAAAACGTTAGAGCCCTGGATTAAACAACTAGCAACTGCCGCTCGGCGTCATGGAGCTCGTAGCCAGCCACTGTAGCCGGCGTCACGTGACCAGCCGACGGTCGCCAGGTTTGGAAGGATATCATACATATTGGTGTGCATACATTTTCGTACGATATCATACTAACCTGTTCATGAGAATGCGCTGAATCTGTTGACGCCCCACCTCCCATGCATTAGGGCCAAGCAACAATGAAGAATGCTGAGGCTCTTGGGGCAGCAGCATTGCCTTCAGCTATTATGCAATTCCTTCATTGTGTGATGTTCAATAATCTTAATCTTCATACTGATAATGAATGAATGGCTGCAAGAGTGCAGGATAGAAAAGAAGATGGCGAAAGGAGGACATTTTCAGTACACTATTTGGTTGAAAATAATCTCTATAAAACGATTCATCAATTAGTCAACTATTGTGTGGTTGATTAGTATATTGTTCTAGCTTGGCCAGTGTGAGGAGTCCCTTGTACCTACTTTTGGTTAGATTAAATAAGATTAAATAAGCAATCTGAAAACATCACTTTGGGCTGTGGGGCATTTGGCTTGTATTGAACACGGTTTAACAGCTAACATATCTTAATACAGTTGACATGCCTGCTTTTTGCCTGCTTTAAGAAGACAAAATATATATATTTTTTATTTGATTAGTGGTGTAAAAGTACCTGAGGGTGAGACTTAATTGAGGGTGCAGAACAAAGAAAAAGACAGAAAGAAAGAAAGAGATGGAGGATGCTATTAGAGAAGGAACAAGTGCTGAACAGATCAGGGACCCCATCAGTGAATGAGTGTATAGCTCTTTGATTTCTGCCCTCCTTTTCTTTGCCAATAATGAGCACTTTTAATGGTATCTCAGAATGTCAACTCCCAGTCTGCAACCAGTCGCGTTGGGCTGTGTGGGTGGCAGAGCGACCGAAAGGGAAAGAGGGAGGAGGGAAGGAGGGAGGGAGAGAGGGAGGGAGGGAGGGAGAGAGAGAGGGAGCGTGGGGAGAGAAAAAGCGGAGGAGGAAAGGAGTGTATAGACCGGCCCGGCACAGTTTTCTAATGTAAGTAATTATGTTTAATACTACTGCACACTAATTAATCCTCTTTAGCAAGGCTGAGCCAAGTTGGTCAGTAGCAAGCACAGGTGTGTGTGTGTGTGTGTGTGTGTGTGTGTGTGTGTGTGTGTGTGTGTGTGTGTGTGTGTGTGTGTGTGTGTGTGTGTGTGTGTGCGTGTGTGTGACTGCCACTTATCATATAGCTGTTACGTCTCCTGCTTATAGGGAGACACAGAGTTGAAGTTGAACCTGGAAAGGTCATGAGGTTATGTCTGACAGTGACCTGAATGACACTTGGGTAACACTATCACTTTTACACCGTTCAGCTGTCAGCATTTTAACCATGTTTAATCCAGCTACTAGCTAACGGTAGGCTAACATCAACGTTACCTGATGCCAAGTGTGACGTTAGTTTTAACTAGTGTGACGAGCAGGGATGTTTCTGTTGCCTCTAACGTCTGTTTCGGAGCATCAGAGAGCAGAGCATTTAAGTGGCACCGAAATGAGGCACTGAAATTATTTTTAGTTCTGGTTAAAATTGTTTTGTTAACAATCTATAAACATTTGGATGGCTATTACAAAGTTCAACTTAATGCTTAAGACAATCAGTTAATGATTAATAACTGGTTTATAAAGCGTCAAGTAACATTGATCTGGCCCCATTCAATATTTTTTGGCGATCGATGAAAGATATGATGATTTGTACACTGATAATAGCTATATAAACAATGGTTATATATGCTTTATAGAGTCTTTATTAACCATTAACAAGTATTATAATCATCAGATGCAACTTTACAATAGCCATCCAAATAATGTTTATAAACAATTTCTTTTAACAGATACTTAATATAATATACAAAATCGTATCATTTGGAAAACAAGAAACTGTAATATGAATAATAACATTATTAATAATAAGTAAACATTATTAATGATAATTTTGTTGTTAGTTAAGTTTAACTATCAATTTATTCATAATCCATTATTAGCAATGGTTATTATAAAGTGTTACTATGTGACCTTACATTGTGATTCATGCATCAATGTGTTGACTTCCATAAATGCTTTCTCTGACCTGCTCCAGCATCAAGCTTTGTCATGAAGTTTAATTGTACAGTAGTCTGAGATCAGGGCTACACATATGTCATCACACCACCAATGCTTTCCTCTTTCCCCACACTTGCATCAACAAATCATTTGCCTCTCTGGGCAAGACTAAAAGAAAATTTTAAATACATTATAATATGATGGATGTAGGGTAGTAAAATCTTGTTTGTAGGTTTCCCAATACATATTTACAAAAATGAATTAATTTGATATGATTTTTTTGTTTACATTTAGTTAAACATGCTTTGAATTGAACAATACAAAGTATGTTAGTTCAATATCATGGTCATACGGTGATGCTAGAGCAGCCTACTTCCTTGTTTATTGCTGCAATTAATAAAATGCAGAGGAGGAGACAAGAGCATCTGTCTTCACAAAAATCATCGGTTGAGTGTTTGATGGCAATTTATTTGTGCTTTAGAACGTAATCAATGTGAAACAATAGTAAAATAAGCTTTATTTCTCTCTGTCTACTGTACAATGACAAATTCAAGTGCAAAATATTTGATCTCAACTACTGCCAGAAAACGCTAAGTTATGTTGTAACCTTGGTTCTCCGAGTGAGGAGTCTCTCTCTCCACCATACATATGGAATAAGTATCAGTGTAACAGTTAGTTATACAGGAGAGAAGCAGAGTTTGTGGCAAAACATTTCAGTGCTCGGTTTTCATTTTGGGACTTTCGATTGAATAAAGGACTGTTTTTCCAGTCTTATTTCTTCATTGTAGTTTTCTGTAAAATATTGTTAAAATCTCATCTAAATTAACTGAGCAGATCATTGTAATGTTTCTTATTATTATTAGGTTTTCCGTGACTCTTTTAAGGTTAAAAACCAAATTTGACGTATATGACACATCAATATTTACCTAATGTGTTTTATATCAATCGGTTTAACAAATGTGGACAGAACAGGTTAATTGTAATATATGACTTGTTATGTAAGCATTAGAATCTTTAAATGACTTGAATCTTACTTTAGAAACAACAAAAATGCTTAAAAAAGCTAGTTCTGTCATCTCTGTTGACCCTGCACACAGCCATCTTGGAAATGTTGTCATGGAAACACAAATTGGCAAACTATCACATGGCCGCTACCAGGATGTTCCATCAGTGTCACTTAAGGGCTTCATGAGTTAAAGTCAAGGATAAAGCTGAATGAGGAACTTTCTGGAACATTTAAAGAGTGTGTGACACCTGTGTCACCGTGGGTCCTTATGGGTTAACAAAAAGGATCTTACTATTGAACAAAAAGGTCTTATCACTGTAGGTATCATTTCCATAATTTACTCAGACACTTAGAATAATAATCTGAGCCTGTCAGTGGCAAATACAGAACTTTTAGTGGACGGAATTAACGATACACATTTGTCCCATAGGGTTACATTTCAGCCCGGTTCACAGCTGCTGGTCACAGCATTCTCACTTAATACTGGACCAATTTCAAAGATTGTTGTTTTCAGCAGTCACTTACACACAAAAACATGGGAAAATAGGGTCCAGGTTGAAAAAAAAAAATGAAGTTAGTCTTTAAAGCCAGAGAAAACTTATTGCTAATCAATACTGAACCATCAGGAGTTCAGTATTGTTCCAAGTTTCTTTTGCAACTTGATACTGGCGGCTCTCTGAGTATACCACGCAGGAGATTTCGTTGCCCAGTGTCACTATATGAACTTGTTCTGCTTGTATAATCTGGGCATCCATGGATGAATGCTCCACAGCTGATTCACTTGGACTCATGGAGTCATTGATGCTTTCTAATCATGGTCGCTACCACAACACTTACAGGGCCTGTGGCCTCTGCACACAGCTGCAGCGTCTTATCATATGTGCCACAAGCAAACACTGCCGTCCTTCAAGTTATGTTCCGATATCTCTACTGACACGTACATTTGACTTTTTAATTGCTGCCCTTGGTTGAAATCCTTCTGCCCCTTTCCCAAGCAAACTTTAAAGTTGTAGGGCTTAAGCTCGCTGATCAGATGATTTACAGAATATCATGAGCATTTCATTGGCATTTCGTACAGCATGCAGCACATCTCATCAAGTGCTTTTCTGAGATCCTTTGACATTTCCAGTGGGCTGACTGAGTCAAAGTCAGGGCTGCTTCTTTTCGTTTTAATGAGCACCTTCAACTCCCATACCGCCGGCTCATTCATCTTCATCTTTACTTGTTTTGGATTTTAAAGTCTCTATCTCGTGTATTATATATTTTCTTATCATGTTTCTTCCATTAGAGTGGTCAATCCCTGGCCTCTGCCGTCTACATGTTGAAGTGTTCTTGGGTAAGATACTGAATCCCAAATGTCCCTATCGCTCCTGATGAGAAAGGTGCATCTGCCTCTGGATATCATACTCTGGAAGAGGATAGCAGTCCAGTAATTTGTCGTGCTCAGTGCAAACATATTGTGCATTGTGTGCATCAGTTGTAAGGCAATGAACCCCCTGATCAACTACACAAACAGATCTGCATTTGTTCTGTGACAAAGAAGACAACAGAAGCATTTTGAGTTAAAATCAACTTAATCCTGCCAAAGAGCAGTCCTTCATCGTCTTCCTCTAGCACAACACACGTTCTTTTTATAGCATGTACCCTTTACGGTAACTTCATGAGCAGCAACAGTGTTGCTTGGCGGAAAACTGAAGTGAGCAACTGCCTTTTGTATCCTACCATTGTAGTCCAGTACAAAGAAATCTGTACCTCTTTCAACAACTACACATTGTAGGAGGATATTACCAGCACTATGGTAAGCTTGCAGAAGCCTTTCAGGAAGCATATAAGACAGGTTCTTGAAGTTGTGTAGATTGCGAGCACACTGTTTAAAATAGGTATGCTTACTCTCAAATCGAAGCATCCATAGGGGTATGAGAGGCCCAAAACAAATGGTAAGATCTCGGTAATGTGATCCATAATGGTGCTTCGGCTTCAATGGACTATCTGGAAAAGCTTCTTTTCGACTGAGTAAATACTCCTCTGTCAAAACTTGCAAGTAGGCTATCTGACCAGTGGTTATCTTTGGAGCACAGATCATTTCAACAATGTGTCTGAGTTTCAGCACCAGTTGCCAAATATTGTTGTTCATTGGGTTGTAAATCTTGTCCCCATTCAAGACTGGCAGAAGTCTAAGAAGACACCAATTCTGCACTGCTTGTCCACTTAGTTTCTCACTTCCAGGATTGACATACTAACTCGGTTTATTGTTGGCGTCACTGCCAAGGTAACGAAAGTGATTAATGTGACAGTTTAGTCCGATGTAAGTAAATTGCAGCTGCTCTGTAATGAGGTGTCTGATATACAGAGACAGATCGTATGATACAACACCTTCAAAAAGATCATGGCCTAGGCAAGGAGGTAGCCCAGATTGGCATACATGGAAGAAGGAAAGTTCATTACATTTTGAATCAAATTTAATGCCGGCACATGAATCTGAGTTTGTTGTAACATTTTGCTGCACATGGCCATTGTACGATTCGACTGTCCTGGCTGAGGCCTTTGCCAACGAGTAGGTAAGAAATGCCTTACGATTAATATCACAGAATCTGCAGAAGTAAATAATCCAGCTAAAATTCTCATTGAAACCACCAGTATTGTGTGATCCCAGGTTATCACCAGCAGTGGCACACAGTGTGCCTTTGTGCACCTTTCCATTAGACAAGGTCACACCATTTTCCTCTATATCCTTTAGATCTGTTACAAGTGAGCTAAATACTTTGTCTTTGCCGAAGTACTTAAAATCCTGCTCTCTACATAATAAAACCAATCTCGGCCAGTGTAACTAAACGGCAATAATCGTATGCTTCTTTTTCCCCGAGCGTAGTGGATTTGCAACCTCAAAGGCATCCTGATAAAGTGTGAGGCCAAGGAGTTGCCATTGGATTTAAATAATGCATGCTCTGTCACATTGCTACCGTCCCACACATCCTCCACTATATCTTTTGGCTGAGCTGAGGAGCGCACCTGCTCCTTACGTGAATAAACTTGTTGCCTGACTGATTCACACTGAAAAAGTGACTTGAGTGTCTGTTTCACGGGAACATACTCGGCAAAGCATTATTTTCCTGACTCATGACCAAGACAGAGAGGATCTGGTTCAACATATCTGAACTGATTTTTGAAAACAGTGTTTCTTCTTTTATCAGTTTTTAATGTACCAGAGTTGCATGGGATTCCCCGGGCAACCAAGCTTATGGAAATATCTTAGATTGGCTGATATCATGTATGCCCTGGAAATCCTCAACACTGGACTGTATGACTGAAGATGGTAGTAACAGCTTTGCCTGCAGTTTAAGATAAAAACAATGGCAAACTGTTCAAGAAAACGGACTCATCTACATGTTCAGGAAAAACCTCTGAATGCTCCCCCTCTGCATTGCCATTATTGTTGCCAGCCAACATGTCTGCCTGCCTACCTACGACTTCTGTCTGTTCACTCAAGCCTTCGGCCTGCTCACTGACACACTCTATCTGAATATTTGCTCCTCTTTCTGAAGTCAGATGGCTTGCAACACCTCCCACTGTACTTTTGTTGTGCATCCTTGACAAATGTGATGAAAATGTAGACTCTACAGAGAATCTATTATCACAGTTTGTATGTGGACAAGAAACTGACCTGCCCTCTCTAACATGGCTCTTTAAATGAGAGAAGACATTTGAAGTATTGTCACACTTGATGGTGCAAAAATCCACGTTTCATGGCCAACAAAATGGCTTGTAGCGTTAACGTTACTTTTTCTTTTTAATAGAGCTTTATTAAAGTTTTACAAAATACAAGTTATAACTAGACAAACAGTAGGCTACATATTATACCAGAATAATAATAATAATAATAATAATAATAATAATAATAATGATTAATAAAACTTTTCCAACTGCTTACACACAAAATCTTTTCATGTCACACACTTTTTTAACCTCTCGCTCAAAGTGCAACACTGCACACCAAATCTCCAAAACCATAAGCTATTTCTCAGCATTTCACTCAGTTTTTACAGTTTTTCTTGATTGTTTACACACATTTTCTGAAAGCATGCCTCATACTCTCAGAACTCTACACACAAATCTAAAAACACACACACAATGGGCAAAACCCCTCAATTCTCCTGCAAAATTAAACTTTACATTCAAAACAATGTTATTTCTTCTCAAAATGGTATTTTGTTTACAAATGACACACACAAACCATCATATGAATAGACATTTATAAGAACCAGTTGAACACTGATGTGCTCAATGTAAAACACAATGATGAATGGAAAACACTTCTTCTCCATTCATCATAATGACTTAGGCCTTTTTTATTCAGTGTTACACTTACTACAGACAGTAGATACACAAGTGTGTTGTAAAATATTTAAGAATATTGTTTTTACACTCAGAACACACAAATACACGGTAACAAATATTTTATTTTGTACATCCCAACCAACACAAAGTTGCACCTACAATGGTCTACATATAAAACAACAGAATAATTTACTGTATACAGTTAGTTTTATTTATTTTTTTTAACATTTGCTACATCCTCTGTTGTGTTTGGGTCTGGTCACAGCACCTCATCCACATCACAAGCAGTGTTTCCCCTGGCCAAGGAGAAACAACACAGAAGAACTCACCTGTGGCCCTTTTATGCTAAAGCTCTGATTGCTAATTGTAAAACTGTGTGACAGGTGTTTGCCCATGTGATGAGTCAGTGTGCATATTTGAATGGCAGTGTGTTCCTTGTGAAAACAAGAGATTTTCTCCATGAAAACTGTGCCAAATGCAGATAATTGTGTGTAGTGGTTTGAAAAGAGTGTGTTTTAAAACTGAAATTTGAGTGTAAAGCAGGAATTGTGCTTGTAGTATAGCAGAATTGGTTCAGGGGGTTGGTGCATGAGTTACATGTTGTGGTCATTGTGTCTCAAGTACCAGTATTTGTGTGTAAACAATTGAGAAAAACTGTAATTGCATAAAACTTTTTCAAAACACTACACACAGTTCTCTACCTAAGACAAATTTAACAGGAAGTGCCTTTTCCAAACACAACCAATCAAAATGCTACACTTATTTACCAGGACACACACACACACACACACACACACACACACTCCTCACGTGCAAACACATTATACTTAACTGAACACTAACCAATCACTACTTTATTATAGGCCTATACATATGTCAAAGGTCAGATTATCTGTTTTGAACAATGGATGCCAACAATAGACAGAGAGCAAGGGGACGACAACAACAAGGACGAGGAGGAGTAGGAGGAGGTAGAGGAGGGAAGAAGAGAAAGGAGAGCCATCTCTGATGAGATCAGGGCCACACTTATTCATCATGTGTTCAACCACAGATTTGACACACAAGCACGCACAAACACACACACAACACACACAGACACACACTTATTCTAAAAATGATACCTTTGGTTTACGTATGTTTGTAGTTTTGTTTTCTTGTTTCATGCTACTGTATACAACACTGTGCTACTCTTACAAATGTAATGTTTTGCCCAATAAATATTTTCTATTGCATAACGTTGCATTGTTGTTTACAGTGCACTTTTCAACCACTCTCAGGAGATCACTTTCACTCTAGAACATTGTAAATGTAGATATAAGCATATGAAAGACAAAAGAGCTTTAGATTTAGAACATCTCTTCGCTGCTCTTTGCAGATGATGTGGTCCTGATGGCATCATCGGCCTGTGACCTTCAGCACTCACTGGATCGGTTAGCTGAGCCAGAAGGCAAAGCTCTCAATCTACCGGTCAGTTTTTGTTCCTACCCTCACCTATGGTCATGAAGGCTGGGTCATGACCGAAAGAACGAGATCCAGAGTACAAGCGGCCAAAATGGGTTTCCTCAGGCGGGTGGCTGGCGTCTCCCTTAGAGATAGGGTGAGAAGCTCAGTCATCCGTGAGGAGCTCGGAGTAGAGCCGCTGCTCCTTCACGTCGAAAGGAGCCAGTTGAGGTGGTTCGGGCATCTGGTAAGGATGCCTCCTGGGCGCCTCCCTAGACGATGGATGGATGGATGGATGGATGGATGGATGGATGGATGGATGGATGGATGGATGGATGGATGGATGGATGGATGGATGGATGGATGGATGGATGGATGGATGGATGGATGGATGGATGGATGGATGGATGGATGGATGGATGGATGGATGGATGGATGGATGGATGGATTTCTCCTGTTCAGTGAGCACCTGTTTACACACATCATCACTGTTTTTCTGTTGTAAGACCATACAGCATCACATCTTCCATAATTTAAAACAAACAAAAAATATGATTATTTGCATCAATTCCTTGTGCTTCTCTGATAGTACATCATCCATGATACAGTACATAACAGATTTATATGACAAAGCGGGTAAATTCGATCCGGACAGGGTTAATAGCGCAACACGCATCTGTTAATTTAGCTTCATTGCATATTTCTTTTAAGAGTTTATGTTCAGTTTGCAATTTAAAAACATTTGAACTACATATATCATTTCCGTCAGTTACTGTATTGAAATCACCACACAATAATTTTGTAGCCAATTGTCAGAAGCTCTCGAAGTCTTTTAAATAGTAGATCTTTTTGTTACTCTTTCTGAAGCAATGTACACATTTATGACCCGATATTTTTCACCCCTATAATAACAGTCAATCAGCAATCTTAAATATCTTCTTCGGATTACAACAACATCATTCATCTAAAAAAATATACCAACAACATCGGCTTTACTTTCCCCAATAGATATTATACTCTTGTCTTTTGTTCCACATATTACATACGTCAGCAAACCCCCCCCCCCCCCCCCCCCACACACACACACACACACACACACACACACACACACACACACACAAATAATGGACACACACTGCCATAAGCTGTTATAAATATTATCTCACTAATTATTAGCTGCTAATCACACATTTTTTTTCCCTTAAAGCATAATTAGGAAAGAGTAGCAACAGTAAAATGTGCTGCATGCGTTAAAATAGACTGTTGAGAAAAATTAATATTTCAAAGTGTAGCTAATTCCCTGTTTTTTTTTTCTTTTTGTCTTCATTTTCCTGCACTGCGATTAACAGTAAATACCTGTAATCCGCAACATTCTGCAGATAGTGCTGTAATATCATTTTCTCCCAAAATGCATTGCCACTTACAGCATGATCCTGTATAACTGTACAACAGTAAGATACTATGAGATTTTAGCTGTAAATTTACATCAAAGGTTTACAGTGTAGCAGAAGATATTCATTTTCAAACCAAAACATTGCAATGTAAATTTTGCCTAAAGCAAATTATAACACAATGCAAAGAAACCAATATGGAGCACTGGAAAGAAGAAACTAAAAGCCAGTAGACCAGAATGCTATCTAGCCCTAAACAGAGATTATAAATGAGCAGAACTAAAGACTTACTACTATCAGAGATAGAAATCAGAGACAGGTCCTAACCAACTACAGGTTCAGTGACCACAATTGGCAGTTGAATATAGTTATATAGTTTAATATATATCAATCCTAATATTGTATTAATCATATTATTGTTCATGTGCTGTCCGAATATTTGGACATATTTTATTTTGATGCTTTGGCAACATTATTTTTGAAACTTTTATGCCAATAAAGCCTCTTTGAATTGAATTGAGAAAGAGATGCAAATCATCTAAAATTATACCTAACTGTAATACACATAGAAATAATTATAGCAATGTGTATTTTAAAATACAGTACATTCCCTGTGTGTTAATGTGTCCCTGTTATTTGTTGATGGCTGTGTGTTACCTGTGTTCTTTCTGTTTTCATTGTTTTATCCATGTGTATATTTTATGCTTCAGTTTCCTGTTTTACTTTGTAGTGTGTGTTTCTCCTGTGCCATGTATTGTTTTACTTCCTGCCTTGTGTGTTTTCCCGCCTCTGTGATTGTCTGCCATGCCCTGATGTGTTCCACCTGTTCATCAGCCCTCATGTCACCTGTCCCTCGTTACCTTGTGTATTTAGTCTGTGTGCTTTCTGTGTCTGAGGCAAGATCAACATGCCCTGGATTTATTGCCATTATCCGGCGTTACCAAACCTAACAAAAGCGGTCCCCCATAAGGTGTGACATGACGGTGGTTATCAACGTGTTTAATCAACCCAGGGTTTCCCAATCTAGCGAAGAGCACATTTATATAAAAGGGGCGGTCTTACCAAGTTACCTTGGTAACTGCAAGTCTTGCTTTGTAGTATAGGCCTCTGGTGTTGGTTTGTCATCATTTTTTTGCCGGTGCCAGCTGTTTTTGTGTTCCTGGTTTTTCCCTGTGCTTCGGGATTCTGGATCTACTTATATGGTCTGTTAGTCCCCTTGTGTTCTGATTAAATTCCTTCATACCAACTACTGCCATCTGCTCACCTTTCTGCATTTGGGTCCAAGTCTGAACCAAGTTGTGACATAGCTGTCTGCTGCCGCACTTTCTTATTATGATAAGCTTGTTGGTCTGTGTGACCGCGACCCAGTCACCTCTTTTCCGCCTTATTCCCCAAAACATATCCAATCAAGATGAAAAGACCACCCGATGTGCAACCCATCTCGAACAACCAGACATTGGATGTGTGAAGAATTAAATACAACATCAACATTTGTAAGAGCAGGGAACAGCATGATTTAGAAAATAACTGATTTGTACGTGCCAAAAGAGAAATAACAGATGTTCAAAAATAATTTCAGAAAATGAACACATTTAACAGCAAGCATGTGTGCAATTTAACTGTGCTTGTTTGTTTAACAAGAAGCTTCAATTAACACCAGCGCCCTGATTATAGAGCAACAAATTCAAAGATTTCCACCAAATAGGTTTCACGGACAAGTACCACATTACCAAAGACGAGAAAAAGAGTCAGTGTTATCTTCTGGGGGACATTCTAAGTGGCCCTTGAAGAAATTACTTTTCAATTACTGTCACTGTGATTTCTAACGTGGTCTCTTTAGCATCATTCTCACACGAAGACAAAATCAAACTCATTAACTCTGCGTAACTCTGCAACAAAGACGTCTGTATGAAGAGTTCAGGGATGTGGACATGAGCTGAACTCTTCACACAGATGTAATTGGCGCAGAGCTACGGTGAGATAATGAGTTTGAGTTTGTCCTCGGAGCAAACTCATCTAGGACGCGATGAAAGGAACTCAAATCTCTCAGAGGGACGCTGAGAAAAAAATGGAATTCTTTAAGTGAATGATTATTTTGTGTGGTGAGAGGTCTGTTTGCAATGTGAATAAAGGTCTACTGTGGAGGAAGTGTGGAAACTTAATTGAACCATGACTTTGACTGAAAGCCACTGCAATTTGGACAAAATAGAACAGAAGAAGACAAAGACAGCTTTCTTCTTTGAGATGAAACATCCTGAAACCTACGTCCTATTTAGCTAACAAAGAACGGATTAAAAAACACTGGGTTTACCACAACATCACTGGGTGATAACTCCAAATTATTACAAAAATTATCTTCTACAAAACAATACGTACATCAAGTTCCCTTGCCAGCTTTTTTGAGAGCTTTCAACTGTATCAAATGGTTTTCTCACTCCTATCGAGTCAATCAGCGGCGCTTGGTCAGGTGCGTTAAGCACTTGTTATTGACGCAAAAAAGTCTCCTTTAGCGTCATATTTAGACGCTCTTGGTCGGGACTCTTGGCGTACCTTTTTGACATGCGGCACAAGCACGAGACAGTTAGGAAAAGGAAAAGATGCTGGGTGGGGTTACAAAATGTACATTTCAGTGACACGCGGGACAAGAACGGGACATGAACCTCGGTCTCCTGGGTGAAAATCCTGCGTTGTTTGACCCATCCACCCCCCAACCAACCTCCTTACGTAGATATTCGGTCTTTCATACAAATCTCTACCATTGTCTCTCTTATTTCTACGTCATCTTACAGCCTCGCGGTCGAGCTGCTGCTCTGCCCGGTGCGTTCCACACAGACGCTGATGGGGGATTTTGGCATCCATATCTGACGCTGAGAGACACTGACCAAGCGTCAGTAGTTGACGAGTTTGGTTGACATATGAGCACAGTAGATGTTCTTCATCCATCCATGACAAACATGTAAAGTATTACATAAAGTATTATGTAGCAATTCATTTATTTATCATTTTAGGTTACTGTGATTTACAATATGTGAATTTACATACATAAATATGAGGTCTTTTATTGTTTATTTAAATTTTTTCATAGTATTTTTTTTATCCTGGCTAAGGCCTTGGTGAAGAAGTATTTACAAGGCTGTAGCACATGGCAATATGAGAACAATATTGTTTGTATATATGTTAATATCTAACATGGACAGCTTCGATTAATATGTATTTGTGTGTGACGTGGGAAGCACATGCGTTACAGAGCAGACTTATTTCAAAACAACGATTGCTGTTTTATTTAAATATTAGACATTTTAAAATGTTTGCTATCACAAAGTGACTTGTGTTTCCCCTCTCAGTGCTCTTTGTGTTAAAAAACAACCTACAGGATGTTAAAGTTATTGAATCATAACAACCCTGAACACCTGCATTAACATAACCCAGATCTATATTGCACAATCATGTTGAGCCTATTTAGGGGTTTCCATTCACATTTGCATTGCAGTGGATACTCTATTAACCTATATACACTCAATTTGTACCACTTTGATTTGTATTTCATTCTTTCCCACAGTTTGAATGTGTCAACACATTTTACAAAAGTGAAGCTAATCCATCGACTCCCTTGTGAATTAACTCATTATTGGCTTCTTAGTTTTTGTGCATGCAGATATCAGTCTGTACTTTGTTATATTGCTGTTTCTGAAATATTCAGCTGCTTTTCTCTCTCACAAACACCATGAACATGAGTCACCTGTGGCAGTCCGCAGGGGACACTGGTCACATTCATGCTTGAATATATGACAACGGGGGAAAAAAAACAACTAAATGTGACCTCTTTGTGAAAAATGACCTGGGTGAAATCCAAAAAAATGATCATTATCAGGGGCATTATTCGCCCTCTCATATTTAATTTCACTGGCGTTTTGCGGACATTTAAGGGCAGAGTCATTCACCCAAACCACCTTCAGAGTGGGTCAGAGACACGTAGCAACATTAACAACAAAGTGTAAATGCAACACTCCAACCCATGTATACCGTAATAACTGCAACATCCAAAAACATGTGTTTGTAAAAAAGTGCTTCCAAATGATCAGTGTGTGGAAAGGACACTGGTTCACTCATTTGCTCAATAATGACTGTTTATCATTTTATTATCTACTCAACTGCTACTTCCAGCCGTTTTCTGTTGCACGATGGTTCGGGAGAAATCAGTTTAACTTTTCACTTTTTAACTTAGTTAGTGCTGCAGGGAGCGCACCCATTTGGTTGTTGACAATGTTCACATGATTTAACTTCACTACCAAGACTTAAAACTTAGGATAATATCAAACACGTTTTTGTCTGAACGTCCAGACGGGAAAAAGACAGACTGGGACTGAGTTTTTATGACCACCTTACACCAAACCATTGAGACGACGGGAGCGCCCCAACTCTTGCAAGACTCTTATGGTTTGATTCTGATATTGGACAATAGTCTGCGACAGTGGAATCGCTTTAAAAGTCGTTTGGGGTAAGGTCGGCATAAGTAAAACATAGCTGGGCCATCCTCAGAACGTCAGAATATGACTCTAACTAATGGCATCAGCACTTAATCATTCTCTGTCGGAAACTAGGAGATGTGTCTGCATGGACATAATATAGAAACTAAGGAGCTGTATCCTATTTTCTCAAACACTCCAGAAGTTTACAACAGTATAGGAATATTTATTCCTGTAGCTTTATTATAGAAATCCAACTGACTAACTCTTGAAACTGAGGACACTTGGCTGTTTTTAACTATTCTCAGATGCTGATTACTAGTGAAACTAAAAGATATTCTGTTCTTCCAACAAGTTTGGCCCTGAGTTTTAGCGCACACATTGGCTGCATGGCCTTAAAAGCCTCATTGTGTAACATTTGTAGTTGTTTATTATCAAAATATGTATTGCCCTTCACAAACTTTTTTAAAACTTTTTTTATGATTATTGACCACCACCATCAATTTCATGTATTCCTATTGGCTTGAAATTTTACATTCGCGCTTGCGTGAACTGGGGTAGACGCTTCATAGTCATGCGCCATCTTTAAATACGTTAGCCGGTAAGGGACATACAGGACATACCGCTCCGCCTTTCGCGTTTTCGACTCACAGGTGCTGCTAATGGGTATCGTAGCTCCCCGACCCGGCAAGTTTGAAGAAGGAAACACGGAGGACCACACGTATTCAAAATCCAAATTTCAGGAACAGGAATCTTCTTCTTCGCCCAGAGTAAGAAAACGGATATTCAAAAGAGCAAGAGACCGACGTCATCAGAAAAAAGAGTGAATACTGGAGCTGCGTTGGACGCACACACCAAATCCCAACTAGTTAATTATCCTCCAGACCGCTGCAGTCTCTTTTTTTTTCTCTCTCTCTCTCCTTTCCGTCGGGTGGTGCACGTGCCCGCTCGCGGTGTGAAGCGCGCGTCCGCGCCACTGTCCGACATGCACTCCAGCCATGGATGTATTAAGAGTGGACGGCCTTTTGTACACTTTCGCTTTTTGAAGCATGGCGGCTACCGTAGCTGCAATACGTACTTTCAACTGCGTGGCGAGAGAGAGTTGATTGCGATATATTATCTCAACGCTAGATGGGAGTAATAGTTACACAATGTAGCTTTAAGGGAAAGAAATGGGAAATGGTTGGTGAAAAGGAAAAGCAAATCAGTGGTAAAACACAACAAGATTGCAGCTGGAACTTGATAAATATGTTTTTGTTTTTGACAGGTAACATTTAAAGTATTTTACAGTTATTTGTATGAATCAATTTTGTGTTACTAGTATCATTCATTGTCTTGTAACGTTGTTGATGACATCATCAAGAGCATAATAACAGGAAATGATTGGTTGTACACCCTATTAACTCCTGGAAAGCATGTTAAGTAAAGGTGAGTGAGAACAAAGAAAGCTAATATTTAACCCAAGAAAACTGAAGATGAAATGGTTTTCTTTTCTGCATCTCTTTGTTAATTAACAGACCGATTTGGCTCAGTTGTTGTGGGGACAGCTCAGGTGTGGAAACATTGGTTCTATTTGGTCTGTTATCTTCCATACTTAGGTCATGTGAGACATCTGAGCTATGGTTAAAATACGGTAAGGGTACATGAACCTTTGTCTTTCTCAAATCAGCTGGAGAACTGGAGATAACGTCTGAATCTAGTGATTATGAGGAAATACCTACATTTATGACATTTTCAATGTCATTTCTAAGAAGATTCCTGAAGGCGGAGACCACAATCACTGGAAAGATTTCAGCAGTTTGTTGGACAGGATGATATCTGTGTGTTCAGATGTGGCTGTTTGACGACTCAGAGAAACAATTGCGCAACTTGAGGCAAATTGTTTCAAAAGGGTGACAAGAGTGACTTCAAAACAAGCAAATACTGCTGGACACATTTGGATCCAATTGACAATCATTCCATGTCCATATAATGTATTTGTATTCAAATCACATCTATGCACACAGTCCATATACAGTATGCAGCAGAGGTATGTACTTGTCATGTGTTTGCCAGGAAATCGACTGCTGAAGGATGAGATTTGATTGCAGCCAAAACAAGGGAACCTTTAGGACACAGAGACAACAACAAATGACGCAGTGCCAAGTGATTTTGTTCACTCTGGCTGGTTGATGAGATGCATCAGTGCATGATGGGAGCCAGTGCATGGGACTGTTAACTTTGTCAGCTAAACAATTACTCCTCCTTAATTGACAGAAGCCATTGTGGTTACATCTCTCTCTCTCTCTCTGAACCCCCTCCCCCCCCCCCCCACACACACACACACTGCAGGGTGCCATGTTCCCAACTGTGAATGAGAACTACCATTAGACTCTGTCAGTAGTGTGTATGTGTGTGTGTGTATGTGTGTGTATATAAATAGATCCTCTTACCAAGCTCAATTGATTAATTGCATGTTGAGGCCCAAAGAGTGGCATTTGGAGAGGCCACTGCTGGAAGAGAAAAGAGCCATTAGGATTTCACTTTCATGTTCATCAATCCACTAACACACACACACACACACACACACACACACACACACAACTTGCATGACGGCTCCTTCCACAGCAGCAGATTCAGATTCAATACAAAAGAAGAATTGCTGATAAACACACACACACACACACACACACACACACACACACACACGCACACACACACACAATGTAATCGAGATGCCTGGCACTGAGAGATTTTGAGAGAGGGAATAAAGGAGGCCACCTGCCTCAATTAGTTTGAGGACGGAGGGGTAGATGGAGGGAGGCAATGAGTGTGTGAGCGAGAGATGAAAAGAGAGAGAACGAGTGGGTGGAGAGAGGCTGGAGGGATACTGAGTGTGAGAGAGCTCCAGTGAACAGAGAGAGAGGGGAGTGGAGGTATAGAGAAATGTTTGTGGGTGGCAGAGAGGGCGCACAGGGAGCTGCTGATTGGGGCTTCTGAAGGCCGATACTGATGCTGCTGATTTCCAGCAGTCTGATATGGAGAGGCCATTTTGTTTCCTCTTTGTTATTCAATCGTACAGAGAGGGACAAAGTGAAAGCAGATAACCTCATTTCAAATTACTGAGCACTAGCCATGTTTCTATGCAAAGTAAGTAATATTGAATGAAAAATGCCTTATGGAAAGTGCAACATTCGATTGAATTTCATGAATCGACACATCGGATTTTTTTCTTAATTGGTAAACAACTCATGTGACAAACACTGATGGAAATGTTAACCAAATAAATAATGAAATGTGATTACGTTTTAGGCAACCCGCCATAAAACAAAGTGGAAACAAGAGACTTTTTAAGTTTAATTTGCAAGCGAAATATAACGGCTATTTTAGATCGCAAAAATCATTATCGTTGTGTTATGTGACATTTATGTGCGTCACCATAGCGATCTTTGATAGCTTGATATGTTGCTATCAGCTGGCACATAAGCACAATTACAACTTGTGCAATATGAATCATTTGTAGGTAGACAGTGGATCCATTTAGCAAAACTTTGTTCGCTAATGTTAGCTTGAATGTTGTGCGATTCAGTGCAGAAATGAATGGAAACACCTTAAAATGTCTCAAATCTATTCCATATACCAATT
Source organism: Gymnocephalus cernua (assembly GCA_023631565.1). Lineage (NCBI taxonomy): Eukaryota > Metazoa > Chordata > Actinopteri > Perciformes > Percidae > Gymnocephalus > Gymnocephalus cernua. Next base: position 16,594,544 of record CM042435.1, read on the forward strand.
TTATAGCAAAACAGCGTGTGACGTCATTACGCAACAGGTTTTTATTGGCTTTAAAGCTGAGGTGAGGATCACATGACAGACGGAAACAGCCCAAAGCATTGTTAGGCTACTTTAAGGTTATAAGCGTCCTGCTGGAAAAAAAAGAGTAATTTTATTGTTGCTGTAGTTTTGTACATATGTACGTATTTTTAATTAGTATATATCCACAACGCTCCATTTTCCACTTCCTCTTTCTTTGTGTTGACGTTCTAAACTCCTGTGGATTTCTGAGGACTATGGGTAACTGCTCCTCAGATCTCTGCAGGGTAAATCCAGACAGCTAGCTAGACTATCTGTCCAATCTGAGTTTTATGTTGCACGACAAACAACTTTTGAACGTACACATGTTCCACCAAAACTATGACGAGGCTATTTTGCAGAGGCACCGTGGCTCTGTCCGGCGCATAGCACCGCCCAAGATGATTGCGATTGGTTTTAAGAAATGCCAATAAACCAGAGCACGTTTTTCTTCCATCCCAGGAATGCTGTGTGGACAGACCTCCCCCCACAGCCCTGTGGAGGAAGGTCTGCCAATGCGAGACTACTTTAAGTACAACTATAAAAAGGTTATAATCGGTCCTGCTGGAAAAAAATCCTTCATTGTTGCTGTAGTTTTGTAACATGCTAACAAATATATATATGTTTGACTGTCTTGAAACAACCAAGTCCTTCCTGTTGTAACGATGGGGTGTGTAACCAGGCAATAACCAAGAGGTTTGGACACCTTAACTTAAAAGCCTCACGTTTTAAAAAAACGTTTTAAAAAAACTATTTCAGTGCTAGTTTGTATCTGAATTTTGGATAGTCATCATGGAATCATGAATTGGTCATGTGACAAGGGCTGGAAGAATAACCATACTATGATGGGGGAGGAAAGTTTACATATATTTGGCATATAGCAAGAGATAAATGAACAATTAACACAGGGACGCAGAGTTAACACTGGAAAAATGCTTTTTTTCACATGATGTGGCCTGAAACAAGCATTAACCATAGAGGTGGCAGATCAGAAAGCACTCATATGAATCATTTTCATAACGGGCTATGAGTATAAGAAGTTGTCTGATTTCTCAGGATTCATCAGTGATCATAAGAACAGGCCTCTGACTCACTCCCCTAATGTGGAAGTGGGCAGACAATTCAGGAGCTGGACCCAGGTGAGGTTTCAACTATATTATGCTGATATTCAGCTTGTTGTAATTTTCACTATTTTCTGTTCAAAAACAACAACATGTCCGCTGTGTCAGGCTGCAAAAGTCTGTGAAGCAGCATTGACTGTAGGCCATGAAACACTCAATTTCTCCTGTGAAACCAGACTAATGAAAGCCTCGCAGGGTTAACAGCTCTTTCAGGCAGGCTGACCTGCCACACATATTCAATGGCAGATAAAATACAAGTACAATAGGGCTTTAAAGGGCAAATCCAGCCTTAAGCAGAGGAAATGAACACTTAGCATCAGGTTCTGGTGTCAGTCCTTCACAAGAGTGGGGGTTTCTTTGTAGAGCTGTCTTTTTTTTTCTCTTTCATTGTAAAACAATCATAAAGAAAGATAGCCTTGGTAGTGAAGCTAATTTCTTTTTTAAAAGAAATTTAAAGAAATTTCTTTTTTGTGTGGCCCTGCCACATAAAACCATTTTTTAAAAATATGTTAGGTCCATATGTGTTTGTGTTTTATGTCGTGAATGTGAAAATGAACTGCTACCTCCTCTGTCAGCTCTAGCCACTGAAAAGAAATAAGCGGAGAAATCAGGCCAATTACAAAAGCTGGTCAGTCTGACATCATGTTGCCTGAGCTCATTACTATTCATGAGCTCGCCCAGTTGAGCTGGGTAAAGGATGCTGATAGCCAGCCTCTCATTGGCTAGATGTTAGCCACTCAGAGTCAAGCAACTTAGAATATTAATGAGAACTGGCACAAATCGAGCTGAGTCTTCCTGCAGGCTTTCTATACCACGCTAGAATGGCTTGAAACAAGGTAACCAAGGCTTTTTTTTCCCACAAAAAAAATGTTACAGAGTCCATGTGTAGAACTTCAGACATTACCACAAAGTAATGAAATGCATGTGACAAAGCACCTTTAAGAATACAATGCAGCTGCATTGCATGTTGGATCTTAAGTGAGAGAAATGGCTAGAAGCTTGGCTGTCATGTCACTGTCTAACACCTGCAGTACCCATTGTATCTGGGACCCACAAGGATTCAGAGGATGTTTCTTTACTTTTAATACTTTAACTACATTTTCCTGATACTACTTACATACTTTTACCTAAGTAACATTTTCAATGCAGGACTTCTACTGGTAACAGAGTATTTTTACAGTGTGGTATTAGTATTTTTACTTAAGTAAATGATCTGGATACTTCTTTTACCACTGAAAAACACACACACACACACACACACACACACACACACACACACACACACACACACACACACACACACACACACAGGTGCAGACCTGTGTGAGTTTCAATACCCACCAAAATATCATGTAACACAAATATATGATTGCAGATAAGATAGATTTTATTATCTCGAAGGAAATTTGTCTTGGACAAACAAACAATATCTGCTGTTTAAAGAATTCAACACAACATAGTGCATACATACATACATACACATACATGTGTTACAGTAACAAGTCAATTCAACAAATAGTTATTTTAGAGTTCAGTGGATTACAATTGTTCTCTACATAACCTGTCCAGGTTATGTAGAGAACAAATGCTTGATAATATTAATTTCAGTGTGTGTTACGTGCAACAGCAGGTTTACTGAAAAATGTATTATAGCTCATATGTTAAAAGAAATATATTTGAAAGAGATCAAATTAGTTATTTGTTTTCCGAGATTTGACATTTGTACCAGCTGATGGGCCAAAGATGAAACGGACGTTTGTAATATGTGTATGCTGTATTTTGTTATTATAGTTTATTTTAAATTATGAAATCACATGACACATGTTCCAACCGCTGACACCACTCTGAAGACAATAAAGCCAAACCTGTTGAAAGTATGAAAAAACACTGTGACATTTTGAACTTTTGATACTCTTTGATTAGATCTTTATTTAACCATTACCAGAATGTTTCCCATAACCAAGCAGTTTTAGTGGGTTCACCTTAACCAAGTGACAGTCAAAGTTTTCAATATTTATGTTAAATGGTTTATATATTAATGGTTTCTGGTTTAACGTTTTGCTTTTGTGTGTCTGGCCATCTATTTATTATAATAGCATTGTACTACGCTGAGAAGGTGTACGCCTCACTAATAATATACACACAAAAACTATCCTGTTCTCACTCTCAACTCGTAAAATCCTTACGCTTGGTCAGTGTCTCAGCGTCAGATACCGACGCAGAAATCCCCCTTCAGCGTCTGTGTGAAACGCACCGGGCAGAGCAGCAGTTTGACCGCGGCGCTGTAAGATGATGTAGTATTAAGAGAGACAATGGTAGAGAGTAGAACGAAGGAACGGAAATCCCCATAAGGATGTCGTGTTCTTGTGCCGCATGTCAGTTAAACATACGTCCCGACCCATTGCGTCAAAAAGTGAGAGTCCCGACCAAAACATATGAGGCTAAATGAGACTTTTTGCATCAGTAACAAACGCCAAAGGAACCTGACCAAGCGTTGCTTACTTACGCAATGGGAGTGAGAATGTGTTGGAAAAGCACAAGCAGTCAGACTGGAAAAAGATATACAGATATCTTGATCAGATAGAAACCAAATTGAAGCTAAAAGAGAGTGAATATTGCATTCATCATGTGGACACTGGATGTTTAAGTAGGCAACTGTTTAATGCCATGCTAACTAGCAACTTCAGAAGGTGATATGCCAGAAATGTGTGTGTGTTTCAAGCTTGTTGTGGAGTTCTTCTACACCTCACGTCCTCCAAAAATAGATTAATGCAGCCTTAAGTTGCCATGTGAAAAATATTAGAATACTTTCAACTGTACTTAATACTTGCGTTCAATTGCCACGAGATGCAGTCGTGTTTCACTGAGAACATATTTTGCTAATGCACAATGGTTGAATATGAATGTAAGGGACACTGTTGCTCCCATTTATTAACCTACAGATGATGTAGTTTGGAAAGAAGCAGATGAACCAAGTTGTTGAAGGACAATCCTGATTCCAAAGTCAGTAAAAGCCTAGTCTTGCTTTTACACAACAGGACACCAAAACATTGGTCTAAAGTTAGAATAGAGGGAATGTAGTGTAAGACTAGAAAGAGACAGAGGGATGAAAGAGAAACAGACAAATGTGGTTTTGTTGTTAGCGCGCAAAAGCTACAGATATTCTCCTGTAGCTCCTTTAGATGGTTTTCTTTTTACTAACTGCCAGCTTGACTCTGCTGCAGACTTCCTCCTGGGCAAGCTATATTCATGATTATACACATCAACACACACACACACACACACACACTAAAGCAGTTGCATGCAGAGAGAGGCAGTGAGGGAGTGAAAGGAAGAACATGGAGCGATGGAAGCTAGGATCAATATGTGTGTTCTTGTGCTTCTATCTTTGTGTGAACCAGTTTGAGCCGGAGCCTTTCACAGTGAGGACATTTTGTCTAATGGAAGATCAGGCCTGTGGTTCTGTACACATCAGCAATAGCTGTAGGTATGAGGGCTTCGTCCCCTTCGTTCATTATTGTGCGGTGGGAAGAAACTGCTTCCACAGCATCAATCTGCAACCCATTGCAGTAAACTGCAACTTGCATTGTCAATTGTTCTGTTTACTTCTCTCTTCAGTGTGTCAGAGTTGAGTTGTGCATTATTATTAGTGCATACATTCAGGGACTCATCATCAGACCACAGACATTTCAGTGCTCTTATAACCAAACATGTGGTCTAAGGTAATAGTGCGTGTGTACATTGAACCCTTTCCTAGAATTAGTTGACTCCCTCAGCCTATTTACTGACACAGAGGACTGAGCTGAAAACTAAATAAAAAAAGAGTTGAAAAAAAACAGAATGCATCTCCACATACGTCTCGTGTGACCACTTGTGATCGTCTCTCACTTCCAAACACGTACATGATTGCCGTTTGCATATAGGCTGGTAGGGTGTGTGTGTGCGTGTGTGTGCGTGCGTGCGTGTGTTGCTTGGCTTCCTGTTTCACGTGTCTGTCCTGTTAATGGACCGTAGGGTTTAAGGGTTAGGTGAGAGACAGGACGCTCTGATCAGGCAATCAAGACTGGGCAAGAGTCGAACACAGGCCTCCTGTTCTCTGCAGCACAGCAGCTGGCCAACGGACTCTGTGAATTGGGGTTGATTTACACACACACACACACACACACACACACACACACACACACACACACACACACACACACACACACACACACACACACACACACACACACACATAATGGAGGCTCTGGTCACAGCCCTAATTCACATAGGGACATGGACTCTGCTTCCCTATCTCTAATTGAGATGTATTGCCCTGTGTTTCACTGCATACACACTAACCTCGGTAGCCTCCAGCCATATAGGGCAGCTCCGAGACTGTGTCCTGGGGACCTCTAAGGGCCCTTGGGGAAGTGGAATGAGTCCCATACGACTTTGTGGGGGACCGTGAATGTCTTCAGCAAAAACAGTTCATTTAATGTCATAGTCAGGACGAATTATCCAAAAAAAGAGAGTAAATTAGCATGGCTATTGTAGTTTAGGAAGTAGTATCACCTTTTATTCTCACTTCCCAAAAAGTGATGCTTGGTCAGGTGCCTTTGGCGTTTGTTATTGACACAAAAAGTCTCCTTTAGCATCATTTTTAGACGTGCTTTGCCAGACCTTCCTCCACGGCGCTGCCGAGGAGGGTCTGGCTAGTTCCGGGATGGGGAGAAAAACGTGCTCTGGTTTATTGGCATTTTTTTTTAAACCAATCACAACCGTCATGGGCAGCGCTAAGCTCCGCACAGTGCCGCTGCAAAATAGCCTCGCGAAGGAAGTTGTTTGGTGGAACATGTGTACGTTTAAAAGTGGTTTTAGTCGTGCAACAGAAAACTCAGATTGGACAGATAGTCTAGCTAGCTGTCTGGATTTACCCTGCAGAGATCTGAGGAGCAGTTAACCATAGTCCTCAGAAATCCACTGGAGTTTAAAATTACAACACAATAAAACTGGAAGGAAACGGACAGTAGCGAAAAAGCCATCCATCTGGCGGAATTTCCTGCGGCACCGGAGAAATCCCAGAAGTGGAACGTCGTAGACATAGACTAGGTCGGGACTCTTGGCGTCACTTTTTGACGCGCTGGGTCGGGACGTACGTTTACCTGACATGCGGCACAAAAACGGGACAGTTAGGTTTAGGAAAAGATGCTGCGTGGGGTTACAAAATGTACGTTTTCAGTGACACACGGGACATGAAACCTGGTCTCCTGGGTGAAAGTCCTGTGTTGTTTGACCCATCCACCCCCCAATCAACCTCCTTACTCAGATTTTCAGTCTTACATACTACTCTCTACTGTTGTCTCTCTTAATACTACGTCATCTTACAGTGCCGTGGTGTAGCTGCTGCTCTGCCCGGTGCGTTCCATACAGACGCTGAAGGGAGATTTCTGCGTCGGTATCTGACGCTGAGAGACACTGACCAAGCGTCAGGATTTTACCAGTTGGGAGTGAGAACGGGTTGCCTTTTCCAATGGTCCAGGTTTATTTAAGGGTGTGATTCAGAATCTAGACCAACCGTATAGGCTATACTTTTCTTCTTTGTTATCACTCTGAATGCTTTCATTTTCCATATCCTAAATATGAGCTCTTTAATGAGTAATTCAACAAGAGGAAAATTGTAGCCTAATGGTGGAAGTCATTATTATGCAGAGAGTCGAACGACATTATTAGAAGTAATAAGCGAGGATTATACTTCATACTTGGTTAATTGGAATGGACGATGGTACTTCAAATGAAAGTGAAATGAGGGGAATTAATCATCGAGAAGTGTCAGAGTTAAATATCAATTATAAGAAATGAAATGTTTCAATGAATGCATCAAAACCAATTTAGGCCCATTTCTGCAGTTACTAAACTTTACTACATTGGTAATATCATCAATGTTACCATCATCATCATCATCATGTACTTGTTCCCAGGAGCTTGCAACCTACCAAGAGTCAAACAATAGCTCCAATGTTCTTTTGATTTTGACTTCATAAATATGATAATTCATTCACATGAAGTGATTATAACTATCACAATCCACATAATTATCATTACAATCATCTTTGTTGTATTTGTCAGATGGTTTTAGCGACTCATCCACACCATTGATTTTCATTTTGCATAGCTAAAGTGCATTTAAATCAGGGTTAAATAAACATGGGTTTTGAAATGTGATCCCAGTAGCTATTTAAACAGCAGCTGTTTTGGGTTTTGTACTCTAAACCTATGCTCATGCCCAACATATTAAAAATACAAAACAAAAACACTTACAACTCAAATGTCAAAATCAATATTATTGAAACAATTTATATCAGGGTAAATCAGCATTTGTACTCTCTAAAGGAAGCATATTCTGTAGAACTGCACATACTGTTCTTAGTTTGTGTTGTGGTTTTGGGACATTTTAGTTGGAATTTTGTATATTTCTGTTGCTGTTTCCTGCATTTTGTTGTGTATGTTCCGTTAGTTCCTGTGTTCTGTCCCCCCTTGTATTTAGTGTTGTCAAGTTTCTGTATTTATTTGGGTTCATGTTTTCTGTTAGTCTTTCCCATTTCCTGTTTTATTTTGAAAGGTTGTCAGTCTCCCCTTGTGATGTTTAGTTTTGCTTCCTGTGTTTTCCCGCCTTTGTGATTCCCTGATGTTTTCCACCTGTTCCCCAGCCCTTGTGTCACCTGCCTCTTGTTGCCTCGTTACTTAGTTTGTTTAGCCCCTGTGTTCCCCATTGTTCCTTGTCAGGTCGTCTTGTGCTCCTGAGTGTGTCAGTTTGTGTTCCTGCTTTTGCTTTTGTGCCCGTGCTATTCCTTGTGAGTTTTTCCTTGAGTGTTTTCAGTCTGAACTTTACCTTGGTTTTTGAGAGCCTGCTTTTGTTTTTTTTTGTATATCCAGTAGTTAGTTTTTTCCCTGCTGCACGTTTTGGACGCATGTTTTGTATGAACTTTGAGTTAATGTACTTTGAGTTAATAAAGACCCCACTTTGGACACTCTCCTGCTTGCCTGCTTCCTCGCTCCTTGCATTTGGGTCCTCAATTCCCTGCACCCATCACAGACTGTGTATGTATTTTCAAAGACTTGTTTTATAGGTGTGATCCTTTTTTTTTTAATTCAAGAGATGTATGATATGCTTCGGCATCAACAGTCACATGGTATTCCTCATTTGACACAGGCTCTGGCACAGTGTATTGAAACGTTTCACAGGATTGAAACAAGCTGCAGACTTATCTTCCGGCCATCACTACCTTACGTTGATATTAGTTTCCCTCAGTTAAGCCAAATTAACAGTTGAGTTGATATTTATTTTTGCTACATGTGTGATCTGGATGTACTGTGAAATTCACATTTTGCCTCCTGCTACCTCTGTCTTAGATTCATTTATTAGTCGAAGGTGCCCGAACGCCGTTATGGATCGTTCCGTCCCATTTACTTCTGCCTGTAAGATACACCATAGATCAAAGACAGAACATGGCTCTGTACATTTTGACGAAGGACATCCCCTTTATCCCACTGCCTCAGGACTCACTCGACAGAACAAGGCATGCTTGTCCTCATAGTTATTACATCATTGCAACAAATGGCCTTTAACAAGACTAACTCCAGCCTGTATCATAGCAATTTCATCTGCAGGTACACTCTCCACTCCTTTGTGTCTGTCTCATTTGAAAGACTTTGCTAGCTTCATGCTGTTAAACTGTTTCCATACTAGATTTCCCATGCACTCATTAAAAGTTATTTTTAATTTCTGACAGACTAACATCAATGTGCAGCTTGTGGGTCCAGTCGTGATCCATTGCTCGACTGAATGTTCTGTAAACGCGAATGCCTCTTGAAGCAGTATGAGTGTCTGTACGCAGTTTAACCTTGACAAGCATTCTTTCTTTGTCAGCTCCATTCTTATCTTGCGAAAGATTTATTGAAGCAGACTGAGTGGACACTTTGATAAGCAGAGCGTAAACGCTTTTCAAGCATTGTACCTGATGGAGGTGGATGCTGATGCATGTGGAGAATCTTTGTTATGTCGAGCTGGGTTGTTTTCCTCATGCTCTGATTTCATGGATCTAGTAGTAGTCTTGCGTTACCAGACATTCCTCTGCAGCGCTGCAGAGGGATGTCTGGCTAGTCCACACAGCATTCCTGGATGGCAGAAAAATGTGCTCTAGTTAATCGGCACTTCTATAAAACAATCACAATTGCCTTGGGCTGTGCTAAGTGCCTGACGGAGGTACGGTGCCTCTGCAAAATAGCCTTGGGAAGGAACTTGTTTTTGGTGGAACGTGTACGTTCAAAAGTTGTTTAAGTCGTGCAACAGAAAACTCAGACTGGACAGATAGTCTAGCTAGCTGTCTGGATCTACCCTGCAGAGATCTGAGGAGCAGTTAACCATAGACCTCATAAATCCACCGGAGTTTAGAACGGCAACACAAAAAAGAGGAATTTCCGGCAGCAACGGAGAAACCCTGGGAGTGTAACATCGTGGATATATACTTGTCTAGTTTAGAACTAATAACCAACACAGTCTCACTCCCAGTGCGTCAAAATGTGATGCTTGGTCGGGTGCCTTTGGCGTTTGTTATTGATGCAAATAGTCTCCTTTAGCGTCTAACCCTTTGGGGTCACATTTAACCACGCTTGGTCGGGACTCTTGGCATCACTTCATGACACTTTGGGTCGGCGTCACTTGTTGATGCTCTGGGTCAACAGAGAGCGTCCTTACGCAGATTTCCGGTCTGTCATACTACCTGCTACCATTGTCTCTCTTAATACTACGTCATCTGACAGCGCCGCAGTCGAGCTGCTGCTCTGCCCGGTGCGTTGATGGGGGATTTTTGCATCGGTATCCGACGCTGAGATACACTGACCAAGCATCGGTAGTTGACGAGTTGGGAGTGAAAACGGATTTCTAATCATCTTCTGTTGTTGAGCTTTGATTACATCATTCTTCATTTGCAGAGCACACAGGAAAGTTGTTAGCATGTACAGCAGGAACTCAGACATTGTCTTTCTTACACTTTCAACAAAACCTAATTTGAAAACTGCAGAGAGGATTTTATTCCCTGTGTAAATTAGGTTATATTATATTGCATTGGGTACATATGGAGTACTGTGTACTACGCTTACCAAGAGGTGAATGTGATAAGGACTTTCAGCACTGCAAATGGCCACCCCAGCAACTGGCTGGTGGAATATTTATTCAGTCAGATTAAGTTGTATTTGAATTCATCACATCTGTTGTCTGTTCATGAGCACTGATTGGTTTCACACACTTTTCCGTTCATCCGCTGGACTGTATTTTCATCATGTATCCTCGCATCATTTCATGTGAGTGAGTGCAGCACCTCATCCACTGCACCGCCACTGCTATTACTGCCATTTTCTCCCATCACATTCAATCATATTCCATTACATCCCATCGCTGACCCTGAGAAGCTTGGTGCCGCCTTCCTCTTTTTAGTGCTAGCTGAAATGTCACCCATGTTCCCTGTGGGTGCATTATCCCTCCAACAATAAGATACACAGCTGCTGGCACAGGCACTTCATTGTCTGAATATGTCTCTCTATCAGTTCCTCTCCCCTCTCCTACAATCTGTGCTGGACACTACAATGTGCTGCAATAAAAACGATTACGGGTATGTTATCTGGTCATCGGATTTGGTTTGTTCTTCACGCATGCACACACACACACACACGCACACACACCCTCCACAATAGGCTGATGAACTCTTTGTACCTTTGTATGAAAAAAAAAAGGCATACATGCAGGCACTTCAGTAGGAAAACGTATACTACTGTTCTTCATTAAATCATGTCAAAAAGATGTGTAACACATTTGAAGTCCTAACACACACGTACATGTCCACATACAGTATACACACACATTTCTCGTGATGCCCTCTCTTATGGCACCTTCAGAGCATACATAATCAAGGATGACTTGACATTGCTTGGAGGAAATGTTTATAAGTGTGCTTGTGTGTGGCTTTATGTCGGACATCAATTTTAAGGAGAGGAGAATAGAAAAGTGAAAAGCCACAACAGGAAAGTCAAGAAGAAAGAAGAGGGGAAACAGGTATGTAAGAGACATAAATGGTTAAACCTCATTTGCTCTTACCAGTGTATCTACTTCGTCCACAACAATCCCACCAATCAGTCCCAAAATGTCCCACTTAGAGAGGAAATGCCGTACACATATTCTTTGTAAATCTTTACAATCATTCCCCGAAAGAACTTAGCAGGCCGGCCTTATTGCACCATCCAAATTATTGTCAAAACTTGATATTTTCAGCGTGTAATATTAGCTTGCGAGGTAAGATGTTCTTGTTGTGAAGGGGAAAAGCCGATGTCCGGCTTGTCAGGCATATCCTGGCACAGTGCTTCCCTTGATCCATACTAGGTTTTGGTAACGTAGATGCTACTCTTTGAGAAGTTACAGTCGCCTATGTGTAAGGTTAGTATTAGTAGGGGATATAAAACAACTGTCCCCCAGATAGCTTTAACATGGGTCAGTTGTAACCAATCAGGAATATGCTTCAAATGATCAGATTCACACTAAACATGCTCTGTTTAGTCTTTACACATGTGAAGAATCAGCATCCTGTGACACATTTTAGAAAGAAAAAAAAAATTCAACTACTACTCATTAAGGGTTAAAAGGGATTGGAAAGAAGGCAAAAGAGGAATTATGAATAGAGGAAAGAAAAGTACAGGAAAAAGTGAAGAAAGCGGAGAGATACTAGAGGGTACTGACCACTACTGAATGGAGGTGGAAATTGAGAATGTCTGAACCAAATCTCCAGGCAGTCCATCCTGCAGTGGTTGAGACATTTCCGTCTGGACCAAAAGTTAGAGACAGACTTCGCCATCCCTGCAGGCACATTACTACCGTGGCTACGGGATAGAGGGGAAAAGCAGAGGAAAAAGAGGAAGCTGGAGGGAGGGAGGGAGGGAGGGAGAAAGAAAGAAAGAAAAAGAAAGAAAGAAATACACATTTGTGCTGACCCCCAGCCACTTTGAGAGACAAATTACACTGGTGAACCATTTCCCCCACTCTTCCCCTCATTCATTACAGCTCTCTGCAGGATAACAACAAATGAATGGCTGCTGTAGGAAATCTATGTCCCTCTAAGTGTGTCAACATGGCCCCCACTATTCAATGGCCAATCCCTCTCTCTGTAGCCATGCACCGAGCCAAAATACATAACGACAATCGTTAACTGCTACAGACAAATACATTTTCCACGATGATCGACTTATGAAGCAGATACTTCTCAAGTGCAAACACGGCATTAGCCTGTTGATAAATGTGGACAATAGTGATCTTTTATGGCTTTTACTGGAATTCAGATATCCTGCAGTTAGTACATCCTCGTTTTGTTATGGGGATTTCTCACCGACTACAGCCAATCAATAGGGTTTCATTCATAGGGATTTGTTCAGGTCCTATACCCTGACCAATCGGCGAACCTAACCTTAACCACTCGAGGTCAATGCCTAACACCAACCAATCGAGCTGCTTCGTAGGGCAGGACTTGCCTAGAGGTTACGTGGGATCCATAATAACGCGCCACCACCTGTTATCACAAGATTGAAGTTTTGTACTTGAGTCGGGGGCACCTGAGTGGGTTTGTTGTCTTGGGTGGGCCCCAAGGGTCGTGGTCAAAGAATGCTAATAACGACATTCATGATCAATGCAACACTTCATAAGGAAGAGGTTGGTGGGTGGATGGGTCGTCAAAGCATGTGACTTCTTTTAATACACTGATTAGATCAAATAACAGACAAAAAAAAAAAAACACTGAATTGCATGCTGCATCCTTTCCTGTGAATCCCTTGTACATTTGAAGGCAGTTTGAATCCAGCACAGGAATTGTGGACCCTGCCACGAACAATGAAAACTACAACATTGCTGTAATTACAGACTGTAAACACATTGACTGGCTATGACTGAAAACATGCCAACAATAAATAGTCTCAAAACTTAGGTCGGATTTCATGAACTGTCATAAATAAAGCTACTTGGACAGCACACACAATGTGATAGTTCATTGCCGCACAACGGACGTTTCCCCTGCGCTGGGACTGAAGGGCTAGTTGTGGATGATTAACTCCACCTGTGCAGTATTGGTTCTATAATTAAACGCACCTGTGTGTGGAGTATTGTTTGTAATTGCCTGTGCACACGCCCGAGGAAGGGCGCTGCCCGAAACGTCCGTTATGTGGCAATAAACTATCAAATTGGAGTGCTGTCCTTGTAGCTTGATTTCTGATTATTCACTTTTAGGATCCAGCACCCAGCCTTCAAAGCCTTCTAAGTATCTATGCGAGTTGAGCGCGTCCAGTCCTATTTTTTTTTATTTCATGAACTGTGAAATTGACATTGTTAATATTCTTTAACCCAAACACCAACCTTTTCATAACCATCACCAAGTAGCCAAGTTGTGTGTAAACCTAAACAAAGAAAAACGTAATCATAGCTGTGCCAAATCAGAAAAAAACAAGGCAATATTAATATTTTTGGAAGAGTAATATCTAAGTGTGTTCTTGACTTCTGCCAGTCATGAATAGTTTCCTTCCATTGTGTGTGTATGTGTGTCTTCTGAGCTGTCTGGCATTCAGGGATGTAGAGAAGGTATAAGGGATACATATCTAAATTCAGTTTACTGCGTGTTTTTTTGCAGAGTTGATACTTTTTTGCTGACAGTAATGTTCATAACAGGAATTTGGTGTATGTCAGGGCAACACACACTAAAGCATGTTATTGTTAAACGACTACAAGCCGTACAAGGGTCATATGGGGGAGGAGTGGAGAGAGAGAGAGAGAGAGAAAAAAGGATTGAAAAAGAAAAGAAATGTGTGTGAGGGAGGAAATAGTCAGATAGAGAAAGTGCTTTTGAAATGGACGAACCAAGCTGCTCCAAGCCACAGAGAAAGAGAGGAAAGGTCACTGCCATCCTTTTAAATTACACCTGCTAGTGGGGAGCGCTCACTTTGTGTGACCGCAGAGTTCAGCCGAGTGGGCAGAAAGTTCAGATTCGGGTTAGAGAGTGTTCAATCTCACCCTCTGTCCACGTCTCTTCTTTTTCCTTTCACTTTTGTCTTTGTTGGGAGATCCGCTTGTTCTATGATGTGATGACAGTGGAACAATACATTAATAATGCCTCGACATGCCATCTGCATTGCCCTAAATTTACAATCTTTATTAACAATTTATTTCAAATATGCTACACTGGGATGACAGGAGAGATATTAATGCTGCAAAGCAATATACTGTAGTTTCTCTTGAGGTTAAGGACAATACATATCAGTGTTATCAGCAATAATCAGCAATGCTTCCTGACTAATCTGCAAATTCCGGGTCTGAAAAGTGTAGTCAAATGCCTTAAAGCTGCATTCCATCTAACTTCCAGCAGGGGGCGACTCCACTGGTTCAACACATTCTCATGAACGGGTCCGTATGATATTGTATAATAATGTATGCAGACCAAAACATAAGATATATCTATATAGATAGATATATACAGCATGTACTATATATATTGCCATCAGTTTCTCTTTTAGTCCACACTCAGAACCACGGAGGCCGGTGATTTGCAGCCTATAGTGGACACCTCTATGGCCAAGTGACGGATGGCTGTTCCATATTATCCTTTTAATTATGCACATTGATTCCCCTGGCGAGCACTGCCTTGTTTACTCTCCGGCTGTAATGCATTTGTGTCTCCTGCTGCATTGATGAATGTATCCTAATCTTAATCTGCACACGGCAACATCCATCTGACTAATGCAGGACTCTGGGATAAATCACCGGGGTCCGACTACCCTCTCCCTCTCTCTCTCTAAGTCTGCCAAACACTTGCTCTCTCTCCGTCAACTTCTTCCTTCCTTCCTTATCCCTCTCTGTCTCAGCTACTCCTGTCGCTACTAAACTTCACTTGCTCTCCCTCAAACTTCGACTCTTCTCATTTGATTTTGGCTGCTCTTGCCCTCCCCTCTATCAATTCATTTTTTACTTCAATTGAATACATCAAAGTGATCGAGTCAGTCTGCCAGCAGAACTTCATCCAAATTTCTACTGCTTGAGTGCTGCTCCAAATGGTTCTACATCTCAGGCCCACAGGCTTGCAAACATAAGCACAGACACTTGTTATCTGCCTACCTTGGCACTGTTGAGTGTCAACTGGCTACTGGCCAGAAATGTGCTCAATCAACTGAGAGGAAACACATTTGAGTGTTCACAAGGTCCTTTATTCCTTAAATCAGCAGTGTCATTACAAGACAGCATACCGATTATTGGTGTAAGCACAATACTGTACGGTTCATTCATATCTAGGTTGCTCGGTTGACGTTTAGCTGGCTAGTCCGCATGCTTCTGTCAAGCTGAATGTATCATTCAGTCCTTAAGTAAGCACCGTGTCCACAGAGCCCATAGATCATGGTCAAGCGGAGAGAGCTCCAAAGTTTAGAAGCCACAATCTCAAAGTCCCCTTCAATTTTGAGTCTGGGGAGAGGAACAATCAGTACGGCCTGGATCAGAAGACCTCATTGCGGTGAGTCTTTAAATGTAGACAGGCGCCTGACCATGCATGATTGTTTAAATTGATTCTGAATGTAATGGGAGCAGTGTAAATACAGATTGGTATCAAAGTAGACCTCTAAGAAGATCTGATTAAAAGCTTTGCAGCAGCATTTTGGAACATTTGAAAAGACTACAGCGATATTTCAAGACATTTTCAAAATCATTATTTCTTTTTTTGTGCAAAGTGAAAATGCACCAAAGGCCCTGGATGGAAAAGCACCTTCTGTGGGAGTTGAGTGTGTTTGTGATTCCTGTTACTGTTGTACAGTCTGATGGCAGTGGGTACAAATAAAGTGCTCCATTTTGCATATGGGTGTAATATATAATGTAGTTCTAAGATGATACAATATACATACGTTTTGTGTACAGCTAATGGTTATGCAGTATAAAGTTGTAACCATGTATAATCATATGTCTTCAGTAGGTCAATAGTAAAATACATGTGCACACTCTTTAAACCAGGCTGTGAAATAAAATAACAAAACATTCTATTCAAACATTTCTACAAAAAACAAATAGGCTTGAAATCTATATCAGGACAATATAAACCGTGTTTTATAAACTGTTAATCATGCTGCTCCCCTACCAAACACATGCCAAACACTGCCTGCAGGATAGATTGTAGCATCCATCACTGGGGCTGATAGCTGATTTGTAGCTAATTAGTCCTTGCTAAGTAGTGTTAACAAAACAACAGAACACTTTGACAAAGGCAGTGTAAAAAAAAAAGCTACTGTACAAACACATGATTGGTACACAGTTAGTTTTTCATAGCTCTATTTATAGGTTGAAATAGAAATCTTAGACTTAAAAATCAATTTAATGAATTTATGAATTCCAATCAAAAGCTGATCTTTTAGTCAGTGCACGGCCGGTCAGCTGAACATGCCAAAAGTTGCTAATTGTCTACGAGCCTTGATGTGGCTACACGTTCTCACTCCCATCGCGTCGATAAGCGACACTTGGTCAGGTGCGTTTGGCATTTGCTATTGACGCAAAAAGTCTCCTTTAGCGTCATATTTAGACGCGCTTGGTCAGGACCCTCCGCCTCACTATTTGAAGCTCTGGGTCAGGACGTATCTTTAACTGACATGCAGCACAAGAACAGGGATGTTAGGTTTAGGAAAAGATCGTGGACGGGGTTATAAAAGGTACGTTTCAGGGACACGTGGGACAAGAACGGGACCCAAACCCCGGTCTCCTGGGAAAGTGCTGTTTGACCCATCCATCACCCCTACCAACCTCCTTATGACGATTTTTGGTCTTTCGTACTACTCTCTACTGTTGTCTCTCTTAATACTACATCATCATACAGTGCCGCGGTCAAGCTGAGACACTGACCAAGGGTAACCCAGGATTTCCACAGGCTGCGTAACTGTTGCGGAACGTCTCCGCTGCGGAACGTCTCCGCTGCGGAACGTCTCCGTGGTCCGCCGTCCGTCAATACCAACCGGATCCGGAGTTGTTGCGGAACGGCTGCGGCCAGGACTGACAGCTGTAGTCACGAGGACCCACTAGATCTCGCGAATTCACGCAGAATAGAACCACAAAACCACCAACAGTTTGTTTCTATTCCGAGGAGTAGAGAGGAAACAACTCCGTGCCGTGTTTTCAAGGTGTAGTGAAGAGAAATATGATCCTTCGTGAGCATGGTGTATTTTATTTTAAAGTTAACCGGATGTTTTATTTTGTTTCTGTGCTCGACTTCCTGTCCCGCACTATCTGCCGTGTGCTGAATTGCTGCAGAGCTCTCCGGCGTCCGGCAAAAATAGAAGCTCTGCGTATCTGATCCGCAGGGCTGCGACCGCCGAAAAGTTACTGAAGAGTCCTGGGTAAGTATTTTACAAGTTGGGAGTGAGAACGGGTTGGATGTGAACATGTTTGGGAACCACTGCTCTAACTCGTCCTCCACCTTTTCCCACCTCAACTCCTTCTCTCTTCACTTGGCTGGCTGGGTGAATTAGGGCTGTTGGCACGGTGGACGGGTGAGGGTCCTTTATACTTTTTCCCCCAGTTGGCTACAATGTTCAGAGTGAATGGCAACCCTCCCCTCTCCATTCTTCACCCCCTCCCTCTCAGTTGTGTAGTGGAGTGTGGATGACACGGAGCACCTATACTCCCCCTGACGACTCCCCGAACACAGAACTGTTGAGTCTGCATGATCTCTCAACCCAGCCAATGCCTCACCGGAGCCAAATCCATGCCTGAAACGAGCCCTTTATGGGCCCTGGCAAGCACATATTACACACACACACACACACACACACACACACACACACACACACACACACACACACACACACACACAAACAATCAAATGCATACTATATGTTACCAAGGCAGTTTCTATTGAGATTCTTATTGTATTAATTATAGACACTTGCAGATAACTCGTAGTAATTCTGCATATCAGTAACAATATCAGAGCTGTCAGCAATATTGTAGTCACTCTCTAATCTCCCTTGTGCTCTGAGCCTCTTGCTTATTCTTTTAATTTCCTATTTTTATTAAATGGCCAACGCTCACCAGTGTTCAGCTCATTTCAATTTGATTCAACACACCCAGATTTACTGGCTTGCAAAACAGTAAGATCAAAGATCGGAATAAATGTGCGTGTGCATCTCAATGGAAGGTATTTCATTTCACGCTAGCACAAATCTCGCAGTGGAGCTAACAGTCTCAGTGGCATTGTCCCTTAAACTGCCATTGTGAAAGAGAGGTCTGTAAAACTGTCCGGCAGTGTTGCAGCAGCAGCAGCTAAGTGTAGCGAATGGAGCTCCAAGCTACTCCTGATCCACAGCAATACTACACTTTTGTTGGAAGAAGAAGCTGCAATGGTGATTGCAGGAATGAATTGAATTTGCCATAGTGAGCGAGCTAAGCTAATATGCTAACAAGCTTGCTAACTGGCCATTCCCTCTTCAGTAACTTTTTCACTTAACAGAATGAATAGAGTAGGCTAGGGCTGCAGCTATCGATTATTTTAGTAACCGAGTATGCTACCAATTATTCTATTGATGAATCGAGTAATCGGATAAGAAATCTTTTTGCTTTATAGTTAATAGCAAAAGTAAATATACAAAAGAAAGGTTTTCATTTTTAGAAAAAATGGCTACATTGCATACAATAACAGAATAATAGACACTTTTTTTTTACACACTGGCTGCACAGGCCAACAAGCCCCTTTTTCTGTTGGCCAAAGTACATTTTTGGTGGATCCTTCCCTTTCATGCCTCTGGCTCTTTGCACTGGATATGCAAAAGAGCGGTAGACTAAGCCCAGATAAATGTGACTGTACAAAGCTTACAGCAGGGCGATTCAAGTACACTGTTCTAGCGAACACATTTTCAGAACACTGATCTGAGTGAAGTTTAGAAAGAACTAGAGAATGCAATTTCTGAAGAAATTGCGGTGTGAATGCTGTATGTTGAAAGGCTGATGCTAATGCTTAATTTTGTAGGAAGAAGGTGAAGTAGTGGGAATAGTTGAAAAATTAGGAATGGGTTTAATTAGCATGAATGTCTTTGAAAAGTTGAATAATACCCAGAATGTTTGAAAGATGTGGCATATTTTAATAGAATATCAGCATCCACACCAATGATGAATGCAGAAATCATCGGCTTGGTCCGATGAGGTCTGTAGTTTTCATTACTTCCAAAGAATTTTGCATCGATGATTTTTAATAAACAAATTATTAAAAGCCAGGGTGAAGTAATGGCCCAGGACAAAGCAAGTAGAAGCTGAAGAGTGCATATGTCTGTTGGGCAGTGGGGGAAACAAGGACTGTCACAGGCAAGTCCAGTGTGTGTGGAACTGTCTGCATCAGAGGCAAAAGAGAGGGTCTGCAGGTGGGGAAAAATATCACTGATGCTATGTCCATTATTTTTTACAGTCTATAGAGACAGAGCGATTTAAGTCCCGGCCCTATCGGAGGGGAAAACAACTCTCCTCTCTCCATTGACTATATTGAGCGAAGGTTTCCTCCTCATCATTTTGTATGCTAGAAACCAACAGAATAATGCCTAAACCTGCTGTGTGGCCTTACAGACAGTGTATAACGCATCTGGCGACCCGAAAAACTGAGCTTTTATGAAGACAAAAGTGGAAACGGACGTGAATAATCACAAAAAAAAAATGGGAAGACACTAACCTAACGTTATGTCCGACGTTACGTTTGCAGCAAGCATTTTGTTACCAAGTCAAATATCCAAATGTCAGTTGCGTCGAGGACTGATCCTCGTGTATTTAGGCGAACACTCTACCAGGTGAGCTACCCAGGCGCCCCTTACTATATTTCTTTAAGTTAAGCTAACACATGTAACCTCGGACATAACGTTAGCTTATTGTCTCTCTACTTTTATCTTCCTAAAGGCTCAGTTTTTTGGGTCGGCAGCTTATAAAAACTCAAGTTCTGGGTTCTTTACATTGTTGGTAGTGCATCCCACGACACACCAGCTTTTAGACATGTTTCTGTTGTTTGCTAGTAGATGGAATTGAAGAGGAGGAAAGCTTCACACAATACAAGTCCATGGAGAGCAGAGAGTTGTTTTCCCCTCCGGTGGGGGAGGCTTTCAGAATATGACACAATGCGCTCTGTCTCTATGGAGTGAACTGACAGCCAATCAGAACAGGCTTTGCCGTGTTTACATTGTTTTTCTGGTGCACTGGCACACAATTGGAGGACTCAGCGTAATGTGATGAGGCAGTATATTTCTAAACTCATCCTGTATTGTGAGTTTATTTTTCGGAATTTGACTGATGTAAAATTAAATCAAATTAGACATTATAGGTGAGGAATATTGTCATACAAATGTGATTGCTTGTCTGAGTTGTTGGCGGGGGGAAAAAGGCATTTAGACGAGAGCAGTTGAGAGCTCATCACAACTTCAAAATAATGGGTGATAATATAAGTGTGTGATGATGATGATGACAGTAGAACTACAGCCACATTGTTCATTTAAGTGTATATTTGATTGGTTTTTGGAGGTAAAGTAACCTTGGCAGATCTTTATTACCGCTGACAGTTTTAAGGAGGTAATCTTTAACCTGTGGCAGATTGCATTTTTCAAATAACCTTCCCTACGCTGTCGCCATGCAATTATTCTTCAGTCTGTGTTGTTGAGATAATAGAGAGCAGATCAGAGACTGGCAGAAAGATAGAGACAGACCGACAGAGATAAGAGGAGAAGAGGCGGGGAGAGCCTCAGGGCACGAGGAGGTTGGGGGTTCAAGATCTGACTTTAGATTGCATCATCAAAACCCCAAAAAAAAATTAAAACATCATTTTATTTCAACATTAAACACATTCGAGTAAAAACAACATGGGAGACATGCCACAAAATGAAACATGTGCATCATTAATACTCTAGTAATTCAAAGCCAAGTGAGATGTGGAAGGCACACAGCTGCAAGGGCCTCATGGGAAACGCAGGACTCAAACAAACACAGGGCTTTCACACTGGAGACTGGTGTTCGTGTCCCATTTAAAAGTAAAAGTAAACCGGGTGACATTTTAACTTTACGTAGAAATCAGAAATACGTCACGTTCTGCTTCACATGCATAATTTCATCATGTATGTATGCACGGATGTGAAGTAACCAACAAATGTACTGATTTGACCTCAAACCATGATCTTTTCCTAAACTTAAGTAGTTGTTGTGCCTCAACCTAACCAAACTTTGTTTGTTTCACCAGTTAATGACCCGTTTAAAACTGTGACCGTTACGTTCTCTGGGTTAGCGCAGGCTAAACTCTTTTAATGTGGACAAGACTCTGATGGTTTTATTTTACTTTGTTTGATTTCATTCTATGGGAACCTTACAGTACAAAACAAAAGTCGTCTGTCCAAAATTGTTACAGAGGGCAGCAAGATAATAGGCATACGGCAGCTCCCTCTAACAAAGATCTTTGACAGACAAGTTCTGCAGAAGGTGAGATCAATCTTGTCAAGCTCTGACCGCCCAGTCTGCGAGGAATTCATTCCTCTTCCTTCTGGGCGGAGATATAGGCTCCCTAGAGCAACAAACAGGTAGACATTTTCCTTTTGTTCCTTATGCACTTACAGCTGTTAACTTGCACAAGTCTTGAGT
The DNA here is from genome assembly GCA_023631565.1 of Gymnocephalus cernua. Taxonomy (NCBI): domain Eukaryota; kingdom Metazoa; phylum Chordata; class Actinopteri; order Perciformes; family Percidae; genus Gymnocephalus; species Gymnocephalus cernua. The sequence continues at coordinate 16,616,408 of CM042435.1, forward strand.
GCCCAGTTCTTTTTTGTGTCACTGTGGGACTTCTCAGGGACACTTTCAGAAATCACTTTTCCAGACAATCTCAAGGGATTTTATTTGACACTCTCCAGAATATCGACACAAAGTTTTGGGATTTTCTCTGAATCGGTAAACGGCTTTATGTGATGAACGCTGACGGAAACGTTATTTGCACAATACATAATGAATTGCGATTACGTTTTAGGTCATTTAATTGTTGCAACCCGCTGTTACGACCCCTTCGATGGATTCGGGGACAGTAACACGGCAATCAAAGTGTGATGAAGTCAGTGCAGAAGCGCAATATATGGTTTTTATTCCAAAAAAGGAAAATATCTCACTATCTAGGATGGTGGAGGATGGGACCTGGAAGTTGTGCCAAACAAATTAAATTAATATAACAAAAGTGGGCCTAGCTTACAACTAGCTTCCCAAACCAAAACAAGTCAAACAAAATAAATAACCTGCTTCTCTAAAAACAGATAAAGAGAAAAGTTCACAGGCGGCAACAACCACTAAACCTGGTGTATCTATCCAAAGATTAACTACGTGCAAAAATGTACAAGTTACCCCAACTTACCTGTCAACCTCCACCTCACAAAACTCCACATTTTAATTACTACACAAAAGCCACAGTTTAAAGGACAGGAACAGCTGCAGTACAGAGCAAGAGAGCCCCACACTTCTCAGGAGTCCTCCTTTTATAGACTGCCCCCTTGAATGCTGATTGGCCAACTCCAAACACAGGTGGAAAGCAATCATCTCAATCACCTGGAGAGAAAACAAGAGTGAGCAAGAGGAAGGACAACAAGAGAGGGAACACATGCGGACAGGCTATTTGGTCTGGCATGTAACACCCGCCATCAAACAAACAAGAAAAAGTTTTAGGTCAGTTTCGCTTTCACAAAAACAGATATAAGTGGACGAACGATACAAAATACATTTTTGCAAATGTGTCTGCTGAAGAACAAGACAGCTTGAAGACACTCCGATTCTTCTGAAATCCTTCAGGTTGACATTTAATCCGCGTCACAGATGTGATGGTGCAACTGGATTAAGACACAGAACGTGGACATGACGGGTAGGACTCCATAGTGTAGACAAGCAGGCTGGTCCAAAAAGTCAAATCCTCAAAAAGATGATTTTGCTGTCTCACCGTTTGGTCCAAAATATGTGATGTTTGAAGTGTCTCCAGTGTTTCGTTATTTTGTATTTTTGGTCTAGGGATGGGGATGGTGATGCAATTCAGTTGGTCTGTCCAACACAATGTTCCAGAGGAAGATATCTCAAACACTGCTGGCCAAAGTTCCATGACATTCAATGGGGATGTTTTTTTCTTTTTTAAATTTGAGATTATTTTTTGCTGCATTTTTAGGCCTTTTTTTTGACAGGACAGTTGAGACATGAAAGAGGAGAGAGAGGGGGAATGACGTGGCAAAGGACGGCAGGTCAGAACCAAACCGACGGCCGCTGCGTCGTGGACTGAGCCTCTGTACGTGGGCGTGCGCTCTACCAGGTGATCTACCCAGGCGCCCAATGATGATGTTTTTGATAACCCCCTTGCTATTTCCTTTCATCAGACAAATTCTTCCTTAGTGTTAAAGAAAGACTGAACTTTTTTTGAGCTACTGTAATCACGATAAAGTTTACTGAACATATTCCTGCTCTCCAGAGGATGGACCCTTTCCGTTTTGGACACTCCATGAGCCTTCCTAAAGTGCCACCGTCAGGACAAAATGTCAGTTTTGCACGCAAGTTTTATCATAATCTTACAAGCACATTACCATGCAATTTTCGGAGCACACTCATGCACCCATGGTGATGAAAGCTTTAGTTTTTAATTACCCATGACCCTCCTCTTACACTTTTGGGATTGCTCCAGAGCTGCAGGAAATTCCGCCGGACGCATGTATTTCCTTCCGCTTTCTTTATGTTGGAATTTTAAATTCGGTGGATTAATGGGGACTATTTTTGACTGCTCCTCAGATCTCTGCAGGGTAAATTGCGATAGCTAGCTAGACTATCTGTCCATTCTGAGTTTTCTCTCGCACAACTATTTTGCCAGACCCTCCTTCAGCACGCTTTGGAGAGGGTCTGGCAAAGTGAGACTAGCCTCAGACTAATCATAGTCTTAAGAGGATAGGTTCCTTTTTTTTCAAGAGAATCTCACTTTCAAAAGTGCCAGCATATAAAGTGCTTTAGATAATCTGGATAAAGAGCCAGTTTGTTTAAATGAGACCTAAATTGTGATAAACCAGAAATTTCTTCATTTAAGACATCGTAGTTTAACCATATTTGTATTGTCAGGAAACCAGACCGCCAACTGATGATACATAGTTAATAATCAAGTGTTTCCCATTCAGGCATTTGATCAGAAAGCTTTTGGTGGTCTTCACTCCAAGAGAGATGTGATGCTCACTGGTATCTCTTTATCTATAAGGTTCTTGTTGGAAAACTACCACACTACCTCCGAGAACGTCTCTGTTACCCAGAGTAACATCATCAGACTCACTCTGCTGACTGGCTTTGACTTCATGTTCCACGAGCTGGCTCTGAACTTGGAAACACTGCTTTTAACTCTAGTGCACCTGACTCCTGGAAGAAATGACAGCACTTCCTTAATAATCAACTCACTTGTGCCTTTTGGACTATTTAGAAATCTGGTTTTAAACCTGCAAACTTCTACTTGTAGTTGCTTTACATAGTTGTACCTTCTTTTACATCCTTATTATCCTAATTTTTAAAGATTATTTTCCTTTCCTTTCCCACCTTTACTGGACAGGACAGCTAGGTGAGAAAGGGAAGAGAGAGGCGGAAGACATGCAGGAAATCGTCACAGGTCGGACTCGAACCCCAGACCTCTGGGTCGAGGCATAAACCTCCATGTACATGTGCGCCAGCTCCACCAACTGATCCAAACCGGCCACCTTATTATCCTAATTTATTCATCAAATAATTTTTACAATTCAGAAAGTTTTGGTGTGTTTCTATTTTTCTTTTGCCGGTTTCACTTGTTTTCTGTGATGTTAATTTGTTGTTGTCTTTGTAACTTGTCTCGATGTCGCTGTAAATACGGGCCATCCCTTTAATGATTTCTCAAGTATAAATAACGGTTGAGTGAATTTCTCAGCCTTGTCTACAGGTTCAAATAGCCACGTTTTGACAGAATAAACCTCAGTGGACTTTTCAATCAAACCACATCACCTGCCAGCTTTCAGCGGAGGCCTTGGTTAGACCTCGGCGATGAGTGTACCATAGAGGCTGTTTGTCTGACATGCTGCATCTTCCCCTGGAGAGCAATTTCATTATGGCGTTAGCTGCCTTATTTCCGCTTAAAACTACCTCTCGCACAACAATCAACTTGGAAAGTCTCACAGGAACACTGCATGATCCGTGTGTGTGTGTGTGTGTGTGTGTGTGTGTGCTCTCTGCGAGTGTATTCCCAAGAAAGGGGTGTTTCTCCACCTCAATGAGCAAGAATAATGAGTTGCTGGTCCATCGAGGGAGGGGACAACTCTTATCATTTCACTCTTCCCTCTCCTGCCATTATTTGCCAATTACCAGCATGTAACATGTCTTATATGCACCCACCACCATCAACCACACACATAATAGCTTTGTCATTTACTAATTCATTTTGAGGATTTTGCTGTATTATTTGATGAGCTTCTTCAACGCAGTAATTGGAAAGCAGAGGGGGAGGGGTGCCTTGGCACTGATTAGCCAATTAGTTAAATGATCAAGCCTGGTAAATCCCAAGCCCCTCCTTGTAAATGTGAACGTTCTAGCGTTCAGCTGATCCTAGCTGACTCTTATGCTTTGATTTTGCACCTTGTTGTGGCAATCCAAGAGTGGTTCCTTGAATTATCTACTGTAAAAAGGCATTAGCAGGAGTGCTGAAGGGAGAATTTCCATTACAGTTGGGATTGGCTGCACTGTCAAGGCAGCTTTCATTATCTTTTCGAGGGGGTTTGCATCGGAAAATATCCTCTGGCACTGCCAAGATTTTTCAAAGAGTACGTTCTGCTTTCTGCCTGCATGGATAAATAAAAGAAAAATTCTAATGAAACCTTGATCCAGTGATATATTGGATTAGGCTTGTGGTAAGGGATCCAGACCATTAGCAGCATAATGAACCCTGGAGCTTTTTCCTACTCTTTCTTATTGCAAATTCACAAATAGATGGCTTATTTCATTATACTTCTCTAACTTTGTTTTGAAAACCCTGCCATCGAACATGATCAAAAAGAGATTTGGATGCAGAAAGTTTCAGCATGCCCCAATGTGTCTTTATTTTACTTAGTTTTTTTCACCAGAAATATTTTTGATCAAATCAAATTACAATTGGTATGAAGATTGACAGACTGACATGGGACTGACCTCGGCATCAGCACATTATCACACGGATGGATGGTAGGAATTAGAACGTATAACCATGTGCAAAGTCATCCACATTATAGTCAAACTTACCATACTGACTTTTTTAGTAACACAGTCATTAGATTTTATGGTTAACAAAATGAAAACTTAAAGTCCTTTATCTGAGGCTGCATCACACTGATACATTTTTGTTTTGTTCTTTTGCTATGTTTACGCCTTAGGTCCACATTACTCTAACGTTTCCAGGCCCCTAAAACAGAGACATTTGGGCAGGTTCAGTTTAGCTGTGTGTAGTCTCTTCAGGGCAAACCCTTGACGTTTGCCTGTTGAAGTTTACACAGAGGGCAGGCCACATGTTATATACAACAGTATTTTAGTATTCTAAAGAGTAATCTCCAGTTCGGACCAACGATTTAGGACGAGACTAGTTGAAACTCGCAACTACTTGCAATGTACCAGTCTATAACTACAACTAAAGTTTGAAAATTCTGACTTGGCTACGAGCTGATTGGCTGAGCTAATCTCTGGACGCAGTGATCTGCATACAGTCAAATCCTCGGTAAGGAACTTGGTTTAGTGGAACATTTACACCCCGTAAAAGAAAACGCCACAAACAGCAAAGCAGGCCTGCCTTCTTTTCTTCAAGACTTGACATTTTCAGCCTTTACATTGCTAGCTCGAAGTTCGCTGTTTCCAGAAGCGAACATTGTTTGAGGATGGCAACACGCAGAGAGTGGACGGTGAGGGACATCCGGCCCCTTAGCCAGGATTAAAACTCTAAAATTAAGTAACTTTAACAAGCACCATTGCGGATGTACATTTCACTGTGATGCATTAGCTATGTAAAAACAAAAAGTCTGCGGTTCGATCACTGGTCCTGCAGTCTTCATTCGAAGTGTCCTTGGGCAAACAACTGAACCCCACATTGCTCCCGATGCTCCCCATCGGTGTGTGAATGTTTATCTGATGAGCAGGTGGCACCTTCTATGGCAGCCTCGCCCAGTGTATGAATCTGTGTGAATGGTTAATGGTTCCTGTACTTTATAAAGCGCTTTGAGTAGTCGTTAAGATTAGAAAAGTGCTATATAAATGCAGTCCATTTACAATTTACATTATATACAGGTTGTGGTAATACTCATGGTAAATGTATGGTGTTATTCCATGATGCAAATCAGAGACATTGCAGAAAGTTCGCTTTTGATTAACACAATGTGAAGCTGTTTGTCAGCACAACATGTTTGAGTTGATATGGTCTTCCTCATCACTGGTAGGATATTGACGATTTTCTTTGCTTTCACCATGGTAGCTCCCCTCGCTGTGTGAAGCGAGTCATGTGGTGAAACAATAGCCTGTCGTTTGTTGATACATTAAATGCAAGTGGTTTGTTGCAAGAGATCCCCTTGTTAATGCAAATACAGCCAAATGGTTATCACTGAAATGAGATTGAAATCCTGGTTTTAATAGGATTCATTTTGAGAAGACTGGTGAAACTACTTCCAAACTCATCACAAAAGATGAATTGTGCAGCACAACAGCTGTTATATTGGAATCATTTGTCTCTCCCTGTGCTTTATGAAGCATTAATGTCTGCAGTAAACAGGCTCAGTGCTGACTACCTGCTGTTATTGAACTCAGGTGATAATCTAAATATCAGACCTGCTTTGAAGCGTTGCTGCAGCTACATCATGCGAGAAAAGGGCCGTCAATACAACTTGTTAAAGGCAATGACTGGGATGAATTCGAGCTTTCAGACACTCATTTAAAGTTGTCAATACGTCATGATTGATTTTCCTCCTGCAGACTTTGGTTGCTCCTGATCAGCTGTTTCACACTTTAAGTGGTAATCCATGAGTTCTTTGTGTGAGTGCTTTATGCAACAATCCGGAGGCTCAGCGACTCCTGCGAGCAATCACTGCTATTCAAGTCAATGCTTGCTCTTCCACCACCCGCGACACGCCGCGTCCCAGAAGCGTGTGTGAAGTGGCTCTCCGCCCCGCTAAAGATACACGCCAGGTCACGTGGGGCGTTCAGACAGCCGGGCAGGAAGTGAAACAGAGAGAATATCCAGTCAATTTAGCAAAAGACACCCCCGAATATGGTCAATTTCGGTTGTTGTAAAGTGCTCTATAAATAAAGTTTGATTGATTGATATTGTCTATGTCTCCTCTACAAATTCATGAATGATGAGATATTCATCTTGGAGGTGGAAAAACATAGTATGTCACCAAAGAGCCTTTTTATGAAGACAACACCAGAAAAGAGAAGGCATTGAGTTTGACTGCCGGAGTGCTTGGAGTGGAAGGTAGATACTAGCTTAATGCAACCCGTTCTCACTCCCAATTCGTCAAATACTGACGCTTGGTCCGTGTCTCTCAGCGTCAGATACCAACGCAGAAATCACCTTGTTAGATTACATAGTATTAAGAGAGACAACGGTAGAGAGTAGTATGAAAGAACGAAAATCCGCATAAGGACGTTCGTTGAGGTGGTGGATGGGTCAAACAACACAGGACTTCTCACCCAGGAGACCGGGGTTCGTGTCCCGACCTCGTCTCGTGACCCACGGAACGCAGCACAGATGTGCCCGGTAGAAAATCTGGGTGACAAGGAGGCGAAAGGCAGCAGAATAGGCTCCCTGAAGCATGGCAGCCAAAAGTCAGTGGGCTGCTAGCCCTTGCAGAGAAGGGCACCCCGGGACGTCGCAGGGAGGAGCATTATGGATCAGTAGCTCCAGGGCAACTTCCAGAGCCACAGGAGAGAGTGTGCCCACGCCACAGTCCAGGAAGAAATCCTCTCTGCGCAGGTGGAGAGCAGCAGTTCAGCCGCAGAGGCCCAGACCAATCGTGCCACTTGAAGACCATCCACAGGGGCTTCACCCACATAGGCCCCCAGAATAATGAAGGTCCTGGCTAGGTGGGGGCTGGGGACGGAGGGGAAACATGCAGCAGAAAGCTTCAGAGAGAGCAAAAGGAAGGTGAAGGCAGAAGTACGAAAGTAGATTGTGCCAAAAGCAAGTTCAGGACAGTATTACAACAATGATTGTCAAACTGATAAAAGCAAATAAATGTATGACTGCAAGTAGCAGGAAAGTGATTGGGCTCCCTTTTGGAAATTGAATCATTAGTGGGGAGTAAAGTGATTTCAAAGTTGTACCATTTGCTCAGAATGTGGGCTGCAAAGGTTAGCTGGTCCCCACACTCCTCAGCAATATCCAAATATAACCTGAGCTATCACAGACCAAAAAGTCTCACAACTGGATTCGACACAAGGTTCTTCCCATCTGTACATGGGCTTTACATACACAGCATTTGAGTTGTCTTTCTTCCTCCCCTCATGTAAAATATCATACTGTTGTATGTAAAGGGTGAATGGATACAGGAGAGTGTCACTGTTCCAATAATATGAGATCTCAATGTCAATGGGACATTGTGAAATACTATTGCAAAAGTTACTATAAATGGATTCCGTCACTCGTTTTATTGTAATTCTTTGCAGTTCTTCTGTACTTCCGCACAGATCACGGATCAAGTATGTTAAACCCTACTGTATATTCTGCGTCACTTACAATGTATTGATCAATTAAAAATGTATTTTAAAATAGAACACGTTACATTTTTATACATTTTTGTATTCATAACACATGGTATGGGCTGGGTCCGGATAGATTGCCATTTAGTCCGGATGGGGACCATGTTGCCAACGGTATTTCTAACAAACAGACAGAGGTGGAAGGGGTTTTATGGACATCTGAGAGAGACATACCTGTTTATAATGGAAATGTAGAGAATTCATCAATGTGTATACAAACTCAAAAGGAGACCTTCAAACGTATTGCAGTGCTTTTCTTTTTCTGGGGCACAAATAAGCATTAGAAACCTGTTTCTAGATCAACACAGCAGTGTTCTTTGGTTTGTGGCGCAGAGGTTTATTGTTTTCTCCATACCTATTAAATATACATCAATTTACAAATATACCTCAGGGCAGTCTAGTCATTCAAACACACAAATGTCAAACATGTCTATGATATGACATATAAAAGCTTTAGAACTAATGGATATTGGAGAATATTTGCATGACTTATGGTGTAATGTTCATGCAGAAAGTTATACTACATTTTCACTTTTTAAAGGTCACAGACTTCAGACTTACAACAGACTACGTCCTAATAAGGAGAATACTTGACAGAGGCCTCAGGAGACTCTCCCACTGAGCTGTGTGTATTAGAAAGTCTTTCCATTCTCACCTTAGTTATCATTGAGAGGAAATGTCATGGACTTGACTATTTACTTTAATATTTTCAAGAGATTTGTATAGTTCATCTTGCTCACTAAGTGGCAAAGCACTGTAGAAAATGGCAGGAAGAAATGTTGGGCAACAGGACGGAACATAAATCGCAACTTGAAGGGAAAGATTATTAATTAAATAAATATGCACCAACTGGTTAATAAATAACAAACATGTCTAAGAATTTAGGGGATCACTAGTGATGGCCAAAAAAAATCTTTATGAAGCTTCATGAAGCATTTTCTTTATTTTCTGAGCCCAATAGATGGCGTTCTCTGTTCAACAAAGGGTTGAAAGCACACTGAATTGCCATTCCTTTAAACTTTGTATTTAAACCAAGACTGCCATCTATTGTGAATTAGAAAATAATGAAAAAATGGTTCATGAAGCTTCATTTGGACATCACTAACTTATGGACACATGCCGTCAGCTTATTTAAAAAAACAAAACAAAATAAATGACCTGGGTAGATTTGTAGGGTAGTGTCAGAAAGTTGTTTCAGTAGGCCTAAGTGTTTTGTAAAATTAAACCTATGCGTATTTGTTCCAGGGGTTATGACTCAACGTACAATCATTTTCCGACGGTAGTTTAACATTTCTCATCAACGCTGGCAGGCTCTGTGGTCGGATGATACTCAGTCCAGTTTCAGGCACTTCACAACACTGTGAGTACATGTTAGTATGCATAACGAATACTGCTGAATTTCAAGTTTGTTAATGGATCCTAAGGACAATAACTGATACGACCAATGCCTACTTTCCTAGCTGCTGTTCTGACCTGACATCTGACCTCTATATAGAGGGGAAAGCAGACAGTATCTCAGAAGTCTCAATGGAATACACACACACACACACACACACACACACACACACACACACATACACACACACACACACACACACACACACACACACACACACACACACACACACACACACACACACACACACACACACAGAGTCATGAACTCATATGAAATCCCTCTCTCATGTTAACAAACCCTCTGAATCCCACTGACAGTCCTAACAGGATTTGAAAATGGTTTTGCTCTTGGTAATGAAATGCACATAGCAACAGATTGTGTTGCCCATGGCAACTTCAAACAAGTATGTTTTGGAGTAGTTTTTCTCTCTTTAAGTAGGTTAGGTCCTTATTGATCCCACACCATTACTGTGAGTGTACAGGATAAGCAGGAAAGCCTTGCAGGTACAATGCAAACATATTATCTGTTTACACCCCAGCACTTTTAATTACTAAAGGGGACAATATGCCAAGATTTCAAGAATATGAAATGTAAGTTTTGTTCTTAACTGAATTGAATAGTGTACCACCAGCATGAGGAGACAACATTAGACAGGGTCAGATATTAATCTGTAATGTTTAGTACATTCCTGACATTTTTTGGGAATGCATTTTTGGCTTTCCTATTACTAAGTTGTAGTATTTCATTGTTGAAATGGTAAATGTAAATTTCATTGTGTCAACACTAGATAATTACGAACAGAATGAACTACAGAAAGAGTGGCGTGGGAAGTTGTCAGATTGGCAGGCAAACTGCGTTACAGAGGAAGAGATGTCCCGAGCCGACCCTCAGGTCAGGTATCAGCTAAAATAAAGCACATCTTTCTATTTCTCTCTTTCTCCTGCGCTGTCCATATTATCTCTACACTGCTCAGACACATGCACTCCACACGCTGACTGTACGTTGTGTACATGCGTGCAACCAATTACATGTATTTCTAAGCAGATTTTCTATTCTCTATTCTGATAAAATCCCCCGGACCCCCTCTGACTGATTATTGGTCTCCACTGTGCCACCCTTAAAAAAATCCTGGAATTGCCCCTGCTGACTCTCTGGGCCAATCAGCTGGCCAAGCCTCTGGGAATTATCCAAGAGGTCGGGATGGCCAATCTGGGCCTGGGGGAACTGACCCTTTAAAAGTAGGAAGAATTCACAGAGATGTACAATACAGAGCTGCATACGTCTGCCTCTTCTCACCGTATTACTAGTGCTGATCCCTCACTGCTTTTAAAGCCACGCATAGCAACATGCAAACATGTGGGCACATTCATCTGAAGGAAGTCTAGTAATAATGGCACAACGTGGTGTCAACATAAAACACAGAGCTTTTAAGCCGGAGAGAGGAGTTGACTTTGCGTCAAAATCAAATTAACTTCTCTTCCTCGGGAGTGTTTTAACCACAATGCTTTTCCTAAACTTAACTAGTTGTTTTAGTGCCTAAACTTAACTGTCATCACCGCATTATTATGGATCCCACGTAACTTCTAGGTTAGGATAGCCGATTGGTCAGGGGATAGGACCTGAACAAATCAGGTTACGTTACCTTGCGTAAACATGCACGCCTGACCAATAGTAGTGTGTGAATGCTATTGAAGGGCGGGTCTTCCCTAGAAGTTGCGTGGGTTCCATATAAAGCGGCATCACCACATGACACTCACTTTTTCTGGCTAAACTCCACTACCACGTGCCCCTGAAAGGAGCATCATCTGGCGGTGCCTGTAGCGGCTCAGAGTCACCTATTGGCGACTAACTGCTGCTCGGATTTTATCGTTCTATGGCACTATTGACTGTTAACGTTACAGTGTGTACTGCTGTACTTAGTTTAAAATACTTATATTTTAGGTATATCATATATGGTCTAATAGTGAAGTAGCATTGATCACTTACAAACTGCAAATATTTCAGCAGCGGCCGGGATGTGTAGACCAGAAAGGGGTAAATCCCAATCATACCCCCCGGAAAATCACACCCTGTTTGAAAGCAATACTTGAGTAAAAGTACAAGTATCTTACCAGAAAATGACTTTGGTAGAAGTTAAAATCACCTTTTAGAATATTGTGTTATTAAATCTTAAGATATCTGATATTAACTGTACTTAATTATCAAAAGTAATTTTCTGTTATTGAAAGTAAAAGTAAAAAAAAAAAAAGAAAAACTTAATTGTGGCTTCCTTATAGTGCAGCATAATATTCAGGGTTTCCACACCTTCTTAAACATCAAATTCTAAGTATTTTCCAGCACTTTCCAGGCCCAGTTCCCTCAAGGTAAAGGACCAAACACGGCAGATTTTGAGAGGGCTGACACCAACAAAGAGAAAAACAGGAACAGAATTTTCATTTTTTTTAAATTAATCTTTCACTCCAACGTACAAAACATTTCTTGCAAATACGGCCCCAGGAGTATAACGTTATGTGCCCCACTGTAGTCAGGGTGGTTATTATCTGTTGGTGGTAGAGCCTGCTGCAGGTGCTTCCATTATTATGCTTCCTCCTCTTCTTCTTCAGTTTTGGCCTATGGTTTTGTACTTTGGCCGAGACGGTTCAACACAAATACAAAAGCCACAACACAAACATGTAAGGAAAGTTTGTGTGTGTGTGTGTGTGTTTCTTGCAGTCTAACACATGTATTCAGATTTTATTTTGTAGTGACGGAGATGCCCCGGGGGAAATGTAATGAAGAAAAAGTATTTAAAGTTTATTTAGGGGATGCAGTGGAGTTAACGTGAAAGTTTCCAGAAATACAAATATTGCAGTAAAGTACAGATACTTGAAAATTCTAATGAAGTACAGTAACCAAGTATTTCTTTTTTGTTACATAACAACACTGCCGTCATCCAGCTTTGCCCACTTACAGTTCTCCACAGCATAGCTGCTTATTTTGTCTCTGTGATTGGTTACATGGGTAACACTTTAAAATAGCCATCGCTAATAAATGGTAAATTGATAGTTAAGGAGTTAGGCTAGTTGGAGCCGGTCACCTCCAGGATCTGTGCTAGGCTAAGCTAACGGTGGAGCCGTCAGACAGAGTAACGACAGGCACGGAGATGAGAAGGGTATGTATCGACTTGTCTAACTGTCGGGGTTACGGTGAATAAGCTAATGTCCCAATAAGTTGGCGTGTTCCTTTAACAGCTTGCTTTTGCTCACATCTTTACATTTTCATATATTATATTAAGTATTTGTTAATGATTAAGAACTTGTTTATAAACTGTCAATAAACATTTTTTGGATGCTATTATATACTTGCATCTGATTAAATATAATACATTAATAAAGACTTTGTAAAGCATCTATAAACATGTATTATCAGTGTACAAATAATGAAATAATCATCTTTTATTTATGAAAGTTACTTAATGCTTTTATAAACAATTTATTAATGATGAACTTATTATTATAGGTATTAGTTACAAATTCATAATGGGCATCCAGGAAGGCGGGGGGGGGGGGGGAGACCACAGCGACGCAGCGTTATTATGAATCCCACTGCTTTTCTCAAGGACTTCACCCTCCAGCTTTAACAAATAGGAACAATGTTACATGTTGGAAATTCAAATGAAAGTAGTAGGAATACCAATACCCTTCAGATGTTATGAATATAGCCCGCTGGCCCTACCATGTGACCTGGTGCTTAGGATTTATAGAGGAAGATCAATTAAAGGAAATTAAATCAAAGTGATTATCGAGCTGTAGCGGGAGGGGCTTCCTGTGCTCATTGGAAGCACAGTGCTTTAATTTATCTCCACTTCCTGTCATGGTCGAACGGTCAAAGGTGACAGCTAATTTAATATTGCTGGTTATGAGACAGAAGCCGACAGCGGCACAGTGGAGACATTGTTCCGTCACAGAGATTCACTGAAGCAGAAATAGCTTGCTGTCTTCATGGACAGGGTGGGCAGTCGTCTGTTCAACGTCAATTCAAAGTAGTTCACGACTCCATTATTGAAAGTCCAGGCCTCATGCTAAATACCCCAACACCTATACTGTGTTAGTCTAAATCGACGACAACAAAATTCCACCGGATGTCCCTCTTTTCGGATGTCCATCACCTTCCTCTTTCTTTGTGTTGGCATTTTAAACTCCGGTGGATTTATGAGGACTGTGGTTAACTGCTCCTCAGATCTCTGCAGGGTAAATCCAGACAGCTAGCTAGACTATCTGTCCAAGCTGAGTTTTCTGTTGCACAACTAAAACTACTTTTAAACGCACACATGTTCCACCAAAACAAGTTCCTTCCTGACGCACCGTGGCTCCGTCCGGCAGGATTGTGATTGGGTTAAAGAAATGCCAATAAACCAGAGCATGTTTTTCTCCTTTCCCAGAAGTTTGTGTGGACTAGCCATATCTTCCTCTACAGGTAGGTCTAGCAATGCGAGACTAAGACTGTGTAAACAAGAGTGCGGAGCACTAACCCACCAGTTCTGGTCCCAAATGTAAATTCCTTTTGGACTCTTCTTTTGACTGCATATCCACGGCATTTAATACACCTACAGGATCACACTAGATCTACTTGCTATCTTTGGACCAGTGGTAGTTATTCCTTCCTTCAATAAATATGAGGAACAAGCCATTTCCCTCTGTACACTGTTGGCCAAACGCCTTATCCTCCATCAGTGGAAGTCAGAGGCTCACCCTCTTCTCCAGCAGTGGATCAAGAGAGATTTCACTATAAGTACCATACATTGCTTTATGTTTTTCATGAATCTTTCCCTAATAATTTTTGATCCACTAAGCCGATGATTGGTCCACCTAGATTTACCAGAGCCCCGTAAGCCAGCATGTTTCCGGGTACATCCAGGCTGGCCTTCATGGTTACCTTAGCACCATATTTCACCCTGCCTGGCAATCCCGTACTTTACCTGTTTCCACCTCTTACGACATGGACAGAGGTTGGGGTTTGTGAGGCATGGTCATCGATCTTTCGAAAGGTTTGTCTGTCCAGACTACAACAACATTTTTCAATCTTCAACGTGTCAAGCAGAGTTTCCAAATGTCTCTGTTTTAGGGACTTGGATACGCCACAGAATATATGATTTTTTAAACAAAAACATTCCTGTGGATGAAGCATTACATGGCATTCTCTTCTCATCCCATCTAACAAACATCTCTGCTCAGTCTGCAGCTGCCACTGTTCGTGCAGTATTTCAAAAACCATCTCCGCCCCAGCATCCACCTGTAAGCTCGGAGTCAATGTCCCCCTATCGCCAGGAAAATACAGCACGTTGAAGCGCCGCAAATAGCCGTGAAGTGTAGATTAGCGCCTAATGGCGCGCCTGGCTGTTTATACCAGACGCTCAATTCTCCGCGCCGGTCACAAATCGATCCTTCTCCTCTCAACTCTACAAAACCTCTCCGTCCGTCAGTCTCTCTCTCCGTGTGCATAATCGTGTGTCTCGCCTTAGACACAGCTGAGAAGTAGAGACAGCCAAAATCACCATAAACCTGGGTGTTTTATTTTTAAATTGTGTTTATTTTGTAAACTATCCAGCTGCACAGTGGCCTTCCTGTATGTGGTTACCTGCCTGGCTTGACACATCACTGACGGAAGAAATAGAAGAGACGATCGCTGCAGCGCGCGGCTTCGCGCCTGATAGCATCTGGTGTGGCCGGACAGAAACGCTCCACGGCTATTCTTGGCGCTTCAGCGTGCGGTGTGTAGTGAAGTAAAGGTTCAGTTATTATTGTCTCTCCCCACTCCCCATAAAAGCCAGTCAAGATGGCCTTAACTTACTTCCACATTGGCAATGGCAGCGCAAGAACGTAGCCTAAGTAGTCTTCTCCTTTTCAGTTACACACATCTATCAAAGCATCTCCACTGCAAACCTGCTCACCATGACCATGCCTTCTATCACGGTAAATGAAAGAACGTAAACACAGCAACTGCTCCGCAGACACAAGAAGAAATAGAAATAAAGAGTGTAAGAGCAGTATCCCACTGCTGCTCTGTGTCACAAAGTACATAAAAGCATGCAAACAGTTGTGTGAAAAAAACTCAGCGCCTGATCACATATGATGCATCGGTCTATTGTTGCAGTGGTGAAAGGATGTCTGCTGGTTAATGATGCACCCAGAATTGAAACAAATGTGTGTTTGTAGCAGTAGATTGCTGAGTAGAAGACTTTGGACCTTTAAGCGGCAGAGGTCTACAGTCTATCCTGACCTTTGAACTGCCTTCGTCCCCTCCAGTGCCCCTTGTTCCTGTTTGATGTCTGAGAGCCACTGACTCGGATCCCTTTACGCATCTGATGAGTTAAAAAAAGAAAAGAACAGACACTCGGGCTAAACAGAATCAAAAGGATTCCGTGAAGAAACAGAGCGTTAGTGTCACTCAGCCTCCACTCATTATCTGCTAGATTTCATCTGCGACACAACAAGCCATCAAACCTCCTATCCTTTAATTGGTAGGAAACTTTCCAGTTAATGTGTGTCGGAAATCAGAAATAATGTGTTGCTGTTTGTCTATTCCCCGCAGGCAGAGCGACATAGGTAGACAGGGAGGGGGAGAAAGCGAGGGAGGCAGCGGAGCATTCAGTTTTCTCATCTCTGCTTGGAGTGTGGGCCCGCCGGTGACAAAACGGGAGTCAGATCCCACCCACAATCCCCCCACTGCGCTACTTTGGGGAAAAGGGCTGTCAGAAACAAAGCGTGAAGGTGTGAGGGCTGGGGCTGGTATGGTAGGGCAATGATTAGAATGAGTAAGGGGCGATGGCTGGGGGTGTGGGGTCTGTGGTGTGTGTGTGTATGTGTGTGTGTGTGTGTTTGTGTGTGGGTGTCACGGGAGCCCGGGGTTAGCTTGTTAAGAAGAGGCTGTAAATTGAAAGTGGCAAAGCAGCTGACGTGACTTAAGAGTTACAAATCACTACAACACGCTCTATTCAGTCTGACAGACTGCTGCTCCCTGATGCACACACATACACACACACACACACACACACACACACACATACTGGTTTATATGTTTTTTGGGGACCAATTTTTTAACCATCACTTGTGGGGACCACCCTTTCTAAAGGTGATAGAGGCATGAAAAAAATCAGGTATACTCACCATAGCCCTGTTAGCTTATACACGACTTTAAACATCTGAATTGATGAAGTAATGTCTTGACAATCATATATGGGGACTTGTAAAAAACCGAGCTAACGTTGTTGGTGGGGACCTCATTTGCATGTTATTTACATAATTCACACAATTTCCATCATGATTAGTGGGGACTTTGCAACAAATAAATTAAATAAAGGTTTATTTTACAGATATAATCTAAGTACAATGAAAATATAGATACATTAATTATTAATGAATTAATAACAGTTATTTTTTGTTTAATTCAGCTTAGCTTAGTTGTTTATAGATAATGTAGATATGGAGCATGACGCTTAAAAAGGTTAGTGATTCAAATCATCACATTTGCATATCGTTGATTGATAGCTAAATTTGATAGGAATAATTAAGAACTTAAAATAAATATTAATTGATCTCCCCATCCTAACTGGCCAAAGCAAATGGCTGACTACCATAGAGATAGGTTTGTTTGACATCCCTGCCTGTTAAAAGAAAGGTTTAACATAAACATTGCATCTTGCTGTTGCTCATTGATTGGACTTTGCTAATCATAAAGTCTTGGAATGTGGTCTAGACTTACTCTGTATGAAAAGATAAGTTATTATGATTTGGCACTATAAACAAAAGCAATAAAAAGCTCTCTACTCATGTACAAAATATTTAAAGAGCTTTGAGTATGTTCCAACCAAAATCAAACCGACAACAAGACAAAGCTTTTTTCAACTTTTACTTTACCCTGTTAAAACTATTTCTATTTACAGTCAACACGCTATCATCAGCTAACTACTCAGTCACCTGACACTTAGTACCACTCTAACAACACTACCAAGGCTGTGACGATAACTGCATCACCACAATACTGACGATGACATAACACTACCATGGCTATGACTTCATTACCGGATTTAAAAAAAAAATCCACCATACAAATACATACCATCAATACTTAAACAGTTCTCCTCTTGTATGCTCCTGCAGAGTATGAGGGTGGCACACCCTCATACTCTGTAGCTAGTAGTGCTTACTTTGGTACTGCACATGTGCAACTCCCTACAAAAATGGAACAGAAGTGCAATGCCTCACTCTGTAACTAAAACAGAGAGCTCAACACAGGGTGAAAAGATGAGCTGCAGTAATGTGCAGTACAAGAAAAATAGTGTTTTTTGAAAATGTAGCAACATAAACCTATTCTGGTACAACCTCTAAATACAATTATGAACCTGAAAATTAGCATAATATGAGCACTTTAATAATTAATTGATCGTCATTTTACAATTCAGACATCTGAAGTGATGGATGTACCTGTTCATGAGTGTTGTCATCAATCTGATTGCCTGACAGGGGTAAAGGATTGGACTTGAAATTTAGGTTCTAACTAGAACAGGGATCTTCTTCTCCAGTGGCTTCAGATGTAAGGATATTACTGTCAAAGGTTATGTTATCTGGCATTTTGATGTCACAGACAAGGTAACTCAATGAGCGAGAGATGTCACATGTATAATCAAGACTCATTTGGATCCTGCGATTTGGGTGAAGGCTAGCATCACTGCCATTGTCACTATCACAAGTGTTATCCGGAGTGTAATCAACTTCACTCTCTGATATGGATTCATCAATCAGAAAATCTTCAAGATATGTGTTTTTCATCTAAAATAAAAAATACAGTAATCAGAAATATGTAGAATAGGAAAAATGTGTTACATAATGAGTACATATAAATAAGTAAGAGTTAAACTGTTGAGTGTACTAATTTATACTAGTGCACATTACATTACACATCCTTCCTCTTCTTAGCTACTTAAGACATCAAATATACCAACACCTGACATAAAGACACTGTAGAATGAAATCTCAAGTGATGAACATGAATGTACCTTTGGATGAGTTTTGTGTTGACCAGTGACATCAATCTGATTGGCTGACAGGGGCGAAGGTTTGGATCTGCCCGCTGCAATGCTGTCAGTTGTAATGCTGGTCATCTGTAAAAACATATTTTATGGTGACAGCGTTTTGAAATAAGAAAATAGAGACAAATAAATAATCAATTTCACCTAAACACTGCATAATATAAGCAATCATACAACTCAAACCAAACAGGTTTTGTGGGGACATTTTACACACAATGTAAACAGTTGCTTATGGGGACCAGTTTGGTCCTAAATGTTTCACACAGTTCCTATTCAGAAACTGACCAAATGTGTGCTATGGGGACGTCGTCAGTGTCCAGAAAACACTGATAATTAACAATGAAAAAGACCTTTGTGAAGATTAAGATAGGCCCTAATTAGTTTACCGTGCTTCCACAAACCATCTAGATGCATTACAGTAAACTGTTGAGTGTACTAATTCATACTAGAGCACAATACATTACACTTCCTTCCTCTTCTAACCTACTTAAGACATCAAAAATACCAAAACCTGACATAAAGAGACTGTAGAATGAAATCTCAAGTGATGAACATGAATGTACCTTTTGATGAGTTTTGTGTTGACCAGTGACATCAATCTGATTGGCTGACAGGGGTGAAGGTTTGGATCTGCCCCCTGCAATGCTGTCAGTTGTAATGCTGGTCATCTGTAAAAACATATTTTATGGTGACAGCGTTTTGAAATATGAAAATAGAGACAAATAAATAATCAATTTCACCTAAACACTGCATAATATAAGCAATCATACAACTCGAACCAAACAGGCTTTGTGGGGACATTTTACACACAATGTAACAGTTCCTTATGGGGACCAGTTTGGTCCTAAATATCCTCACACAGCTTCTATTCATAAACTGACCAAATGTGTGCTATGGGGACGTTGTCAGTGTCCAGAAAACACTGATAATTAACAATGAAAAAGACCTTTGTGAAGATTAAGATAGGCCCTAATTAGTTTACCGTGCTTCCACAAACCATCTAGATGCATTACAGTAAACTGTTGAGTGTACTAATTCATACTAGAGCACAATACATTACACTTCCTTCCTCTTCTAACCTACTTAAGACATCAAAAATACCAAAACCTGACATAAAGAGACTGTAGAATGAAATCTCAAGTGATGAACATGAATGTACCTTTTGATGAGTTTTGTGTTGACCAGTGACATCAATCTGATTGGCTGACAGGGGCGAAGGTTTGGATCTGCCCGCTGCAATGCTGTCAGTTGTAATGCTGGTCATCTGTAAAAACATATTTTATGGTGACAGCATTTTAGAATATGAAAATAGAGCAAAATAAATAATCAATTTCACCTAAACACTGCATAATATAAGCAATCACACAACTCAAACCAAACAGGCTTTGTGGGGACATTTTACACACAATGTAACAGTTCCTTATGGGGACCAGTTTGGTCCTAAATATTTCTCACACAGCTTCTATTCAGAAACTGACCAAATGTGTGCTATGGGGACGTCGTCAGTGTCCAGAAAACACTGATAATTAACCAAGAAAAATGACCCTTCTGAAGGTTAAGATCTACCCTAAGTAGTCTATCGTACTTCCACAAACCATCTAGATGCATTACAGTAAACTGTTGAGTGTACTAAGTCATACTAGAGCACAATACATTACACTTCCTTCCTCTTCTAACCTACTTAAGACATCAAAAATACCAAAACCTGACATAGACTGTAGAATGAAATCTCAAGTGATGAACATGAATGTACCTTTTGATGAGTTTTGTGTTGACCAGTGACATCAATCTGATTGGCTGACAGGGGCGATGGTTTGGATCTGTCCGTTGCAATGCTGTCAGTTGTAATGCTGGTCATCTGTAAAAACATATGTTATGGTGACAGCGTTTTAGAATATAAAAATAGAGAAAAATAAATAATCAATTTCACCTAAACGCTGCATAATATACACAATCACACAACTCGAACCAAACAGGCTTTGTGGGGACATTTTACACACAATGTAACAGTTCCTTTTCGGACCAGTTAGGTCCTAAATGTTTCTCACACAGCTTCTATTCAGAAACTGACCAAATGTGTGCTGTGGGGACGTCGTCAGTGTCCAGAAAACACGGATAATTAACCAAGAAAAATGACCCTTCTGAAGGTTACGATCTACCCTAAGTAGTCTATCGTACTTCCACAAACCATCTAGATGCATTACAGTAAACTGTTGAGTGTACTAAGTCATACTAGAGCACAATACATTACACTTCCTTCCTCTTCTAACCTACTTAAGACATCAAAAATACCAAAACTTGACATAAAGAGACTGTAGAATGAAATCTCAAGTGATGAACATGAATGTACCTTTTGATGAGTTTTGTGTTGACCAGTGACATCAATCTGATTGGCTGACAGGGGCGATGGTTTGGATCTGTCCGTTGCAATGCTGTCAGTTGTAATGCTGCTCATCTGTAAAAACATATTTTATGGTGACAGCGTTTTAGAATATGAAAATAGAGAAAAATAAATAATCAATTTCACCTAAACACTGCATAATATACACAATCACACAACTCGAACCAAACAGGCTTTGTGGGGACATTTTACACACAATGTAACAGTTCCTTTTCGGACCAGTTTGGTCCTAAATGTTTCTCACACAGCTTCTATTCAGAAACTGACCAAATGTGTGCTGTGGGGACGTCGTCAGTGTCCAGGAAACACTGATAACTAACCATGAAAAATGACCCTTCTGAAGATTAAGATCTACCCTAAGTAGTCTACCATACTTCCACAAACCTTCTAGATGTATTACAATAAACTGCTGAGTGTACAAATTAATACTAGAGCACATTACATTACACTTCCTTCCTCTTCATAGCTACTTAGGACATCAAAAATACCAAAACCTGACATGAAGAGACTATAGAATGAAATCTGAAGTGATGAACATGAATGTACCTGTTGGTGAGTTTTGTGTTGACCAGTGACATCAATCTGCTTGGCTGATAGGGGCAACAGTTTGGACCTGTCCGCTGCAATGCTATCAGTTCTAATGCTGGCCATCTGTAAAAACATTTTATTATTGAGTTTTAGAATATGAACCAAACAGGCTTCGTAGAGACATTTTACACACAAAGTAACAGTTGCTTATGGGGACCAGTTTGGTCCTAAATGTTTCACACACAGTTCCTATTCAGAAACTGACCAAATGTGTGCTATGGGGATGTCGGTAGTGTCCAGAAAACACTGATGATTAACAATGAAAAAGACCTTTGTGAAGGTTAAGATAGGCCCTAATTAGTCTACCATTCTTCCACAAACCATCTAGATGCATTACAGTAAACTGTTGAGTGTACTAATTCATACTAGAGCACAATACATTACACTTCCTTCCTCTTCTAACTTATTTAAGACATCAAAAATACCAAAACCTAACATAAAGAGACTGTAGAATGAAATGTCAAGTGATGAACATGAATGCACCTTTTGATGAGTTTTATGTTGACCAGTGACATCAATCTGATTGACTGACAGGGGCGAAGGTTTGGACCTGTCCACTGCAATACTGTCAGTTGTAATGATGGTCGTCTGTAAAAACATATTTTATGGTGACAGCGTTTTGAAATATGAAAATAGAGACAAATAAATAATCAATTTCACCTAAACACTGCATAATATAAGCAATCATACAACTCGAACCAAACAGGCTTTGTGGGGACATTTTACACACAATGTAACAGTTTCTTACGAGACCAGTTTGGGCCAAAATGTTTCACACACAGTTTCTATTCACACATTGACAAATGGTGTGCTATGGGGACGTCGTAAGTGTCCAGAAAACACTGATGATTAACTAAGAAAAAACACAACAAAAATACCAAAACCTGACATAAAGACACTCTAGAAATCTGATGTTGTGAGCATGAATGCACAAATCCAATCTGATCACTAACAAATAACAGTGCAGGAACTCTGCAGTTCTGCAGTTTAAGTCTGCAGTTTAAAAATAGCCGTAGATTGATATGTTCTAACATATGCTAATAGCTGGTCTACAGCACAGCAATATAACATTCTTACAATTATTTATTGTCATGGATACTCACGTTTCCTTTAACAGAATGCTTGCAACCATTATCCACCTGAGCACATGGGCAAGAGAAAACACTGCAACAGTTGATTCCGTGAATAAATTTAACTCAGTTAAACCCTTGGAGCGTTCTTTTATCTTTATCAATAACTGTCACCACTTTTGAGCAACACACTGGTCGGATGTATTCCCCCATTAGCCTCAATTCCATCAGCATGCTTTGCTTAAGCTAACTGCAATGTTTTTCTACATAAAGGTACATTTGACTTCCTTTGGGATTTCAAATTAAAAGCCCCAAAAGGGAAGTCACAGTCTCTTTTGTATTTCTTGTAAAATAGAGCCACTATTTTAATCTACCATGTGAAATTTGGTCATTTAAAATTACTTAAACATTTTTTTAAAGCACCTTTGTCAACGGCCTCAATTTACATTTAAATGTAGTACTTTATATATTCACTTAAATATACATCATTGCTAATATTTATCAGGAATTCATCACAGCAAAATAATAAAATATATTCATGAAAGATATACAATCAACTTAACACAATAATCAGTTAGACTAAATAATTAGCAGTGTCTTTTTAGTTTGCATTCAACACCTCTACAATTAATTGTATGTAAAAAAACAAATTGAGTCCTATACTCGATAGGATAGTTAGCCTAATCCTAACTAGCTATTATGCAAACTAATTAGAGCTAAATAACCTATTTTGAGCACTAAACCCTGGTTATATTGGTTTGTCATAAGCCTACAAATATCCCACTAGCACAAATAAATTCACTTACCTTGTGTTTCACTTTAGTTTCTCTGTAGAAGTCATTAGCCCGTTAGCTAGCATCTTCTGCAAACAATATTCCTCGTCCAGCATATGAATTGTGACCTTTAAGGTGAGACACAGCAGGTGACATACTGTGACATTTCCGTGGAAATTTAAAATGTCAAAGAAGTACGTCGAAAATCATCTCAGAGAAGACGAAAACAGTTGTCATTAGCAAGAAGACACAGGGGATTACAAACAAAGACAGTAGATGATGGAATGCCTTCACTTAGTACGTTGATGTGTAAACTGTTGTTTGGAAGCCAGGAGTTTTCAGACAGCGGAGGTAATCAGAGTGGACACAGCAGTGACTGATCATTAATGCAGCTCATCTGAATGAACTGATCTGTGGTTTAATTTGTCCCTAATGCACAGGGACAAGGCTTAAAGTTAGCATTGATCCGCAGAATCATGTGTTCTGTGGCAGTTTACTACTAGAGTGAAGTCTGCAAAGAAGATACATACACGTCAACACATCTTCAAGACGTACCCAGGAACAATGTAGCATTTGATGTGAATGTGCGAATGGTGCTGTTAGCACAGGAGTTAGGCTTGGGATATGCAGCTCTCAGAACAATCAGCAAAGTGTTGGGGATTCCAGGCCTTCATGTTAAAACATATAAGAGACACCAAGGGAGAGTAACAGGTATGGGATATCTCTCTCTCTCTCTCAAAGCAGTTTACAGAAATAGCCTACATGTCATATATTTAATATATAGGTGTCACATACTATACTTTACTGATCATGATACAACACACTATATTATAAAATAATTACGTTACACAACAGTTACAGTTTTTGTATAATATAGTTACTATACAATACTAAACAAATCTGTGATTGTGGGATCCTAAAGTGGTTGTGAGTCCCTCAGGCAGTGGCAGGCAGATCCATATTTAGTCTCTTAAAACACGCTTGAAATTTCATGCTTTTTGGTCTAAACGGCATAGCCTAGTTAAAAGTTGTACAGCTCCCATATATGTTGACACTCTGAGATGTGATATCATTGGAAAAGAAACACTCAAGTTGTTGTTCCAAGTGTCAGGGTGATTCTAGGCCTCACTGACACAGAGCTACAGATGCTAGAATGGAGGTTTTTTTATTTCCGTTCAAGTCATACATCTGTAATAACACATCTGACAGGTGAAAGACAATCCAGGACATTAGCCACATGTCACAGCTTACTAAAGAAGAAAATCCAGAAGCCAAAACATGTATTTTATATAATTTTCTTTCTACAAATATGGCTGTGCGTGTTTCTTGAAAGATGCAAAGATAAAAACCCAAAAAGTGCAAAATATAAAACTTCTCAAAGACAAAAACACACCCACATCAATCACACGCATACTTGAAATAACTATATACATAAATATATAGAAATAAGTAACTATAAATCGGTGAGGGAGTGCTTTGCATTATAACAGTCACTGTTTGTGCTGAAACAGAGCCAGCCATCACAGAGTAAAAATTTTAATATCAATCAAATTGTCTCCTTATTGGCTACAAGGTTAGGGGCGTTTCATAGCATGGAATTTTAACTGGCTGAAGCAAATGTCGATCGAACCCACCTGACCCGGATTGACTTATGAGAGGTCTTGTTTGATTCCTAAGGCTTCAGAGAATAACATGGTTGCACTCATTGGCCGTTAAACAGCCGGAGGGAAGAGAGAAACCTGTTGGAAGAGTGCAGCAGTGGTATTGCGCATCGCTGTTTTTGTAACTCAGGGCTTGTAAACCTTAAGATTATGAGGCAAACCACTTGTTTTGGAATAGACTGCTTGGATATTCCATTTCCTTGGACTCTTCTGGATTTATGAAAACAAAGTTTTTGGGATTATATCACCTGTGTGGATGAAGGGAAAGTAAAAAAAGGTATGCAAGCACACATAGCAGCTGCGCAGTCTAATTCTGAATTCATTTATTTAGTTGTATAACTGCTATAAATCATCTTATGCTTTGTGTGTGAGCTTAATTGAATATTGAGAGGCTAAGCTTTCAAATGTATGTATGGCCATATATTTTGAAGAAGTAATGCTTTAAAGTTATAAAAACATTTTTAAGTGGAGGTAACAGGGATGCCAAAACCAGCAGGTGTGATGTATACGGTACAGTGATCCTTGAGAGGTTAGTTGTCAGTGGAGCTGCTGTCACCTCTCCTAGGAGAACTTCCAGCTTCTTTTCTGGTGTTAACTTTGGGAAGTTTTTTGGCTATTTTTGCAAGGTGTAAATCTCTTAGTGAAGATAGTTTTTCCCAGTGGAGGAGGTAGTGCCTCTCTGTCTGACAGTTGGTGGTCACTGAGCCTGTATTTATCTGTCTCTTCTTCGTATCTCTGACAGTGTGAAGATACTATGTCAAATAACAATTTAGTCTACTTTGTTTTCTCCAATGTTCTAAATATTGGTATTTTGAATTATTCATAATTAGTTTTGTTCTGTTGTGTTGTTATGAAACAGTGCTGATGGGAGCCTGGTTAGTTAGCTTCACCATCAGCTGACTGAGGAGCCTGTTTTGTGGGGAAAAATAAGCTTGAGGCAGCAGCATGTATGGCCATCTCCACTTTCAATGAAGGTGCCTCTGCCACGCTTTCTGTTAGGGAGAAGTTGTGGCTTCAGAGCACAATTGTGATGGTCAATTAATGAGAGGAACTGATCTCAAGA
The DNA here is from genome assembly GCA_023631565.1 of Gymnocephalus cernua. NCBI lineage: Eukaryota > Metazoa > Chordata > Actinopteri > Perciformes > Percidae > Gymnocephalus > Gymnocephalus cernua. The sequence goes on from CM042435.1 coordinate 16,642,404, forward strand.
TCTCGAAAGCTCAGGCCGTCACAACTGCCAGTGTAAAACATATGTTTACAAACATATTTAACATCAAACATTTATCTAAGCACAGATAAAATCCATCTGGTGCTGTAATGACAGTTAGACTTAAAAGAGCTGTGACATCTACTGTTTGTCTTGTTCTGTGTCCATACAACTGTCTAGCGTGGGTTTTGTTGGCAACTTTGTGCATGATACGCCAATGTTAATTCATTGAGTTACTGCAGATATAGGCCTTGTATGCCTGCCATTTTATTAAATAATAGATTTTCATGAGCTTGAAATATTCTCTATTATTATTACTAAGGGCCTGAGCATTTATTCTGTATTAGTAATAAATATGTAATAAATTCCCCTTTTTAAATCTCTAAATGCTGTTTTCTCAAAACTAGTTTTTGTCATTCTCCAGTACAAACAACTCAGCCTATGTAGGATCTATGTACACCAAACTTTCCGGTTATACAATTAGCAGTATTCTGAAGATATTTCCAAAGGGACTTGTTAATAAATCATTCCTGGCTTGATTTATGCAATATTTAATCAAAACATATGGCAAAAATTATTTTTTTAAGGCTATGGAGAGTATATTTTCATTTCCTAGGTAATGAAAGCAGACATCCTGAAATCCCTCTGTAATTTTGTTATCATCTTGTTTGTAAACAGAAAGAAAAAATAATTTTGCACCTGGTTTTATCATAAACAGATAGATATAATGCCTTTTTTTGCATAACTAAACATACATATTTCAAAAACTTGGAATTTATTTTCATATACTTGTGTAAGTAGTCAACTGAGGAAGTTTCATCATGATATCTATTATTTTAAAATGTTACCATATTCACCTTTGTCTTAACACTGATAATTCCTTTTTGCTGTTGAATCATTCCTAATGAGGACTAGGAAGTGGGCGGTAACTAACCATATTTGGAATATGTGTGTGAAAAGCAGTGGGTGCAATACCACTTTCAAAGTGCAGGCGTGCTAGTGAGCACACTTCACACACACACACACTGACTGAAAAACGTGTGTTATGGGCCAATGGTAAAAACCACACAGGCACCTTCAGAATGACTTCAGCATTCATTTAATAGGGTTTCCCTTATGGGGACCTCATTTTTGGTCCCCACACCGCAAGAGGTCCCCATGACGTGACTGTGTAAACAGATGAATGTCCCCACAACGTGATGATTACCAGAACACACACACACACACACACACACACACACACACACGTACACACACTGAGACAGCTAATTAGACTCTACGCACAAGGTTTGTTCTTAATGACATCTGCATGAGATTTTTCTACACCGCACAATGTAAAGTGTGTGTACGTGTGTGTTTGCGTGCCGTCACTGTCACCTTTCTGCTTCATTGAGTGTTTGTGTGTTGATGTCCCGCCTTTCCCCCTGTGAGAGGGTTTCTAAGTTTGCCATTTCCCTGTCTGACAGCGGGTGTATGTGTAGGTGTGTTATGCCTCAGTGTGTGTGTGTGTGTGTGTGTGTGTGTGTGTGTGTGTGTGTGTGTGTGTGTGTATATACCAAAGAAGCAAAGTGAGCATGGCATCCAACTCAGAGGAGGTGGATTTCCTGCAAATGCAGATGGTGTTAAGTGTTGCTGGCTGCCTCAGTGGTAAGGTTGTGAGTGACTTTTTGGGCACAATCTGATGCAGTAGTTTGGCCTTTGTACGTGTGCATTTTATGGATGTATAGAAAAGACAAGCAACATTCATGCAAATTGAAGTGCTAACCAACCACATATGGAAAATGGACTGTGCTGTTCTACTTTAGAAAACAAAGCTTGTTACAGCCAATGGCTGTGGGAAGTTGTTTTATTGGCATTAGAGCTGCACAAATGAACCGATGAATTGAGTTTCCAAAATGTCAACCGGTCTTTTAAAGTATGTGTCGGCCATGTCTATCTGTGACAGCTGGGAAGATACAGATTGCACTTAAATGTCACATGAGCTAAAACTGTTTTTTTTTTTTTTTAAATGAACGGAAGGACAGAACACTGAACAAAATCATGCCTTATGTTGAAGTCAGATAAGTAATGACCTTACTGAGTGTGCTCATCCAGAAGCACAGCATTACATGGCAGAGGTGGTAGCCTACACTTTAACCTCAACCAGACAGACAGCCACTGTCACACTGCAGAACCGGTCAGAGCACTGCAGGAATAATGGCCGTCACGTATTTATCGCAGAAGCCATGACAAGTTAAAGTATGCAACTGATAGTGAGGGTCTTGTCACATTTCTGTCATTGCCCATATACTTGTAGCACACAGACCTCCAGTCACTCCAGCCCAGCCACGGAGGCTGATTTGCATATCACTTTGAAGGGAGAAGTCCCTGAACTCCCAGCACTCGTCTTCGCTCACACTGACGCTGCCGCTACCACACTGAATCTGATTTTGATGATGTATCCTCAGACTCCAAAAATGCACAAATTGAAAGGAAATGATGGCAGCATGATGGTATGTGTTTGGAGGAATTAGACGGTCTGAATTTAATTACTGATATGATGTATCACAGAGTGTGATTAGAAATAAAATGTCAAACAAGCCCTACTGGGAAATGTGATAAATTAAGTCCATCAACTTCTTTTGCCATTCTGTTTGTATGCAACATCCAGCACGCTGCTTTGAAGAATGCCCACGCTCAGAGAGGAGCGATCCATCATTCACAGTCAAGAGGGAACCAATGGATAATCTGCTACAGGAGAAGCAATGGAATGGTTCACCTAAAAAAAACTAAATTGCAAATATTTATTTATTTATTTCCAATTCAAAGTGTATGTCTGTGTGTATGTCTGTGTCTACCATTGAAGCTGCATTGCAGTCCTTAATCACAAATTCTTTATCTGCTGCCATAATAAATCAAACTCTGGCTCTTGCATTTATTCTACCAAACAAACTGTGCTTGTTGGCCACCGTAAACATCAAGTCATTGCTTGATGTGAGGAGCAAGTCATTTCCCAGAAAACATACAAATATTTAATGATCTGGCTGCAGTTCATTTACACCATGTGGCACTGCTCAGACTTCATGCAGCGTGTTCCCTAGGTTTTTGAAAGATTTAGGTACACATATTTGTCGAGGTGTTGAGGGGTCCTCCCTCAATTTTACATCATTTTGGACCATTATTATTACCACATCTGTGTATAAAAGGTTGAAAATGTTACAGCGGATAATAGATAAAAAAAAAAAATGCTCAAAAAGACTAAACTTGCAAGAGAAGTCCCGGGGCCCAAGTACAATCATTAGATTTAAGAAAAGTCATTTAGTTTTTCAATGCTGACATTGATTTGATATTAATTCGGCTCAGGTGGTGCCCAAAATGACTTGAGTGCTGCGCCTAAGTCTTATAATGGTAAATGCATGGTTAGGGACCGTCGCTTCAATTCCCGGCATGTATCATGCCCCTACGTACCCATTATCCGCGTTGGGTGGACAGCACCCCACGTTTGCATACACCGGTCTCACACAACTAACACAGACCTACCCAGAGCACCTAAAGGCGGGATCCGCGCCGTCATGATGCCACGAATGCCAGATTACAGCAGTAAGTATATGATGAAATAAAATGATTTTATAGGCTGAAAATACCCAGACTTTAAAACACAAGAGAATTAGTACATACATATTGTTTATCCTGACCAGATTTACTTTTCCAAGCACAGGCACACATCTGTCACTCAAGAACCGTTTTCCGTTATCAGTTATCAGTTTTTAATGAGCTCTGAAGAACCGCTGAGGTGTTGTAAACTCATTGAACACGCTGACTGTCAAATAAAACTGCTTCATGTTAAATAAAACAGTTCATTTTTGACTTATAGTGAGTAAATCTACTGAAATGGCCTCCATCTTGGTGGAGTGTGATGTGTAAGATGAGAAAGCAGAGGTTAAGTCATGTATGTCATGATTGTACAAAAAACAATGGTTATCTGTACATCTTTGCCAAGTGCAAATCAAAACAGAAGGCATCAATACATTGTTAGGGAGGGTCATGCTTTTCTTTTCCCGATCATTTTGGAGGGTCATAGAAAAGTTTATTGCTGGCAAAGAGAGGGTCAAGTCTATTTAGACTAAAGATCCCAAAACTATTCCAGTAGCCCCTTAAATAAAAAAAACGAACAGTCCCTTTCTGTAATACTACATCATTAGATCAAGTGAAGGTACGCGCTGATAGCTATCATATCATACCACTGATTAAAATATTACAATAAATAGAAAATGTGAATGTATGCGGAATTCTTCACACAACTTAATTCAAATAAATTAAATAGAATTTTGTTTGTTTGGTTTTCTGAAATAATGCACCAGACAAGCTGTCCACACGTGGACTACTCTGGAAAAATGATGTTACTGTACAGTATGTACAATAAGTAAAGCACCAGAGAACAAAAGGGGGCATATCAAAGTGTAAGGCTAATTCAATGTTATTCAAGTTAATAGCACAGCTGATTCAAAGTTTTTAACAGGACAAAAAGAAAAAAAAGACCAAATGCAAGGAAATATAAAAGAAACTAATATATCCTGCCCAAAGGATGTACACATAATGGTAGGCAACCAACTCCTACTGACCCACAGTTAAAAGCTAGTGGGAACTTTAAGGTGAATCCTGAAAGCATCAATTGAAAGAGAACGTTGAATGTACGCAGGAAGAACGACCCTAACAAAGACAAACTAACTGGTGATACAGAACTCTGAGTAATACCTCAATTTAAAGAGTCCCACACATCACAGTAAATGAGCTGGGTGGATAAGAAAGTGTACATGACTTCAAATCAGAGAATGGATTGGAAACGGTTTAACTGATGCTGGAATTACCTGCAGGCTCTTTTACTAGCCTAATATAGTTCTGCTACGTATGTAATGGAAACATGATCTGTAAATACTGCACATAGGCAGGCACAGTCGGCAGGGTTTCAACTCCCTGTTTTCCATTTTACACACACCTGCTTCTGTCACTATCTGTATGTACAACCAGAGCAACTCTATGAACGCTAGCCTTGGCCTTGGGAGAGCTTAAAGTGGTTTCATGCTTCAGCACAGTCGGGGCGGTGCTGACGGCCTGCTAACCTTCTGGTCCGCATTGTTACAAAAATCTTTGCAGGTGCACGGCTCGGCACTCATACCTTCCACACGCCCTCCGTCGCCCAGTCCGCAGTTGCGTATTATGGACATCCACACCGCCCTGACCGCGCTGACCTTCCAATGTAGCCATTTCAATCAGGAGTCGCTTCGTTGACAGGTGCAAGTATGTTTATTCATCACATAATGCACAAGATTGAAATCTACAGAGTCTTTGGCGATTAGACTCCATCGCTGTGTAAATAATATTATTAGGGGTAGAGAAGCCATAAGTAGGGATATCCCCCCCGATGGAGTCTAGACACTGCTGGTGGTGAGGGAGCCTGAAGAACTGGATGGATGTACTGGAGCGGGGCTTCTGGAGGAGGACCCAGGGCGCTGTGAATGATGACGACTGGAGGTGAATGGGGTGGAGGAGAGTTGCTCGATTTGCCTGTAATGACAACTGATAGCTGCAGAGAAGAACATATTTTTAAAGCAGGAATGCAATGATGTATGGCAAATCCTGATTGGTTTAACTGAAGAATCAAAGCCCAGAATCAGCTGATCAGTTTGGGAAAGAGAGAGAGAGAGAGTGGAGAAAGCTTTAGAAGTCTTCCTGACAGAATTTACGCTGAGCTTCATTAGGACCAGGAATAAACACTTTTGCCTTCCACTGGCCTATTCTTTAGATGTTTCAAAAACCCTTACCCTAAAAAAAAAAGCTTTCAAATGTTCATGGAAAGGTGATGCTGAATACAAAAAAAGAGTGTCACTGACCTGACACAGTCAAGCTTTTGAAAGCCACTCTGAAGCTCAGACTTCTGAACTTCCAGCAAGCCACACACCAAGCCTTTGGATTCTCTGACAATGACATGAATGGTCTCTTTTGATAAGGTAAAGTCAGACTCTGTGTGCAAGAACTCTTTGATGGCCCATTGGAGCTAAACTGTGCACCAACCCATTTCATGCAGGCAGGCTTACCCGTTTGAGAAAGACCTGCTTTGTGCTAAGTTGTGTATCTGAAAACCCTGGAGGCCCCGGTGGAAGGGAGGTCTTACACAAAGCTTGAGCACCCACCTTTAACCTGCCGCTCATCTCTCAACAGGCGCCAAAGGGTGTTGAAATACCTTTATCTGACTTCACAATGTTTCGTGCTACAAAGGCCCCAGGGTGCTCTACACCCAGGGTGACCTACATACATTTGTTTCTGGAGACATCACTGGACATGAGCTGGTACAGTTTATATATGTGTAAGGGAGGACGTATTGCTTCCTTTCTTATTTCCAAAGGGAAAGACTCAGGTGTCTCAAACACCCAAAAGAGACCAAGGAAAACAAAATCATCATATTAACTTACTAAATAAAAGCAAAAAGTGATAAAAAGCCAGATGACATTTCAGTCAAGAGACCACAGTGGGTTTAAACTATATTATCTCGAGCACAGAATTCACACAATGGTGCAAAGCAAACATTTGGGGATTATCAGCAGCTGAAAGAAAGATCATGATGGAGGAGAAGCTGGTTATCTTTTCGGATGTAGAGACAGGGGCGAAAAGAAGAGGATAGCGGAAAATGTGTGAAAAAAATAAGGTGGTAAGTTTTCAGAGTGTTTGATGATCATCAGTGTGAGTATGAAACGCCACACACATTTACAAGCACACTTCACTCCCACACAGTCAGCGCTGTCAATCTGGGTGTTCCCCAGATCCGTTGGCTGTTTGTGGCATAAACAGACTGCAGAAACACTCCAGCGGCCACATTTGCCTGAATAAAATGAGTCCAAACTTCTTCTGTTGTACCTGAAAACTCCATTAATGTTGGAAGGGGTGGTACACCACCAGCATGCTCAGCTGATAGCCAGAGAGAGCTGATGTTACACCTCATGGCGGGTTTGCAAAGTTTGCCTCAACAAGGCCCCAGAGTGCCATGAGTGACAGAGCTGGTTTAGAAAGTCAAGGGGAAGCAACTGATGAAGCAAAATGTGCAATGGAAAATGAGTTATACCCTTTGTAAAACCTGTATTGACAAATTAATCAAATTATGAGGATTTATCCTTTCTGCAACAAAATTATTTGACTTTGTTGTAGCTCCCAGTATGCCCCCAAGTCCCCAAATTTCCAGCTGAATTCACTTTTATAACTCTTTCAAAGGCCCATAAATGTGCTTCTAGTGGTTGTCAAAGCTCCGCCAGACTTCCTGTCAGGGGAAACAGAGAGTTGGACAGTAGCTTGACATGAATATAATCGCTACATTGCTGTCCGGGCTACACTGCTGTCCGGGCTACACTGAGCGGTGGTCAGTCAGCCACACCCCCGCCCCCCCCACACCGACACTAATCCACGCTGTTAGCATCAATGTGTTTTCAGACTGTGTGAACGGACAACAGAAAAGGAGACTTGAGGTAAATAACAAAGTTCAGTGAGTTCTGAGACCAGTCAGAGCCTGAGCTGTACGTTGCCAGCTGGTAATAGTGCGTGTTTGCAAAAGCTGTTTGAGGTGAACAAATACAGACAGCAAGCGTTCATTGGGGCGGCTGTGGCTCAGAGTGGTCACCCATCAATCAAAGGTGGTTTGATCTCTGGCCCTGCAGTTTAATGTCGAAGTGTCCTTGGGCAAGACACTGAACCCCAAATAGCTCCTGATGCTGTGTGTAAATGTGTATTAAGTAGTAATGCGTGGAAAATGCACACTACAAAGAAGATGTGTTGTGTTTTCCTCAGAGCGTTTAAACAGCGCGTTCATAGCTGTTTCTAGTATTTGTGCGACAACGAAGAGCAAAAAAAGGATCAGCTGAGCCATGAAATATTAACGGTGACGTCAGATTATTCCGACACATGAATGCAGCACACATTCATTATGTCATAATTTTAACAAAAGTGAAAATAATTTGTGTATCTGCCCGTGAGTCGGATCCGCTCCAAAATGCAATGGGTTCTTCCTTGGCCCATTCTACACCCTTCCACACAAGTTCATAAAAATTGGGCAAGGGGCTTTTCTGTAATCCTGCTGACAGACAGGACAAGACACACAAACAGAGAGACAGACAAGGCAAACTGAGCCGAAAACATGAGAGTTGTGTTTAACACTATCAGAACCATTTTTTTTTTTTTAAGTTTTAATGAATAAGATCAAGACTGCACTAATACCCAGGTAGTCTATATCAACAACGTTTTATTGTGCTGCCATCTTGTAACTTTTGAGCCAGAGTCTGCACAGTAGTGATTGGGTGGTGGAGCCGCAGTATCAATCCGCAGTGGGTGGTGATGGCGCATATGACGCATGTCTTTGGTGTGGGAGATCTGGGTTCGATTCCCACTGCCATACGTTAACCAATGTGTCCCTGACCAAGACACTTAGGCCGGAGACAGACCGGATGCGTGGCGCGAGCGTGGCGTTTCTGTTGCGTGTCAGCTGCGTGGATTTTTCTATGTCTCACACACCAGAAACGTGTCTGATGCGGCGCTGCTGCTGCAAGCCTTGTCTGTATACATGTATGTTTCCCATTGATTTACTGCACTCAAGCAGTAGTTTACTTCATGTTAAACATAAATATCTACTGATTTGATTACAGCAAAGACGTCGGCAGTGTTGACGGCAAAATAGGCTACAGTATTGACATTTAAAAATCGATACATTGTTTTTAAAATGTTACATTCATATCTGCATTTATGTCAAAACCTAGAGATTTTCAAACATCAAAATGTCATTTATCAGTATGTATTTGTGTCAAAATGACATATAACCATCTTTTCCTATTATATTTTGCCTGGAAACGCTTCCAACACGCTTGCGTGTCGCGTGAAAAATAGGCGTTGGTTGTATTTGTAGCAGGCACGCGTTGAGCCGCGCATGAGATGTGCGTGTCACGAACGCAGTTTGCAAGCTCTAACCTGGGAGCCGAAATAAAAACGGACACGCCACGCAGCTGACACGCTCACGCCATGCATCCAGTCTGTGGCAGCCCTTAACCCCTAGTTGCTCCAGAGGCTTGCAACCTCTGATATATAGCAATTGTAAGTCACTTTGGATAAAAGTGTCTGCTAAATGACATGTAATGTAAAATGTAATGTAATCAAAACCCCGTCCATACACCTGCTCGACCATTCACTGATCAATGACTGCTGTCAATCATGACATTTCACCCCATTTTAACAGCATCAAATAAGTAGTTATTATGTATCAAGCTCTAAAGACACTAAATCATGCACTTCCCTTAATGCAACTCAATAGCTTCTTTTTGTATGAAACTCTGTGCCTTGTTATATATCAAAGACGTTTCATTTTCGGGATTGTTCAGGTGCCGCTGGAAATTCTGCCGGATGTTCCTCTTTTCGGCTGGATGTCCGTCACCTTCCTCTTTCTTTGTGTTGGTGTTCTAAACTCCGGTGGATTTATGAGGACTATGGTTAACTGCTCCTCAGGTCTCTGCAGGGTAAATCCAGACAGCTAGCTAGACTAGCAAAAACTCAGGAAAAATCCAAGGCACTCTCTTTAGAAAAATCAAAAAGCCTTTATTGTTATGGCTTGGTCATCTTTAACCTTTAAAACAACTCTGACGCGTTTCGGCACACAAGCATTCTAGCTAGCTAGACTATCTGTCCAATCTGAGTTTTCTGTTCCATGACTAAAACAACCTTTGAACGTACACGTTCCACTAAAACAAGTTCTTTCAGGAGACTATTTTGCAGAGGGGCCGTTGCTCCTTCCGGAGCTTAGCGGCGCCCATGACGATTGTGATTGGTTTACAGAAATGCCAATAAACCAGAGCACGTTTTTCTCCCATCCAGAAATGCTGTGTGGGCTAGTCAGACCTTCCTTTGCAGCACTGTGGAGGAAGGTCAGGCAATGCGAGAATACTACCCAGCCAATTTGAACTAATGCTTGAGGTCCCCAGACCCCCAGGTGCCCCAAATGTCCGAGGTTCACAGTTTCTCATTTATTTGTAACAGGTTAATCTACAGTATTCAGTGTTTTGTAATGGGTTGACTTATTCAGGTCTTTCCTTCATCCATGTGTAATTGTCATATTAAATATAAATGAATTAACAATTGTCAGGGCTCTCTTGGTCATCCATATTTTAACCTAGAGAAGTAACTAAGCAGTCATTCTCCTGTCACTAGGCGGATTAGAAGGGGGCTTACTGAGGACTGATTAAGACTGATAGAGAGTCTGGTTTGAGACACTGAACCCTTCACACACACACACACACACACACACACACACACACACACACACACACACACACACACACACACACACACACACACACACACACACACTCTTTGTTGTAGTTGAGCCCAGGGTGGTGGTGTGTATATGTCTGGGCTCTGAGAGTAATCTGATAGCATTTGAGAGCCAGAGCTCTCCCAGTCCCCAGATGTGCTGCGGAGGGCTAACAGTGGGGGAGATCCGGGGTCCACAGGGAGGCAGGCAGCTTGCTGGGGTGCTGAGGGACTCCAGGGCCATGGGTCCAAGCTCATGAAAGATGCATTAATGTAGCTTTCTTTCTCTGTCATTGGACTTGTAATATGGTTGCTGCTCCCTCGGGGTTTGTATCTGTAATTTGACTCACATCCTTTCTCTTGCTGTGTGTGTGTGTGTGTGTGTGTGTGTGTGTGTGTGTGTGTGTGTGTGTGTGTGGGCGCGGTGGACGGATGTGAATATGTGTGTGACTGCATTATTCATCTCCTTTGTCGTCTTCTTGTTATGATGACATTGGTAAAGTCTTTGAAGGCTTTGAAGTCTTTTTTATGTGTTGATGCAGGTGCATCAGCGGTGCGTTGCCATGCTTTTGTCATTCTAATTAGCAATAAGCTCTCATTACAAAATGGGTAGGCAGCTACAAATAGTACAGCAGACAATGGATGGGAGAGTAGATCATGACTGCCATGGAGTGGAAGCAGAGTGAGTGGCTGGTGACAGCTTGTCAAAGAAACCAAGCAGCATGTTGGACTCCATTGCTTATTTCATTCAGACGAGCACATGCATATGGCTCTCTGTCAGTAATCAGCACAGCCCAGCAACTAAAGACGACATCACATCCTGTGTATACATTCTTAAAGTGGAAATATCTACTTGGGTCTTACTTCGTATTTTTCATTCCTATTATTAAAAACCACAATCCGTTCTCACTCCCAACTCGTTAAATACTGGCACTTGGTCAGTGTCAGATACCGATGCACAAGGCACCTTTTACCGTCAGAAGGTGACATAGTATGAATAGCCACAATGGTAGCGAGTAGTATGAAAGGCTGAAACTCTGTGTAAGGAGGTTGGTTGGGGTGGTGGATGGGTCAAACAACACAGGACTTTTTACCCAGGAGACCGGAGACATCCTGCAGAGATCTGAGGAGCAGTTAACCATAGTCCTCATAAATCCACCAGAGGTTAGAAAACCAACACAAAGAAAGAGGAAGGTAACAGACATCTGGCCAAAAACGTCATAGATATAGACTGAGACGCTATTTCATCAGTAGCCAACACTGATGGGCAATCCGATTACTTTTTTCAGGTAACGAGTAAAGTAAGGGATTACAATTGCAAAAACAGTAATTAGATTACTGTTACTTCCCCGTAAGCAGGCTGTGTTACTGCGTTACTTAACCGTGATTTTGTTTCGTGAGACTGTCTCGTGAGTGACAATGACGTCAGTGTAAACACCGACATGTGTAGTGTGTTGAACAAGAGACAACATTGAGCGCAGGAGAGAGCAGGATCATGCAGCGTTTAATGCTTGGAAGTACCGACATTACTTTGAGTTTGACTCGGTTAAAGGTGACAAAAACATCAGCGTCCACTCCCACGCTGTACACTCTGCGTGGGAAGAAAACGTTTATCTACAGCGAAACATTCCACCTCAAATCTGAGCAAGCACCTAGCAAGCCGGCACAGGAATGTGGAACTCTCTGAAAAAAACCCTGAAACCCCAAATGACATGACCACTGGGGCTACATCCAATTCCACCGGGTGAACCTCCGAGGGCCGCTCTCCTGCTAAACAGGTGAAAATAGACTTAAAGCGACAGGACTTAGTGCCGCTGAACTGAAGAAGCTCGTCGCTGGCTATATTGTTGAGGACATGCTGCCAATTAGGCTGAAAGGTCTATTGCTTTATAGCGTGTTCAGGTCGTCCATCATGTTTTTGAAAAGTAACTTAATAAAGTAACTAATTACTTTTGAAAATAAGTAATCAGTAAAGTAACATGATTACTTTCTTGGAGAAGTAATCAGTAATCAGTAACTAATGACTATTTCCAAGTAACTTGACCAACACTGGTAGCCAACACCAAATGCCCCTGACCAAGCATCAGTTTTTGAATCGCTTGGAGTGAGACTGTGTTGCAAAGTTAATTGCTGACATGGTAAAGGATTCCGTATCTTTGAAACAAACAACCTGCCATCGTCCTGGCTGCATCCCACTGCCACCTTGAGACCGCCTCAGAGAACTGTTTGTGTCGTTTGGGTGTCTCTGTAAGTCTTGACATGATGATTCCTACAAATGGGAATAATGGCAGACACTTTCAGGCAGTCTCTCTTGTAAAGCATGCTTGGTGTTGCATCTGGTTGTACACACAAATTGATGGAGGTAGTTGTGTGAAGAATCCAAAGGCAAAGATGGCTCAACAACCTCACCTGGCTCCTTTGCATATGAGGGAGCAGTGATTTTACTGTGATATAGTATGCGTAAAAAAAATAATTTGTGGTTTCATCCTTTCAGCCACTATTCAAAACTCACAACTTTACTTGAGCTTCGAGTTGTACATAGATTGGTCAAGTCAGACGTTCACATTAAGGCTGAGCAGCTGTCGATCTCGCACTCCCTGTATAAATCCTTAAAATGCTTGGACTTGAGCAGCAGCTCACTCGGAACCCATTATGCCGACTGAGTGCCATGACTTCAGACCTGGAAATGCTCCACACTCAGCTACAGACTGCCAGGTCACTGCCTGGCAAGGCCACAAGGACTGCATTATGGATGAAAAGCAGTAATGCAATCCTGAAGGCACCTTAAGATTCTGTCATGAAAGTGCAGACTTACCCCAGTCCACGACATAGAAAAAAATCTCAGCTCTCACTAGGACTAGAGGGAAAGCAATCTGATTGAATCCACAGACCAACTGGAAAAATGTGGGTGGGAAACTCTAAATTGTTCAGTATGTCTCAAACAAAAACTGCTTCATGCAAAGGATCATCTGACAATGTGTAAAGACAAAAGTGTGTCTATGTGTTCCGAGGGGACACGCTGGAAATATCATGTCTCGCCTCTCTCATGTTAGAAATGGAGGAGGCTTGATGAATCGTACAAATGGGTACAGACACAACACATTTCTGAAGCTTTTAAGCTGCTTCACTCAGTTGTTACACATAAAAAGCAAAGGAAGTGGTTATGTGAAGAACGGAAAAGAAAGAATTTCAAATCATGCACTGTATCTCACCTCCGCACACATGGCCCCGGAAACCCCCCTCCCCCACATAAATAATTTGTTCAAAAAAAAAAAATGTCAAGTTTCTAGTGGCGCCGCCCTGTAGTGGCTATAATAATTGTGACAGGAGTAAAGCAGAAAGTTAGGTGACGAAGTACAAGAGCGCATCAAACAAACATCTAACAAACACAGGACATCCACCCAGTAATGGATGGTTCGTGTCCCATTTGAAAATAAAAGTAAATGGCAAGTTTTTTTTATAACTTTACGGGACAAATAGAATAGACAGAGCTAAATCAGTTCTGTGTCACATGTGTTACCGGAAGTTAACATTGTTAAAATAAATATTACGTTCTGTAGTTTCGATATGAGGACAGAAAACTCTCCTGTGGGTCGTATTTCCTGCGACCACTAGGGGCGCTAATTTATGTGGGTCGTATCAGAGGATAAGAACAAACAACCGTATACATCGTGGTATGGTTTAGAGGACTTGTCTCATGGCCAGTTGCTGTCAATTTCCGAAAGATACAAAAACAAGTCTGACCCAGTTTCCTATGTGTGGAAGAGAAGTACTGCAATTGAAGCATATTTAATCATTTCAGGTGCCCTCCAATCAAGGGAATGCTGTGGTACAGGCCACTACGTTCATATGAATCAATGTGAAGCAGGGGGTTGCTTGGAAAACGCATGAGACTCAGCCAGGCCCGGATAAACGAAGGTTAAAAAAACACAGCCAAATGTTTATTCCATTTCTCTTCCTCCCTTCACCTGGCAGCTGTGTTGTCTGGATGGTAGTTGTGTCGGCTGACAGCGGGTCTTCTCTGCCTCTGGTGTGTACTTTCTTGTCTGCACTGTGACATGGGTCAAGCAGCAATTGCGAAAGGGTCAGTTCAGCCAGGCAGGAGAAAACAGTCTGCTTTATTGACAAAGAGTCTGGCTGATTGGTCCTCAGGGAGAGAAGCTGTTACTGTGGCGATCAAGATAGCATGGCTGGGCAAGCGCTGTATTGTCGAGTCTCCCGGGACCCAGTGACGCGGAGAGTATTTGAGTGGCTCTGAGAGAACTGGGAGTTTGTAAATGGGAGTTCAGTGCACTCATGTCATCGCTGTCACTCACGCTGCACAATGCAAAGTGCAGTCGCTGGAGCACAGTGGTAGTGCACACAGTGGTAACATGAAACACACATAGATCGCACAACTGAGGCCCTGTGGAAATCACAATCGTCATGGCAAATACATATTTCGTGGGTGTGGCAGGAGTTGGCATTATTCGTGATAACACCACAGATAAGGCCATACCTCAAACAAATATTTTTGCACCCACATATGAGGAAGCTGTCTTTAACACCAAGTAAAAACATTGTGGTTGAACAAAATAATAAAATAAAATAATACAGCTTTCTAAAAGATTATTTATTCAGGTATAAGCTTTGATAACGTTCAAGTGTTCTATGTTTTTAAGAAGAATTACAGCTATGCGCTATGAAAAAAGCCTATACTATCTTCAGAATTGTATCTTCGTCTCTTAATATGAACTATCATATATACATCAAATATGCATAGACCTTTTCAATGCAATTCCATTGTTAGGCACGAGCCTGTGTGATTTTTACCTTCCTGTCATATAATGTTATTCGCATACACTGCAACATGAAATCAATTTGGACACATTTAGAATAATGTTTACAACTTTAAAATGGTCTATACTAGATATATTTATTCTTACAAATGTTCCGACATTTGACTTAATATTTTGTGTGTGGGGCATTAGTCGAGTATATGTGGCTTGCAAAAAAGTACCATGTTGTATTGAAGGTTCCCAAATTAGTTCTACGTTAAACAGCAAGTAGATCCGACCAGGCAGTCTGATTGGTCACCTAGACATTTAGAACGTGATCAAATCAGGGTGACAGCACACCATGCTCATCACTAAAATATGACTCCGCCATTTTCATGGCAACATTCCAGAGTTGAATCAAAAACCTTTGTATTCATGAACATAAATCAGGAACCAGAGTGGAACACACAAACGATCTACAACATATTCATATAAAGTGATTAATCGGATTACATGAGTTTGTTTTATTATACAGCGCTCTGGAGTTATTGGAAATGTTTGGATCATATCAGCTGTGATGGGGTTAGGGTTGGTATGTCATGTTTGGCCACTGACCTAGAGTTTCACACCCGCTTTGGCACGATAGGACGGGGAGACGGGGCCCTTCTTAATTTGCGGTGCCCTTTGCACCTTGCTGGTGTGCCTATAGGATGGACCCGCTCTGAACTCATGGATCTGTTACTCACACTGGAGCACAGTGCATCGTCTCACCGGTACCTGAAGCAACACGACGCAGTGTTTTGCAGTGCTGTTTTCACTCTAAATGCCCAGTTAAATGTCTGTCTAATGTTCTTAAACATTGAGACAAACACACACATGATGATGAAATCTGACCAAAACCTGTCACCTGTCAATCAGGTCATGGTGTAAGCGGTGTAACATCAAAACAAAAAAATATGAAATGGTTTTCACTGCATAATATCAGAGATGGAAATATTAACTGGAAAAGCTTTTTCATAAAAAGCCAATCTTAGTCTCTGGTATTGTTTTGCCAAACGCCACTCTCTATCTCTCCCTCTTCTTTAATTATACGACTCTCTACTGTTATCACCGCTGATATTACTGCAGACACAGGGTTGCAAAATCTACCCAGCACCACTGTCAGCCCAGTAATGGACATCAACCATCACTCCACAACAGAGCCTCATAACACAAGTTGTTTTTGCCACTGATGACATCTCTGCTAGCACAATGGGAGCATGAAACAAAGCTGTGCCTTCTAGTTAAGCATTAGCCTGTCAAGAAAAAAGTCACTTTACCCCTGTCACGTCTTGTAACTTTACTATAACACTCACTGGGGTCGTGTTTTTTTCACAGATGCCAGAGAGTTGATGAGAAAATTGCTCTCTGGGAGTTTGCTCTCACATAGGAAAGCTAGGACTAGATACAAGACTGAGGGTTTGATTTACTGTGGGATTGCAAACCTTTCAAATAAAATAACATGTCAGATAATGTTTGTGCAACAGTATATGAAGCTCTGATAGAATAGTAACACTGCTTAAAAAACAAAAAAGAACAATTTACAGTGGGGATTTAGTCTTAACAGGTTATATGACATCAAGTACCCTGAGCATTTCAGAATTAAACTGTTTGAGATGATCTTCAATGATTCAGACGATCCGGGTGACGTAGCAGCGACGGGTTCGGTGGGCGTGTCATGTTGAATGCAAACAAAAAGCTGCTTGCTGTCGCTGCGCTATTGGCATCATGTAAAGCAGTTGTGAATGGTGCCTCGATTTTGGGGACATTGGAAATGGGTTTGAATGGGCTCTTGGCCAGACTGACTTGCAGAACAAATCTCAAGTTTTCCTGAAGTCTGTCAGGGTTTACCCAGGCTAGAAAACAGATAGAGATATGGGTTGAGTTGTAGAGGAAGAAGAGCTTGACTGGGGCATGGGTG
The DNA here is from genome assembly GCA_023631565.1 of Gymnocephalus cernua. Lineage (NCBI taxonomy): Eukaryota > Metazoa > Chordata > Actinopteri > Perciformes > Percidae > Gymnocephalus > Gymnocephalus cernua. Next base: position 16,659,432 of record CM042435.1, read on the forward strand.
TGAGGTGTGTGCTTATGGGAGAGTGTGACTGGGAAGTGTGCATGTGTTTACAAAATGTAAACAGTCAATTATAAGTCTGTGTCTGAAGGGCGTGCCGCAAATTCCCGCAGAGCATTTGGCTGCCGCGTCTATTGGGATGAATCCCATCCCTGCCAAATAGAGAGCGACGTTCCCAAAACAGATTAAAGTTGTCAATAAAACCTATATTGTGAAGCCTGCTGGCGGACAGAAGCCAAGTGTGAAGGGTAAGGAGTCTGCTAAAAAAGCCTACTCTGTGACCTTGAGATGGAAGTGGGCCCGAAATAAAAACTGACTTCCCAGTGCTCTTTAAAGCATCAATAAGAAGGTTAAAGTCTCGCTTTCATGTTAGGAAATATCATTATGTCCACAATGGACCACGATAAGATTAATGGAGATCGGGAGTGAGGGTATCAGGTCCACAACTTTAGCCAGGCTGTCTGCAACCTTGGCTCTCGGAAAGCATTGTGTGACAGCATTAAAAAAATGTATACCCCGGATGATGGAGTCACCGATAATTACTGTGGTAGGGGGGAAGAGCGGACAAGGAATGGGGGACAGTCAATATCGGTTTCAGATGGACATGGACGGGGAAAAGAAGATTACTTACTCGGTAGGGAAGTTGTCTTTGAGGTACGGTCTCATTTGACCGGTCCAGGCAGCGGAGGCCACCAGACCGTCTGATTAGCGCATCCTTCAAAAGCTTTCGATGCGAGGCAGCGGTCTTCACCTGTGATGATAGCTGGTGAACGGGCAGCGTAGCGGGGTGATCCCTGGCACCATCAGACACCCAAGCAGAAGACGTCGAGCCGTGGGGAACCACAGTAGCCGCTACCCGGGGAGCCGGGTTGTGACAGGTAGCCATAGGCACTCCACCAGCCGCCGATAGAAAGGGAGCTCCGGCAACCCCGGTCGTCGAGTGTGAGCCAGGACAGTCAGCCGGGTTGACATCCAGCTCCGACAAGGCATCGAAGCGAATGGAGAGGCTGAGGGTAGGAGGCGATGCAGGAGACAATGGAGCCCTGGACCTGAGGCTTTCTTTCGGCCGCAAACCACCTCAGTCCAGGATGACCTGATGGTCGGCGTCGAGCAAGAGGATGGACGCTGGCAGGCGAATGGATCCCAAGGCGCCGTATCCTGGAGGGCCGCTGAGAGGGTTGAGATCTGGAGCGACTGATCATGAGCCACGTCCAAGCAGGCGGTTAACAAGGCATCTTGGGTCTTTAAGTCCTCGGAAAGCTGACGAACATCATCATTAGTGCGTTAAAAAAATGAATCGCAATTAATCCATTCCATATTGACCTTTCACCCGGAGCCGTTCTGAGACCATGGATGTAGCCACAGAGTGCGCAGAACAGAAACATTGATGGCTAGTTAACAGCTTAACAACACTTTTTCTATATAGGTCTATGTTAACAACTCAACTGCAGGTAACGTTAGCCTTCTGCTAGCTAGTAGCTGGATTAAACATGCTTAAAAAGCTGACAGCTAACGCTAAAGTTTGACTGTTTCTTCCGTTGTCGGAACACAGACGAGAGACGGTGCGTTCAATGAAGCTGATAATCTACAGCCTCGTGGTGCATTCGTAGTTGTTGTAAAATACCCTTTTGAATTTATTTCCTCAGAATATTAGGTCATATTGTTGATTGTTTTATATATATATATATATATATATATATATATATATATATATATATAGGCTTGGGAACCGGAGGGTGGCTGGTCCAAGCCTAGCCTGGACGGAACAGGTACGGAATGGACTTCGTGGGCAATGCCGAGGAGACTACCTGGCAATAAACTTCCGGGAGCATAACTCTTAGACATACATTAAATCTGAAATGCCCCATGTTGGTAGATAAAAGACATGCATCGCAGGCTGCTGTCTGACTGTCAATGTCAGCGTCAGAATGGTGATGGTTACTGATTAATATAGATGCAGTTTGAAATGATTTTATGTAAAGAAAAGGTTAGAAATGATATTTCAGATGCTTGTTTAACTGTGCTTATATTGTTGATTGATCAGCTCATTTGTGTGATGAATATGGTCATCAGGTATTTTTTCTCTTGACTACATGTTTGAAGTAGCTGAACAGTTTTCCACCGTGAAATGAGTTGTTTGTATACTCTGCAACTCGTTTCTACAAATCAAACAGCTTTGATGACAATCGGTTTAATGGATTCCCCATGGGAAGAAAACGCATCACTTAGAGTTGATTAGGAGAAGACAAGAAAACAGTTTGATCAAATGTTTCAACAACTGATAGATGAGGATGGTAGAGCTGTCTGAGTCTCCTAATAGAAAAACAGTGTAACCCTGTTATTTAATTAAAAATGCTCTGATTCAAAGGTAATATGTAATATTGATGCATTCCATAGAATAGCTTTCTAAACACATAAGCATGCACACACACACACACACACACACACACACACACACACATACACACACACATACACACACATAGAGCTTCTACAAGCTGTTGTGGCTTGTCATTCAGCTAGGCTGGCTTTGTGATGTGGCTTGGCTTGGGACATTAATCATTGAAGACTCCACACTGTAGGGCTCCCATGTGTTTGTGTGTGTGTGTGTGTGTGTGTGTGTGTGTGTGTGTGTGTGTGTGTGTGTGTGTGTGCGTGTGCGTGTGCGTGTGTGTGTGTGTGTGTGTTTGTGTCCTGAATTGTCTCAGGGGAAATCTGAGTGTTCATATCAGCACTACCGTCCTTCTATCATGGTCACCCTATGAACACACACACACACACACACACACACACACACACACACACACACACACACACACACACACACAGAGAGAGAGAGAGAGAGACACACACAGGTTATGTGACAGTAATAGCCATCTGTGCTGTGGATATCAGGTTTATGAGGTAGCACTTGTATTTATCATCCTCATCATGTTGGGCTCATAACCAGCTTGTGAATACGGTATCTCAAGTAAAATGTTAGCATTAAAGGAACGCTACGTGCATAAAACGACAACGACAACATGCCACATTAATATAAATCCCCCGAGCCACATGGTAAAACATTGATATCCATCTGCTCAGACACACAAACACACACACACACACACTGTATTGGACATTTGACTTATCAGAATCAGAATCAGAAAATATTTATTGCCAGGTAAGTAGTACTTACTAGGAATACAATTATGAATTGCTTATTAGCTCTCTCTATATTTCCCTTGTTCCTGTTTGTCGCTAGTTTTTTTTCCAGACAGTTCTCCAGTTGTTTCTAGCCACATGCTAGCACATAGCATTCCAGCAACACTACCTGGAAGTGAAAAGTGGTTGTACTAGATGCACCTTCTCATCCAAACAACAGAAACGTCAAAGGGACACCTTCAGGTATTTAAATATGAATACTTTTGAATCTTATCAAAAGCACAACTTACAGTTTTCAGATTGCTAAGACAGGGTCAATGGAGCCACTTGATCTTCACCATCACCTTCTTACACATTGGTTTCACATGTTTTTCACCTGTTTCACAGTTCACAGAGACCCAAAACTTCATTGGATGAACTGTGTTAAAAGGAAAACATTTTCATATTCACAGCTGATTAAAATGATCCCCCAAAGCAAGTTCCTTCCTGACGTTATTTTGCACAGGCACCGTTGCTCCGTCTTAGCAGCGCCCAAGATGATTGTGATTGGTTTATAGAAATGCCAAAAAACCAGAGCATCTTTTTCTCCTATACCGGAATGCTGTGTGGACTAGCTTCCTCCGCAGTGCTGTGGAGGAAGGTCTGGCAATGCGAGATAATGACGGCTGTCACTCATGACGTATTACCCCATTTTTATAGCATCAAATGACTAATTATATTAATACATATTATATAATCTATATTATTATGTACCAAACTCCAAAAACACTGAATCCTGCCCTTCCCTTAATGCAACTCACTAGCTTATTTTTGTTAGAAACTCTGGGCCACGCTTTTGCGCCCACTTCAGGCGTATTTGTGTCGCAACGTGCGCGTAAAATCATGGCGAGGTATGTACAAATAGGCCGCAATGATGTAAAAGCGCAAACTGCATGTCGTGGGAGCTGAAAAGGGCAAATTGCGTTTTTCGTGTCATGCATATTTATTCATGGGAGGGTCGCGGGGAAAGTGGGAGTTTACCGTAAAGAGATGGGAGGGGAAGCGTAAAGAGCGCTTAATTACGTATTCCGCGGTATGTACAAACACCGCCAGTGATAGCGCGCCTCTATTTTGCGGTGAAAATTCTCCGCCTCTTAAAAGCAGGTGTAAACCTGGAAGCGGGTTTCCTCACATATGCCTCCTGGTGAAATGACAGCAGTAATCCGAGCAAGACGAAGACATAGGCCAAGGAGACGAGCTGAAAGGAGTTTTGCCACAAGGATCACAGATTAAGGAGCCATGCAAGATTACAGTTACTGGAAGAAATCAAAGATGACATCGAATCTCCGACTCAGAGTTCACATTCCAGCAGTTGTTAAACTCCCCGCTACATTACAAATATTGGCATCAGGATAATTTCAAACAGTCATAGCATCAGCAGTGGGAATATCGCAGTCTGCACTCAGCCGTATCATAGCACAAGTGCTTACAGTTTACGGTATAGTGGGCGGAGAAAGGCGCTAATTACGGATGACCTGCAGGTTTGGTAAATATGGCGTAAACTATGGTATCATTGCGTTCGCTATCTGCGGGTGAGCCATGGCGCTGATAACGCTACGTTCGCAAATGTACGTACATCTGGCCCTCTCTGCCTACTGAATGCCCATGTCTTTGAAACTCCACCCCCCAATTTGTAAACAGTCTACTGTCCTTTCAAATTATAATGCATTCCTCATAAGTTGGTTGACTTAATCGTCCAAAAGCAACATTTTGTTTGGTGAAAGGGTTGCTTCTTTTCAATGAAGCATATTTATACAACATTATATACTGTACACTTATTATCATTTGGGTTTGTGAGATGGACATATATTTTGGTTAAATTAAGAATGAATAATCATGACGTTGAGTTAGAAAAAAGAGATTTTGTTTCATTGAAGTGAAGTGTTTTCATTTTTCATTACCAGTGGGGATTTACCCATAGGGGACTGGTCATTGCCAGTAGATACTCACATCACTTTCATTGGAATTTAAAAAGGGCTTTGTATTCATAGTTTCATAGCCAAACTATTTTTTCTGATAGAATAGCAGATTTGGCCCATGGGTACTATTTGAAGACCTCAACTGTAGGGTGACCAAACGTCCTCTTTTGCCCGGACATGTCCACATTTTACGTACTGTCCGGGGCGTCCGGGTTTTTTTTATAAATTCATGAAAATGTCCGGTCTTTACTGTTTTTCATAGGACCAATAGCATGTGCTTAAATTGACTGGCACGTTGTACACAATACTACGGTACCTTGTTGCGTGGCGTAATTCCCGAGACGCAGCGAACATACACCGGGAGCAGAGCAGACAGCAAGCAGCATTGCACACAAAATGCCGAAGCGTAAGTGCAGCTTCACAGTTGAACTGCAAAAAAAGTTTCCCACGTACCGTCCCGGTCGGGACAATTGGGAGGCGGAGTGCACCGTGTGCAAAGCTGGCACATACAGCAAAATATGGACGGGCAGACAAGGAGCATGAAGAAGACAACTAAAGATTTAAAGTATTATAGAGTATTATAGGACTATATATCCTTTTTGTTTGTTAAGTTAGTATCTTTGTGAGACTGTTTTATTATTTATCTTATTACATTGAAAAGGCATTAAGAGATATTTATTTGAAGCTGGATTTTCTGACACAGAAGAGGTCATATTTAGAACATTATTTCATATTATTTATTTATTTGAAAAGAGAGCTATTATTTTGTTACATTGAGGCATAATAAAGTATGTTCATTAACCTCTGAGAAGCCTGTCTGAATTTATGTCTCGAGGCCGGGCCGGGTGTCCTCTTTTTTTGGAAATCAAAATATGGTCACCCTATTCAACTGTAGACGGTTGTGTTGAGACAGTGTGGCTTTAGTTGCACTCCTGTGTCCCTGCCAGCTAAAGATCCACAGGGGAGCCATTTTGTTGTGGAAACCTCACGGGGCCTATTCACTGATTTTTAAACCAAAGGACTTCATCCAGAGTAATCCTTAATTAGGCCTGTGGCATTTTAGAGCACACTCTCCCTGCACTCACCTCGCCCTCCTGCCTGTGCACAGCGACTCTTTAAACAGTATTGATCGATGGCGCTGTAGGGCGCTGCTGCCTACGCACAGCAACATTCACGTGTGTGTGTGTGTGTGTGTGTGTGTGTGTGTGTGTGTGTGTGTGTGTGTGTGTGTGTGTGTGTGTGTGTGTGTGTGTGTGTGTGTGTGTGTGTGTGAATACGTGCACTGCGCTGGCTTGGAAACAATTTGAAAGCGTGATTACAATCTAGTCGCGTTTGGTGACCCTTCATCCACACACACAAATGAGGGGCAGCTCTGACTAATGATTGGCTGTATAATGTGAACTGCTCACGCAGAGGCAGAGTACTGGAAGCGGACAGAGCTCAATGCTAACCAAGCTAAATAGGTTTGGAGTGGGATCGTGTGACAGATGGGTGTGAGTGTTTGCTAGTGGCTGCAGTGTGGAGGTTAGTGGGCGGGCTGCCACCTCCACCAACGCATGCACACTCATTGTCACACGCAGTTCTACAGCATCACCTAATGGGCCACGCAACAGGAAACACACATGCTACAAACAAACATGGAACAGATTCCTCGACAATTCTAACAATCAATATGTGATGGATGTCAGGACGCAACCCTCCATGTGGACATTAAATCACTCTTGTCCTGTCGAAATGTGTAACTATATCTCTATTGCTAGATCAAAGCCCCAGTTTCACAGTGAGCCATGGTGGACGGGGGAAATTACATTACATTACATTACATGTCATTTAGCTGACGCTTTTATCCAAAGCGACTTACAATTGCTATATATATCAGAGGTCACACGCCTCTGGAGCAACTAGGGGTTAAGTGTCTTGCTCAGGGACACATTGGTTGATGGATCATGATGGGAACATATAAATAATGAAAGCAACACTTGTTTTCTTCTTGTATATTTCTGATGGAGTCTACAGAATGTATTGTCCACTGACCATATTAATAGTTTGGATGGTATTTCTGAGATGGTATTTGTGATGGTATTTGGTATTTGTGTAGTTGAGTCCTCCCGGCAAAGAGCTCAGTAAGCTCAGTAACAGAGCCTGACACACTTTTGCACTATTCATTAATTAGCCACTCTCTTGCTGTTAAATATGTGTTGCTTATTTGCCAGTTTCTGTGCAAAACTATCCACCACTTTATTAAAATTCAGGGCTTTGATATGGCTAATAATGATGCTCTCTGATGTGAAAGGGAGGTTTGCTTCCTGGGATATTGAGCCACCCATTGTTTTTGCAGTTTGTAATGTTTATGGCACAATAACAACTTCTCATGTTGATCTCCTCATAAGCTCTCGCACTGGGTTTACACTGAGGCGCCGTGATTGGCTGCAATATGTCCAGAGAAGGGCATGGAGCCGCCTGGCTGTTTCCATTAGAAACGCATTTCTCCACGCCGGTTATCAGTCTGCTGTTTCCTTTTCACATGTAGACGTAATATCTGTGTGTGTATGTTTGCATGTGTGTGTGTGCGTGCAGAAAATAGATTATCAGTGTGTTTTCCTGCCAGATTTGCTCACGACTAACAGATAAAACAGAACCGAGAAGAATGTTCGCTGCAGATCACAAGCCATCCGTGGAACTCTGCACATTCTATGTGAACAGCCAACACATTCTCACTCTCGCATCGTGTAAAATACGGACGCTTGGTCATGTACCTTTGGCGTTTGTTATTCACGCTAAAAGTCTCCTTTAGCGTCGGGACTCTTTATGTCACTCTTGATGCTCCAGGTAAGGACTTACTGATTGACATGTGGCACCCCAAGCGACCTCCATACACGGCATTCCGGTACTCTTACCGTTGTCTCTCTTAATACTACGTCATTTGAGCTGCTGCTATGCCCGGTGAGTTCCATACAGACGCTGAAGGGGGATATTTGCATCGGTATCTCACACTGAGAGACACTGACCGAGCGTCTGTATGTTACGAGTTGGGAGTGAGAACGGGTTGGAACAGCACAATTGCTTATCATGGGCCCTGGCGCTGAAAGGAATCGGGCAGTGCTTCGCAGCCAATTGTCGCCCTTCAGTGGCACTAATGACTGCTGTACAGCCATGTTAGGCTCTACTGAGACACAGCAATGATTTGGGCTTAATGCTATCTTGCTCACAATTCCTAATGTTTAGCACAGAGATGTTCAGCAGTGAGTGTGGGCCCTCATATTTACTGCAAAGTTATTATTTCATCTTTTTATCTTTTTTTTCAAAACGTTAATATGTAAGAACACATACCTAAACATGAGTCGAACATATTATTAGCAAAAGTAAATCGGCCTATTTCTGATTTGTTTTTAAATGTACACATTGATGACAGGCTGACTGGCCTGTAGGTAAGGTTGCCATCCACAGATACAGTTAAGCTTATGGATTCACTGTGCTACATGTATGTTTAGAATTAAAACATGATGTATAAATATATGAATATGTCAATAATTATTATTTTAATAGCTTAGTATTATGCACTAAAAAGGTATGTGTAAAGGCTTTAGGCCGCCCTACACGTTACTGTAGGCCCAGTTTAATATGCAACTCAATTTTATATACTATGTAGTGGGGGGTCCTTGGCCTAAAAAAATGTCGAAGTCCCCTGGTTTAGCAGGTATAATGTATGCCATGCTCATCGTCTTAATTTAGCATGTTAGCATGCTAACGTTGGCTAATTAGCAATTAACGCAAAGTACAGCTGAAGGCTGATTGGGATGTCATTAGTTCTGCAGCTATGTGGTCAGAAATGTTGACCTGAGGAAGGCACTATAGAAAAAGAAGATCACTAATGTCTTTTGGGTCAATCCTCTGGGGACCATGCTTATCTGTACTGAATTTCATAGCAGTTTATTCAATCTGGATATTTCAACAGCTAGCGTGGCTAAAAAAGCTCCATACCAAGCAGACATGTTTTTTTGATGTGTACTTTTGTGACTACTGTCTAAATATCTTTCTGATATGTGTTTAAAAAGTATTTTTAGAAGGTTATAACATCATCTTCTGAACATTATGCTCTTAGTTGGTTTGATGCACTTGATAACACAAATCCACTTGGACACACATACACACACACACACACACACACACACACACACACACACACACACACACACACACACACACACACACACACACACACACACACACACACACACACACACACACACACACACACACATATGCATGCCCTAACAGCAGGATGGTCTTATGCTGCTTTAATCCTGTATCCATGGAGACCAATCTGTCCATTGCCCTGGGGACAAGAAAAGATCAGCCAGCATCTGGTTTGCTGTCCTTCTGTCTGTCTATTTGTCAATCTATCCCTGAGCCGTCTGTCTGTCAGCCTGTTTGTGCATGTTGCAGTCTGTCACGAGCCCTTTACATCAACTGCCAACTCCATTTTGAATAACAACCAATGGCATTTTTACATTAACAACTGTCCGTTTCGTTATTCTTCAGTAAGTGAATGGACATAATTCAGTTCAGGTCTGACATGACTAACAGGAAGTGATGTGTTGAACAGTGGAATGATTATTAAAGGAACCAGACAGTTGAAACCGAGCTGTGATAAAAAAAAATAAAAAGTTCTGTAAAATACATCACAGGCTAGACTCATGGTCTTTGGGAAATGCAGTGCATACACACCACAGGAAAGAGCTTTTAACACAGCATGTGGAAGTTCCTAAGAAAGGTCTTGAGAATTTGTAAAAATAGAGCCATAATATTCAGTGAGTGAAAAGACTCCTTCCATTCCATTTCGCTCTGACAATTCACTTCGGGAATGAATGTGTTGAGTCTGCCAGTTGGAAACAGGAGGATACTTTTGCCACCTGCCACCTGACCACGCCCACCTCACCTGTTGACTATACATTGTTTGTGAATCCTTTGGCTCATCCTTTGCACTCTGTGCGTCTTCATGAGATAACGTGAGTCAATCTGTCATGTTGATTGTGGTTTTTATGCCTTGTCATGATTTGCTGTCACTTTGCTAACATGTGCACTGCTGACTGGATTCCTTTGTTTGCCAGACACGTGCCATGAGCCATGTGGAAAGATTGTTTGTTTGAATTATCTTTTAAAGCCTGTGCAGTTGCGAGTATTAAACTCACATCTCCTTTGTTCATTTGTATAATTGTCATCACTCCATATCACTTGACGTCTTCTGGCCGAGACTCTGTTTGCTCACCAAACCCTCACTCCAACCGAACCATTTCACAACACCCTACCGTTCCATCAGTGAGCCTCTGCCCACTTTCATGGCATGGACTCTTCCAATATCCGCTCCAAACATCCGTTGTCCCTCCTACATTCTTGCCGATGTACCATGGTGATGCTCAAAGTCCTGTGAAGCAATCCTAGAAATAGAATCCACATACCACATGTTAAATATCATACAATTTAAGGTTTCTAACAGTAGAATTTAAATGCACATCACAGCCTCTTAAAAGTGGCTTGAGTTGTGGGTCTCTGAAGCCCACCACGGGCACAAACTCTTTGAATTACTCCCCTCTGGCAGGAGGCCACAAACAGTTTCTTTGCGACTGCAGCTGGACTCAGCAACAAGGCCCGGGACGCCCCACTGACACTGACTCCCATCCCGCCCCATAGACACTATGTTAAATATCAACTTCTGTCAAAATGTGTTACATCTTTTGGACGATCATCTCTTAGATCTCTTGGCTAGTTTAGTTTATTGGTTTACACATACAAATACTACAGATTAATATACAAATAATCAATAAGAGATGTGATGGAGAGATGCAAAAGAACACTCAGATGGGGCTCAATCTGGGCACTCTCCAATGCATAATCCAATTACAAACGAAAATGCTGAAGAAGAAAGAGAAAAAAGCCCAAACTAAAATTGCACACAACATCAAACAGATATCGACAGAATACATATCAAAGGTGAAATAATAGGAGTTACATGGGTTGTTTACAAGACATCCCATAGGGATAACAATGCACAGCCAATGTGTTGGCTTTGAAAAAAAAAGATGGCAAAGCATTCCATATCACTGAACCTCTGTAATTTAATTAAACTAATCTCTGTACATTGCACATATTCTCAATACTTTATACTGTGAGCTTTTGCACATTTCTTGGACAATATTTTGCACATTTCTGAAAACTGCTTTGCATTTGTAAAACACATTTTTTATGTGTATTGTTTTTTTTTCTATTTAACTTACATTTAACATGTTGGTTAAACAAACAAAATACAGATACTGCGTGTTTATTGGTCAGCTTTAGATATTTTTGTAGTTATATTTCTGGACCCAGGCTAGCTGTTTCCCCTGCTTCCAGTCTGCATGCTAAGCTAGGCTAACCAATTGCTATCTGTCTAATCATCTCACTCTCAAAGACAGCAAAACTGTTCTAGAATATTGTATTATATTAAGTAGAGTAGTGGACTTAATAAGCTCAAAGAAGCTTAGACCATACTTTAACTGAAATTAGGGCTGGGCGATATATCACATATATCATAATATTTTTAAATAATCAATAATGATGATAATGTGCTAAACAGTTTCAAGTGAAATTATAGCAGGTAGATACAGACTATTTACATGTAAGCACAAAAATAGTGCTTAATGATGTTAAAACAAATCTGCAATTCTTCAAATGATATTCCCTCAAAATGTTTCACAATCGATTTTCTGAGAAAATGGAGTTAGCATGTGCTTGATATTATTAATTTAGACAACGTAATTGTACATCAGGATATCTGGATATATGATTTAATCACGATATGATTCCACTGAAAGATAATACATTATCATATTGAATTATCGCCCAGCCCTAACTGAAGTTAAACATGAAGAGCATATCATGTTATTTCCATCTTTTGCAGGCTGTTCTTTAGGTTACTGTAATGTATTAACACTTTTTTTTCTCATCAAATTACTGTTACCCAGACACATGCAATCCATCACTCTCCTCCCTCACTGGTTGGCTCCCCAGAAGGCCGGAGGAATGAAGGAGATGAAGAATGAAGGCAGAGTGTTGGTGAATAAAGATGCTGGAGGCCCCTGCAGCCCTTAATGAATGTGCATAGGCCGTACGGGTGACTGGGCTCCACACTGGGACCATTTGATGCCGACTTATGTCTGAGTGAGGGAGGAAAGAGCAGAGTGAAATATGGAGCGGCAGCCAGAGGTGGGCCGAGAGAGGGACAAATGGAGAAAAGACAGATAGACAAACTGAGAGGCTGAGATAATCTCTCTCTCTCTCTCTCTCTCTCTCTTTCTGTCTGTCTGTCTCATTCTGTCTCTCTGTCTCCATCAATCTCTATCTGTCCATCTCTCCATCTGTCTATCTATTTATATCGCATCCCTCCATTAGTCTCCCCCTCCCATCCCCAACTGCACTCAAACACACACACACACACACACACAAACATATGGGAGCGTGAGTGTGTGCAAATAACTGGGACCGTATGTGTGTAAGAAAGACACTGAAGCATGTACATCTGCTATGATTTATTTACATCAGTTTTGGATACCGTTGCAGCTGAAATGATTGACCTTACAAAACTAGATAGATGGTTTATAACAAACAATAATGGAGTTGTAAGTAGATGTAAGGACATTCTTAAATGCTGAATGCGTTAAACCTACGCATGAATGATTTGTATATAAACAGTTAATAAATGTTATATAACATGGTGTGTGTTATAATATATCATCACGTTTTTGTTTTTTTCAATAAAAAAGTGCTTCATGCATACTCATCTTATCTAAATGTTATTTCATCTTGATTATAATGTGCTGTATGATGACCCTGTTTTAACATACGATTGATTCATACCGTTCCTGACCTTTTTTTTTTTTATAGTAATAACAATCATTTATACTTTATTGATCCCCAGGGGGGGGAATTACATTTTTTTCACTCTGTTGTTAGAACACACTACACACAGGCCTGAAATACACACACATGCTCAGATCCTATATGGAAAGATGTCGGAGTGATGGGGCTGCGACTGCTGAACAGGCTCTCCGAGCAGTTGCGGGTTTAGTGCCTTGCTCAAAAGCACCTTGGTAGTGCCCAGGAGATGAACTGGCACCTCTCCAGCTACCAGTCCACATTCTGTAATTTGGTCCGTGCAGGGACTTGAACCAGCGACCCTCTAGTTCCCAACCCAACTCCCCCACGGACCGAGCTACTGCCACCCTCGTCCCTCGTGTGTTATGTAGACGCTACAGCGTAGAAAATGGCCCCCCCTCGCAATCTTGGGGGGGGGTCCAAGAGTACTTGGATCCGGGCCGGGTCCCTGATGTGGAAGCCCCCTAAGATACAACATGCTAATTAGTGACTTCATGAGGTGTTAGTATGTGTATTTTTGAGGCCAGTGTGTTTACCAAATTTTACCCTCGGGGTCTTAAAAGTCTTTAAAAAAGTCTTAAAGTTTCTAGGTCAGTTAGTGATCTGTGAAAGACCACATTTTATAATCCGCTTCCAAACTCTGCGAGACTGTGTGGCACTGCGTAGCAGGGTGATGACAGGCGGAGCTGCCCTCCCCCCTTCCTTCTGCGTGGGAATATGATTGTATTGTAATATTCCTGCTGAGTTATCCGCCACACCGCTGCTTTTCATTGCACCTAAATTATTGTCCCATGTGTAAAATGCAAGACTCTGATTGTAATGGGGGGGCCTCCCACTGTTTATTGGCACGATCTATGGTGGCGGTCCACACACATGCTACTATCTCGTTCTCTTACACTCATACGCGCACCCCAACACACACAACACACTGCTGCAGACACACACTGCATCAGCACACAGTGCTGCAGACGGCAGCGGAGCATTAGCCGAGGTAGACCATTAGCATATAAATGTCTTCCTGTGTGAGTGTATTGTGTGGCGTTTGTGTGTAGATAATGTGGGTAAACTTGTGCAGACTTAACATGCACGTCAGGCAGAATGTGAGATACCAGTGTTCTTTGTTGATGGTGTGCCAGTTGCAGATCTACCTCTAGTTAGAGCCCTATGGAAAAAAATCAATATCACAATATTTTTGACCAAATACATCAACATTGGCAGAGAAGATTTGGCAAGTTTTTCATGGGCGCAAACCCACATACTTAGCACTGCTGCTCATCCCACAAATGCATGTTCCTTACGAATGGGGCACCATTTGAAAGGGAACTAAACAGGCTTTCCAACGGTATAAGATGTATTGCCAAGAAGCATTGTTACCACAGATAAATAATCTACCAAACACAATTTTGAGCCATTCTCAGATAGTTTCTTTGGGTTGATAATTTGAAGCCACCATTCACCCTTTGGCTGGTCTCCATGGCACAACAATACAAAGATAGAGTCAAATCTTGGTTAAGATCTCAATTGTGTTTTTGCAGATATTGATTGAAAACAGGATAAATTTCAAACAATGGCTGTACGGCAACATATTTTCTCTAAGTAATGCTACGAAACTGGTCGTTACTGTGTCATATCACAATATCCAACAGTGAAGATGATGTCGAGCCTCATATATCAATGTCAATATAATATTGATATATTGCCCAGCCCTACCTATACCTCGCTCTACCCTCCCTTTATCTCTCTCTGTCTCTCTCTCTGTTCTCTCTCTGTCTCTATCTCTCTCTCTGTCTCCCTCTCTGTTCTCTCTCTGTCTCTCTCTCTGTCTCCCTCTCTGTTCTTTCTCTGTCTCCCTCTCTGTTCTCTCTCTGTCTCTCTCTGTTCTCTCTCTGTCTTTATCTCTCTCTCTTTCTGTCTCTCTCTCTGTTCTTTACATTAATTAAATGTAAACCACCGCCCATCTGCTGCCACTTAAGGCAGCTGACCTCGTGACCCTGAGAGTTGGCAGGCCACTGCAGCCCTTATATATGTGTGTGTTATGCTCCTACACACACACATGTGTTACCACCCCTGTGAGGTCCATCTATTGTTTACATACAGTCTGTAACCCACATAATTCAGTGATGCTGCCTCAAAAAAGATGTGAAAATACTAATAATATACTGTATATTATGCTATTTTTAATGACATTACAGTTTTTTTTTTTGATTGCTAAACGACACTGGTCACAACTGAAGCCACATGTGCAAAACTCTAACTACAGTCTGGATTACCAACAGTCACCTGAACTAAACAGTTCACATCACCTGCAAAACCCATTCCAAGCAACACAACTCTTCACAAATGTCTCAAAACAGGCTCAGTGCAGCCAAACACTATGAACAACCCTCACTGAGATAACACACACTGTCACTCAGAACACACTGAGAGTAAAAACATTAGCATCAAACACCAATGCAGAAAATACAAACATTTCATCTTTACAGTTTGTACAATTTAAGTGACTTTACACTAATCAATATTTTCTATAAGAAAAGAGTTAAATTATTTTCTTTCGTTTTTTTTTATTTTATACAAGTTTTGAGGCAAACAAGAATGAATAAAAATCCTCAGTTTGCTTACCTACAGTAAATAGAAATATACTGTATATTTTTACCAAACAGGGATAAAGTTACGACAACATGCACACAGCATCATGGACATCATGTATAAAACACAGAGCAGCTGACCCACCCACACACACACACACACACACACACACACACACACACACACACACACACACACACACACACACAGACGGCAGTTGGCCGGGATGAGAAGATGAATCAAAGGTCAGGAGCCTCTCTCCGTCCATCTGTGTCAGTGAGAGTGGGCACTAACATTACTCACAGGAACAGGGCTCCGTTTCAGGAAGGAGGTTTAACAAACTCTGAGTCTAACCCTGAACTCTGAGTTGTTTAAACCCTGAGATGGGAAACTCGGAGTTCACGCGCGTGCACCACCACAATAAAAAGGCAGCATGAATTACTACGATTCACCATGGCAACAACCACAAACAAACGGGTCGGCGGAAATACTCATGCGCACATATGCGAGTTTGAACACGTATTTAGTTAAAAAAGCAACACAGCGGCTGCTGCAACAGAGAGAGAATTTGCGTTTGAGAATACTGCTGCTAGAGTAAATGCGTATATTCCAATATAATATCATATTTAATCATAAGTATAGCCTAATATTACTGAGAATCTATTTCATTTAGGTGCAATAGGCTACTGCGGGCGAAAAAGTCCTAGGCCTACTAATTCCATTCTGAGGCTGCAGCACCATCATTAACAGAATTATAGTTCATAATCTTTTATTTTAAAGGGTTTACATCATTCACCTGCAATACTGTGGAACTCCTTTGTAATGGCTCTGACTGGTCTGTGTCCAGGGAACACTACAAATGTTTAAAGCACGCTTCAGAGCGATCTCTTCTGACGGCGTTTTGCTAAAATGCTCCGCATCACCAAGGTTGTAAAGAAAACTGTAATGTGACACAAATAATGTGCTGGGATGTAGAGCATGTCCACGATGGGTGACTTTAGTAATATGAGGATGGATAAGGTTATGTAGGCTACATAACTGATAGACTGGGAAGAATAGGAAGTTATCTGGAAATTAAAATGCGTCGGGGCCTCAATATCATCTCCCGACGTATGTTTAACTCCCTGCGAAGTAATACAGCGTCTTCATCAATAGGATCGTCGACAAACGGAAATTCCATGTTTTGAGAAAAAACAATGTTTTAAAGTCTGCCTAACAGTTAATAAACCAACAATGTTTTTTTTTTAATCATGCCGATATAACAAACTGCGCTAAAATGCGCCTGATACAGACTGAATGAATGAATGAATGAGGAAATGAAGAGCGCTGTGTCAGAGGGAGGAGACTGAGAGAAACTCAAGGTTTCTTGAAGAAAACCTGCTCCCGACCAGGTTAGGTTCACAGGCTCAGTTACCATAGTAACTGACTCTGAGGTTAAGTTACCTCTCTTTCTGAAACGGGCTGGAGTTACCCTTCTCTCTCAGGTTTGATTAACCTCTCTTCCGAAACAGAAAACCCAGAGTTTCCCTCATCTCAGGGTTAACAAACTCAAGAGTTTCCACTAAACCTGCTTTCTGAAATAGGGCCCTGGACTGACCTGTGTGGGGGAGAAAAAACAACAATGAATATCAACATGACATACACTACAGTAGAATGCAAGCGCTGGGCAAAACACTAATTTATTCATTCTGTTAATAAGTTATTTCAATTTTCTAAAGGCAGACATCATTCGGAAAGGGGGATGAGTCCCTTTAAGATTCAAATCAATCACTTCATTATTAGATCTGACAGAGCAGGGCATCAGTGTTCTTGAGCATATTTCTCAAATGTATCAATATCACACCAAAAACATCACAACACGCTGAGATCAAAGTAGCCAAATATAAAGAGAACATATGTATATTGTTTTTCAAACAAGTGTCTGATTAAATATATATATTGTTATGAGATGAATAAAATATCCTGTTATATCATAGGCTTGGTCTCATCAAAGTAAAAGTCATGAGAAATGTCACAGCTTACAGCCCTTTAAAAATCCTTTTACTCTATGTAAGGATGTAAGGATTTTGAAGAGCTACAAGATGCGACATTTCACAAGACTTTTACTTTGAAGAGGGAAAGTGGTGTTGGTTTTTTTTATTGCCAAAATAATCTTCACTCAAGGTCCACGTCCATCTCATGTTCTTCGTCAGCAAATTGTTGGCCTGGTTGTCATGGTGTTGACCTCTTCGAAGTCAAAGTTCTGACCGGTTTGGTTGGATTTGGATTCTCTAGTTGGATTTGGATTCTCTAGCGTAGAATCGGATGCTAACAAGCCATCACCTTCCGTTAGCATTCCATTCACTGCCATTCATTTTGGCGTCACATTGACAGCGAACAACTTCACATTTGAAGCATTTAAAGACTCTATTTGTCCATTGTTTATTTCTAAAGAAACACGACAATATATTAAAGGCTCCATTACCTTGTATCTCACGGCATGGCCCCGTAGCAGCCGTTTTTTGTAAAAATAGGCTAACGATTGTGTCATAACCACTCGACTTTCTGTCGCACAGTAGAGAAATTACCGTACAGTACAGCAGAAGCTTGCAGGCAATCTGGGGGACGTGGAGGCATACAGTCAAGGGAGAAGCCCATAAAGAGTCCATGAAAGCATCGGAACAAAATATTTCAGCAACGTTTTGATAGATTGGAATTCGGTATATGGCAAGTGAATTCATATGAAGTAACAATTAACCCACGAAAAACTAGGATATTTTAAGAAAAAGTATTTGTTGTTAAATAATGAAGTAGGGGTAACGAGGTATACCCATATTCACAGGGGATGGGGAAGTTATACAGGCGATGAAAAAACCCATCTCAATCTCCGTCTCTGCAAGATTCGGAATGATTCAGATTTCTCTTGGCAAAGCCACCAGAAGACTTACAAATTTCAGACAGGTTGCTCACGTCACATCTACGTCGTCAAGCTCACTTTGAGGCTGCGCAGTATGCTCAGTCTTCACCGGAAAAAGTCCTTCTAATTGACTTCACTGGTCTCCGTCGAAGTCTATGGCGTCACTATTTCCATTTCTTTTACTGTCTATGGTTTGTGCCTGGCTGTCTGGTGTCACCTGATCAAAACCTCTCACAGCATCCACTAGAAGAGGTCAAAGGTCGTGGAGCAGGAGGGAGTGGGCGACCAGAGAAAGATCAAGGAGGACATTGACATCTGACACCAGAGACATGTGATGACAACTAAGCAATTAACTGATGAAGATAAGAAAATGTGGTTGAAAGCAAGTAAGTTCATTAAGATTATTCAAATGTTCAATAAATACTGATTCCCACTGCATTTATACATACTGTCATGTTAGCTCCCGCTCATAGGTTCATGTTTTATTTTCACATTTCTTTCTTATTTTGTTTTTTGCCACTTCCTGTTTTATTTTGATTCTCACCGTCTTTCAGGTCACTTCACTTCCTGGTCTTTGTCTGCCTTCCCATTATGTTTGATAACTGCTCCTCCCCTGATGTGCTGCACCTGTGTCCAATTGTCTCCCCTGTGTCCGTGTATGCATACCTGCCCTTTTCCTCAGTCCTGTGCCAGTTCGTCTTATGCCTACCATCCACTAGAAGACTCTGAACAGACTAAAGTCTGACACCATCTCGCATCTAACGTTAAATGCTGTCATAATATGTAAAGACTGGGGATCTTGCAGGGTGACACACTGCAAGACTACAACTAGATTTGTTTTGAAAAATTAAACCAAGCTAGCTAGCTACTGCTAGCGTTAGCTGGCAACTTAAGGGAAAGTCAGCAGATTTTCTGTTCTGCCGTACAGGCAGATGAATGTCTCCAGTACCTGTAGGTCAGTGTTTATCCACCGGTAAAACTCCCGTTGGATGACTCGCTTCAGAAGGGTTGAACATCAGCAACTTTCGCTCTTTAGCGTTTAGCTTAGCACAGCGCCATAGCAACCATTAACAACACTGGCTCTAGCAGTTTGCTGCTTCCTGTGTGGTGCTGGAGGGAACGCACCCATTGGTTGTTGACAATGTTCACATGATTTAACTTCACTACCAAGACTTAAAATTTAGGATAATATCAAACACGTTTGATTTTGTCTGAACGTCCAGACTGACTAGGACTGAATTTTATGACCACCTTACACCAAACGATGGAGACGCCGGGAACACCCCGACTCTATAAAAGACTCTCAGGATTTCATTCCCATATTGTAAATTAGTCTGCGACAGTGGAACCGCTTGGAAAGTCGTTTGGTGTAAGGGCGGCCTTACCATGTGTGTCAGCGGTCCAGCCTGTTTTCCCCGTGTGCATCTTGTGAGTTTTAGGACCTTGCATGGTCTTCTGGTTTTGGATCCCTGCCTCCGTGTTTTGGTACTTCGCCGGTGTTTGTTGACAGTTTGTGGATAAACTGTTGGAATTTGACACCTGAGAACGGAATTTGACACCTGAGAACAAGTCGAGCATTCGTGAGTCCATTACCCTGTCTGAGCTGTCTGTCACATACATTTAGAGGCTGCAGCTGTGTGAGCACTTCTGCAGACATTAGAACTGTATTTCAGTATATTATAATTGGCCAATGCTCAAACAGGTCATTTCTATTCATAACATTCCTCCTGCACATATATCCCACACTTG
Organism: Gymnocephalus cernua; assembly: GCA_023631565.1. Lineage (NCBI taxonomy): Eukaryota > Metazoa > Chordata > Actinopteri > Perciformes > Percidae > Gymnocephalus > Gymnocephalus cernua. The sequence goes on from CM042435.1 coordinate 16,679,673, forward strand.
TAAACACATGATTGAAGACATTTCTCAATTACGCTTTAGATTTTCTTATTTTTTTCTTTACAATTACACTAATGGCTTACGATTACTCAAAATAGTGCAAGCAAGGAAAACCAGATTGAACAATCTTGGAGAATCACGTTGGTGTCATCAAAAGTTTACGAAATCAACTTGCTGTTTCCACATTTTTCACATAAACAAAAAAACATAAAACTCCAGAATCCAGTTTCCCATGTCTTACTTACTCAGTTTGCGGAATAAAAAGACATCTGGTTATTACACTCTGGCAGACAGAAACACAGGCCTGTAATGTAGATAATTACCTGTACAAGCCATACATAATGTTGGAATGATAAAAAAGTGCTTTATCTCTCTCATCCCTCTTCAAGTCAGCACTAGCGCTATCTGCTATATAAATTTGTCTGACACGGCACACCCTGAGAAAAGTGCATTGCATGATAATAACGCCAAATTCAAAAGATTTCCTCTACCTGATATGTTCAAAGCCGCATCACATATTTCAGCAGGTGATGGGCTTCTCTACTCCTTCTCTTTCTGTGGAACAGGGCGACGAGCTCGGATGAATAAGACAGTGTATCAGACACTGTTTGTCTTTTGTTGAAATGAAAGGCTCACAGAACAAGGATTCTCTACTTTATTATTTCCACAATGGAGAGACAGAGTGTCTTCATGTAGTGGTGGAACAATGGAGGCTTTTTCATGTGATGTGCGGCAGAGGCGCCACTTTTCATGTTTCCCCGTGTAACGAGGCTGCATTTACCTTGCAAATAGGTTACGCCAGCTTTCTTGTCCTTCACGTCTTCTGCTTTCAATTCGCCAACACGTCCACAGACTTTCCGTGTGTATGTGCGAGTGTGTGTGTGTGTGTGTGTGTGTGTGTGTGTGTGTGTGTGTGTGCTGAGCCGAGCCTCTTTCTAGCTGCCAGAACACTTGGCCTCACTCTCAAAGCGAGCCACCATATGCTGATCGGTCTTGGGACTGCTGGGAAGAAAATAAAAAATAACTGTGAAAATCGGGTAATTGCTCCCCCATTTGTGCATTAATTTTCCTTTCAATGACAATAAGTTGACCCAGCTGAAAGCAGCACAAGCCATTTTGCCAGCGTCGTGCAGAAATAAACTTTGCATCTGACAGGGAGATAGATGCCCTCAGCTTGGCTTCACACAGAGATGAAGGAAACAGGAGGGGAGCGTTTAGTGGGCTTCATATTATCGTGTTCAGAGAAACCAGCATGTGTGTTTGTGTACAGCACAGTATGGATATGAAGTAATGAGGCATGTGTGAGGGAGAGGCTCCACCAGTGTGTGATGATGTTGTGGTCCACAAAAGACCCTCAGCAGGACAACCACACTGATGATCAGACAGCACAGACCTGGCTTGACTGTATGCACTACTGTTTGTTGTTTTCTATTCTCCACCTCAAGCTTTTATTCTACTGTCCGTTAGATTTTCTTTTTTCTTTTGTTTTTCTTACCATGTTTTCTTTTTCTTTTAAGACTCAATGCCTTACTAGTGTCTGCATTGACTTCATAGTGTGTTGGAAATCATTTCCAAATGGATAATACATCATTTGCTTATGCTTCATTGGGAGAATCATTTTTCTGAATCCACATCATCTGACATGACCGAAAGCTCCACAACAGCTGATAAATGGACGTAGAGTTGAGTTTGCTCAACAATGATCTTCAGCTTTTAACCGTTGTGTTGTCCATGGGTCAAATTTGACCCGTTTTCAAAGTTTTTTTATATCAGGAATATGGGTTTCTTACAACCAAATTGCCCCCCCAAAAAACCTTGGATGCATGGATGCACGTTGTATGGAACGCATACAACATTCTTTGCAGGTAAAATTAATGATTACCTTCACTGAATTCTGGGCGTTTCATTCAATTTTGTAGCATTTGAAAAAAAAACTTTGAAATGGTCCTGACTAAACTTTGACATAAACCAGTCTGTGATCCACTCAACATCCTCTGATCATTACTGTGAACCAGCAGAGATCCTAAGGTGTTGAATGAATATTGGTAAGCACAGCCATGAAGTCATTTTTCACCTAACAATCTTCACATTTTGGCAAATCAGCTATTAAAGCTAATAGTCATACTATTAAAAGTCATGTCACATTAGCTTATAGCAGTTCCTGTTTGCAGTGTAACCATGAATGTCACCAGGATTATACAGTATGAAACAGTTGAACAAGAACTGTTAACTGTTAAAATCAATGGAATTAGGATATAAATAAGGATATTTATGATCCCAGATGAAGTATTGGCTGCAACTTTTTACTACCAGCTGCTAGAGACATAATTGAATAATTCTGCGAGACATTTGAGAAGTAAAGGAGGAGGAATCCAGGCCGAGCATCTAGCGTCATCAACATATGCAACACACTCTCTGTTTGTCCCCATTTAGACTCGGTACAAACGTACTGTCAGGGTGATCGATAACAGCTGCCACGGAGCAGGCCCCTTTTGTTTCCACATGGAGAATTGCCCTAACTACCAATTTTAATATGTAAACGTCAGCAAGGATGGATTTTTAATCCAGAGCTGGCGGGGTGGTGGATCAGAGCGGAGGGAGGTCCTGGCATCAATCATGTCACAGAGTTGGAAGCGAGCAGGCGTGACAAATGACCAGGCCCACCATCAGCTTTGGGCTTGAATCTCCCTTTACAGAATGAGAGGAGCCAGTCATTTATATACTGCGGCCCAGCATGGAAGGGGACAGGCCGTGCACACACATCCCTCTTGTTGTGAATGCTGTTGCAGTCGGGGATTCTTGTATCAGTGTTAGTGAATCATTTTCGCTGAGCTGTATCGAGGCTTCGGGATTGTGACACACGCAGCTCAGTCTGTAACTTACATCAGCGTGCTTGCGCTGTCTTATTTGCTGAGGCCACCAATAAATGCATTGATGCTGCGTCTATTTTTAAGCTACTCTTTCTGCTGCTACTGCAAGATAATGTATTCTCTCTTTGAAAGGGAGGAACAAACACAAATCTGAACAGAAAGCTCTTTCAGAAGCAGTGATTTACAGGTGGGAGGTATTTTTTTTCCGTCCGACTCTTATCAGTGTCTTCAAAATGCTCCCTGCATGGAAACGGAAAATGTTACCCCCATTATGAAGGATTACACAAAGGGCGGCTGACTGCACACAGGCGGTGCTCTGATATTCAACAGCATGGCGGTGAGCACATTGTCTGTAAGGTGAATGAGCATTTCATGTAGTGTAATGATCAGACAAATACCAAGATGATTATTATGGAGCCAGTGGGAGTCAAGAGGATTTTTTTACTTTAAGGTATCCTGTTTTTGACCACTTGTAGCGCTAGCAATGTTTATATGAGTTGGTCACCATTTTGACCAAGCGGGACTGAAAATTCCGGCAACAGGAATCTTCAGGGGATATTTCTTTCTGGCGGTAGTATGGATGAATGAAAAAATTAAAACAATATGCATTCAATTTTGGGTGATAACATGTTTACTTGACAAAGTACATGCAATCATTTTACCGAAATCCTCTAAGTAACGCATTATAATACTGCTAAAAGTAATATATAACTGTAACTGTTACTTTTGTTACACATTACACCCAACACTGGTCAAAGCGCACCACTTATTGTTGTGTTTACTGATGTAATCTGCTATGCTGTACAATTCTGCACTCTGCTATTCTTATTGCTTGTTTACCACATTCTTATATCTCCAAGGCTGTTTGCATATGCAGAATAATGTACTGCGCAAAAGTTTACTGCCCTTAAGTGTATGCTGTGTTTGGAACTGTATGTTCCCACTCCTTTGTCTGTTTGTACATCCTGATAACTGCCAGAACCAAGACTAACAATTCCATTGCTTAAAGAAATGCTCTTGAACCTAACCTCAACCTTCACGAAATGGAATGTGTTTTTCTGTCTAATCATATTGTTTGTATGTTCAATACAGAACTTAAACACATATCTCAACATATGTAGGTTTATTACTTCTTTTTTTAAATTTTTGCAACCAATGGATTTTCCAATACTAATCTATTCTCATTTTAACCCCATAGCTGCTAGTTCCAGTTTAAGCTTCTCCCACTTGAAGAGTAAAGCCACAAACATATGATCAACCATTACGTGGGGTAAATAAGTTTGCCTCAAGTAGCTAGACCATGAGGTAAGATTGAAGATGAATCATGGAATATCAAGCACACTAACCGACACACAGCACATACTGCTATTGATTAGTGGCATGAGTTTATGGGGTAATGCACTCCCACACTTTTAGTTATTGAAAACAATGCACTTTGCTAAGGGTAATCAACCCCATTCACTCTACCACTCATTTTAGCTTAAGCTCTGTTCACAAATTAAAGAAATGCATTCAAACGATGACAGAGCCTCGTGCCCATGCCCCCCCCGAGTCGTCACAGACTCATCACAGATTTTTGGGGGTTTGAGAGGACAGAATTACTGGATTTTCTGTGGACAAATGAAAATAGTCTGTTGTAATCAACACTTTAAAATGAGCCCAGTATCAATAGATAGAGCCATAAAGTGACTGTGCTTGTAGTTTACTCATGAACAAAAGCTACTCTTTAAGGCTCATTTAGGCTCATGCTCATCAAGGGCGGCGGCTGTGGCTCAGGAGGTAGAGCGCGTTGTCCACTATAGATCGGCGGTTCGATCCCAGTCAGCGTGTCCTTGGGCAAGATACGGTGTACGCTGTGAGATTGATTGTTAGATTACTATCGCCTGATGAGCAGGTGGCACCTTGCCATCAGCCCTCCTCTGCCATCACTGTATGAATGTGTCTGTGAATGTGGCCTCAACCCTCAGTGTAGGAAAGTGTTTGTGAATGTGGCCTCTGCCATCAGTCTATGAGTGTGTGTGTGTGAATGTGGCCTCTGCCATCAGTGTATGAGTGTGTGTATGAATATGGCCTCTGCCATCAGTGTATGCATGTGTGTGTGAATGTGGGCTCTGCCATCAGTGTATACATGTGTGTGTGAATGTGGCCTCTGCCATCAGTGTATAAATGTGTGTGTGAATGTGGCCTCTGCCATCAGTGTATGAACGTGTGTGTAAATGTTGCCTCTGCCATCAGTGTATGAATTTATGTAAATGTAGCCTCTGCCATCAGTGTATGAATGTGTCGTGTGTGTTAATGTGGCATGTAGTGTAAAGTGTTCGGAAGACTAGAAAGTTGCTATAGGAATGCAGGTCCATTTAGCATCTATTTTGCATCAGGTTTCAGATGTGTCAGAGTAACCATCCTGATCTGAGAGAGTTAGTGACTGCTGTTCCTGAGCTCACAATCATATTTTATTTGGATAGAATGAGTCGGGTCTGTTTCAACATACAACAGGAGGCCTTGCCCACCATCTTTTCCTAAAATCTTTTCCTAGAGACCTCCGCCAGCCGAGCCGACTACTTCCCGTTTAGCGCTTCGCTAACTAAATGATTTAATAGTGCTGCTCTTCTAGAATTTCCAAAGTTTATCGGGCTGAATGGATCAAATTCTGATAATGAAACGAGTCATTTCGCGGGGGTTATGACGCCAAAAAAAAAAAAGTCTCCACTGATTTACAGACATCTCTTTCGGGCCTGGGGGCCTGATGTAAACACATACTGTAACTCAGTAAGTAGAGAACTGGCCTAGACTCAATTCAATTCAATTTTATTTATATTATCAAATCATAACAGGAGTTATCTCAGGACACTTTACAGATAGAGTAGGTCGAGACCACACTATAATTTACAAAGACCCAACAATTTCAGCAATTCCCTCAAGAGCAAGCATTCAGTGCAACATTAGCGAGGAAAAACTCCATTTTAGGAAGAAAACTCGGACAGACCCACGCTCTTGGCAGGCGGTGTCTGACGGTGCCAGTTGGGGGTGTGATGAACAGTGGCAATAACAGTCACAATAAAGATAATGAAACAGTGACTAGAAATAGTGGTTGTAGTAATTCATGGCATAGCGGGGCACTGCGGGGTGTTACATGAGGTAGCATGGCACAGCAGAACATAGCAGGACGCAGCAGGATACAGCAGGGCACTACAGGGCACCGCAGAGCGTAGCAGGGAGAAGCACGCCATAGCAGGCAATTGCAGCCGAACCACAGCAACAGCTGGAACCATGGTTTTGGTGCCACCCTAATCCCGGGATTTCATCCTGGGTGAAAAGAAACAGAAAGACTCTAGGTTAGTAACAAGCATTTCTGGGACAGAGAAGCAGGTGGGCCGGGCTAGGCAGACGCTACAACTCCTCACTCCCTAACTATAAGCTTTATCAAAGAGGAGAGTCTTAAGTTTACTCTTACATGTGGTGACAGTATCTGCCTCCCGAACCCAGACAGGGAGCTGGTTCCACAGGAGTGGAGCCTGATAGCTGAAGGCTCTGGCTCCCATTCTACTTTTAGAGACTCTAGGGACCACAAGTAACTCGGCATTCTGGGAGCGCAATGCTCTAGTGGGACAATAAGGTACTATGAGCACTTCAAGATATGATGGTGCTTGACCATTTGGAGCTTTGTAGGTCAGGAGAAGGATTTTAAATTCAATCCAGGATTTTAAAGGGAGCCAATGCAGAGAAGCTAATACAGGATAAATATGATCTCTTTTCTTAGTTCTTGTCAGAACACGCGCTGCAGCGTTCTGGATCAGCTGGAGAATCTTAAGGGACTTATTTGAGCAACCTGATAGTAAGGAATTACAGTAGTCCAGCCTGGAAGTAATGAATGCATGGACTAGTTTTTCAGCATCGACAGGATGTGCCTAATTTTGGCAATGTTACTATGTTAATGTTGGGTGTAGGGAGTAAAAGGCATGCCTGTACAGGCGACCAGAAACCTCAATAGTGTTAGAAACCTGGTTAAAGTTGTAGAACATCTTTACCTTGGTGTCAATAATAAAGGTGACAGGGGGCTTAGAAAGGAGCATTAGAAATCTAACAGGCGTTAGCCAGAGGGGGCCAGGGGGGCTGCACCATTAGGACCCCAACTTCCCAAATAACATTATCCAATCCAATCCACACACACACACAAAACACATTTAAAACAACACAGGTGCTGAATAAGAAATAAAACATAAAAAACACATATGAAACACACAGAACACATACAACAACATACGACCACACCGTTCTCATGCTGGATTAAAAGCCAGGGAATACAAGTGAGTTTTAAAACGAGATTTAAAAGATTCAAGGGTCGGGGCCAATTTGACCTGTGGAGGTAACTCATTCCACAGTTTAGGAGCCCCTGGTTTTTAACCTGGTTTTTGGAGCGTCCAGCCGAAGTTGATCAGTAGACCTAAGTGAACGTGACGGGGTGTAAACTTGTAAGAGGTCTGAGATGTAACGGGGTGCCAACCCATTCAGTGATTTAAAAACAAACAATAAGATGAATGTAAAATGTATTCTAAAATGGACCGGGAGCCAATGTAACAAGGCCAAGACTGGTGTTATGTGTTCATGCTTGCGAGTTCCGTGGCCGAGTTTTGTACTAACTGTAAGCGTGAGAGAGAGGTTTGGTTAACACCAATGAAAAGTGCATTACAGTAGTCTAAACGAGTTGAAATACAAGCATGAATCACATGCTCAAAGTGCTTACGAGATAAAACAGGTTTAATTTTAGATAAAAGCCTCAAGTGATGAAAACTGGATTTAACAACATTATTTATCTGTTTATCAAGTTTAAAACCATTGTCTATTTCAACACCCAGATTTGTGACTATGGGTTTTGTAAATTGTTGCAGGTAGCCCAGGTCAACGGGAAGGATATCATTGGCCCGACTGAGTTCAAACACAATGACCTCAGTTTTTTCTTCATTTAGATTTTAAAAGTTAGAAGCCATCCAGGCCTTAATATCTTTTAAACACTCTAGTCGAGGTATGAGGCAGTTGCTTTCACCTCTTTTGAGGGGAAGATGTATTTGAGAGTCGTCCGCGTAGAAGTGGTAGAAGATGCCATGCTTTCTAATTATGTTTCCCAAGGGAAGGAGATATAGGGAAAAAAGAAGTGGTCCAAGAATTGAGCCCTGTGGAACACCACAAAGAAGGGGGACAGTAGCTTTACTGAAAAGCATCTCCCAGACAAATATGACTTAAACCGCTGCAAGTTAGTGTCCCTGATACCAACACAGTACTCTAGACGGGAGATAAGAACTGTATCAAATGCAGCAGTAAGGTCTAAAAGCACTAGCAGAATTGCCAGAGTCAATGGTTAATAAGAGGTCATTAAAAACTCTTAAAAGTGCAGTTTCAGTGCTGTGAAATGCTTTAAAACCAGATTGAAAAATCTCAAAAATTCTATGTACATCTAAATAAGACTGCAGCTGTAGAAGTACCGTCTTCTCTAAAAAATTTTAGATAAAAGGCAGCTTCGAGATAGGTCTGTAATTGGATAAAACCGAGGAATCCAGATTTATTTTTAAATCAGGGGGTTCCACAACTGCTTCTTTGACATATGTTGGAACAACACTTGCTGCCAAACTACTATTTAGAATGATTTGAACAATTGGGCCAATAGTCTCCCAGGCTTCCTTAAAGAGGCAATGGGGGCACAATGTCAGTGGGACAATATGAGGGTTTTAGTTTTGTGACAATTTCAGTGAGATTTAAAAGCGACACAGGCTCAAACTGGTTGAGGACAGTTGAGCAAGTGCTAACTATGGAAGGGTCAAAAACATGGGATAAAATATGGGCTCTGATAGTGGCAACCTTGCCTAAAAAGAAGTTAAGAACATGTTCACAGACTTCAAATAAAGGCAGGCAGGAGGATTGTGGAGAGTTTAATGAAGAATCAATAGTTTTAAAAAGGGCCTGGGGTTTATTACAATTTTGGGAGATAATGTCAGAAAAATATTTAGTTTTTTCAGCTTTGACAGTTTTCTGATATTTTCTCAAGCTTTCCTTAAGGACTTCATATGATACATGGAGCTTGTCCTTTTTCCACCTGCGCTTATATAATATAGCTAACATGTAGTTACAACACCGTAACTCTGTAAATAAAGGAAACGGAGAAGAAGGTTGAAGGGGTATTTAAGATGTACTGAGGGATTTACAAAGTTTGGCTTAGTTTGTAAAATCGTATTGTGCATAATACTCTTAATGACAAATGAAGAGGCAGAGAGAAATACATGGCCTATGAAAAATGAATTATTTCTGGCTGAAATAGTGATGAAAGCAGACATAATAGTTGGGATTGATTACAGCGAGAGCGGCTGGTGCTCTGTTAAACAGTGAAAGCAGAAAAACGTGAACTCTCTGAATTGTCTGAAGGCGCCTGAAGGCTGGCTGGCTCAAACAGAGGTGTTGTGATTGTTAGGAAATCACATCTGAAGAGTTGGAAGGCAACTCAATGGTTATTCCTGCTTTTTTCAGCCAAACAGTGGCTTTCTTTCTACAAAGGCTGGTGAATTATTTAAAAAGACAGCTTCTGTGATGTGTCAGCCGTCTGTCTTCACAGGAAATCACAGTGTGCTTGGGTAGTTAGAGGAAACACTCTGGACATGTTACACATTCTATTTAGCAGTAGTTTGTACAATAATTAGATATGCAGTGTATTAGACAAAAAGGAAATTTTATACCAGCAAAGTTGGGAACTAAAAAGAATAGTTAAAATGTGTGCAGCACACATCCTGACTTTGAGTCCCTAGTATGGGTCATCCTCCAAAAACACTGGATCCTACATTTCCCACAATGCATCTTTATATCTGTTGGTCTACATTGTGTGAAATGAGACAGCATGTTTCGTCTCTACTCTGTAAAACACGTCATGTGCACTCTGCACTAAAACAAAAAAATGTATGTTTCTCTGAGCATTTACAGAATTATGCTGGATGTTGGTCTGCATTGCCAAAGAAATTATCTGTGTAAAGCTAATCAAATTATTTCATTTTACACTTGTGTATAAAGAAGTAACACCACTGTTTTAATGAGCCTGGTTCTGTTTGACGTTTGTTCCCGTTAAAGAGGTTTTCCTCGCCGCTGTCGTCAGTGCTCGCTGATGGGGAAATGTTGGGTCTCTGTAAATTAACGACTATGGTCTAGACCAGGGATCTTCAACTGGGGGGGGGCTAGTACCCCTATGGGGTCCTCAGAATCAAAGCAGAGGTCCAAATTATTGTTAATTTTCAAAAAAGAATTTCAAAATGAAAAAGTCAACATGACTCTAAGATATTATTAGCAAATATAAATCCCCACTGATGATAGGCTCTCTGGCCTATATGTCACTAAGGCCATACACAGATACAGTTCATCCTTGTTCTTAATTATAAACACACATCCCCGTGCCCAATGGGATGGGTGCTTTTTTTTTAAAATATATAATTTCAACCCTAGGATTTTAATTGTGTGTAACGTTCAGACATCTTGTTCTTCGTTATCACTGCAAACAAATCTGTATTTAGCTTGTAAAATAGAGTTAACATGCCAGTTTGTTCACATTAATGTCTCTACCTCCGCTGGCTCAGCTGTCAATCAAACATATACACTGGAACATTTCTGACTTCGATTCAAAGATCCCCTTTCTCCCTTTTCACTACGCCCTGCTCCCAAAAGTGTGTTTTGTGTCTGCTTAAACCTTTAATTCTGGTATAATGTTTCAGTTTATCCGATACATTGTTATTTGATGTATATAAATGACACAGGCCTGTTTAGTTTTAGGTTCATGGGTTTACAGTATTGTAGTTCTGGTTCTGGCTGTGATGTAAGGGAGAGATCAGCTGTTCGCAGCTTAATCAAGGAGAGTGCATGTAGGTTTGCCAGATCAGGGTCACGTTCAGCCCCAACAAAACGTAGCAACCAGTGCTTTTTTTAAGTGTTTGCACTCATCAAGGCTTCCTGTCCGGCTTCTTCAGAATCCCTGTGTAATGTTTTTGGGTACCCCACCACTTCATTGGCTTTCACATGAGGTGGTAGTGTCTCTTAATAAAAAAATGATCAACACTGACTTTAATAATCAATTCATTTTGACTGAAAACTGACTATTGTTGTCTTGCAAACTTGACCCTCTTCCACTGAAAACACATGTACCTTACATTACGGTCAGCCAGAAATCAACTTGCTGACACCGTAATCTTGGATTGGTAATCCATCATAGGGCAGTACAGGTGGGGCCGGAGTGTGTGTGCGTGTGTGTGTGGTGGGGGGGGGAGTGAAGGCTCCTGAAATCTGTCTGGACACACCCTGCTGTGAACATAATGTCAGCTTATATATGCTTACGTGTGTTTTGTCAAAGTTGAATTACTGCTCTGTGGTGACTTTATAAATGTTTCAGTTATCAGAGACTGTAGTGTACCAGGATGTTGGGAATCCTGTCCCAGAGGCCTTTTATCCTGATGAGAATACCATTCTGGCAGCAATGCCTTTTATTTTTTTTATTGGTGACCTAGTCTATATCGACAACGTTTCATTTCCGGGATTGTTCAGGTGCCTCCGGAAATTCTTCTTTAAACAAAGAGCACTGTCTAGTTCGGTCACCAAATATAACTAATGGTTCATGAAGCTTTATTCGGACATCACTAGTGTCCGCTGTCTGCGTCTTCTCAGATATTCCGATAATGTGTCTTTCACTCCGGACAGTGTGAATACTCAGAGACATGAAAGAACTATTTAAACTTCATCAGTTTATCCCAATTCCTGAAGACCTATATCTCAATTTTTCTCTCAAGGCATTTTGTTTTGTTTCCGGTTTGCAACCTCTACTTCAGAGGTTGGCAACTTTTTTAACATGAAATTCCATTTTAAAATGTACTTGTGTGTGCCATATCAGCATTAAGCCTGCCATCATCATCATTTCCTTTGCGCCACATTATGTGAAGAAGGCAACGAGCATTAGCCAATCCGAGGCAGAGTAGGGCAGGTCTTTGCGGAATGCAGATGGGAGAAAAGTCAATCAAACTACTTTAAATAACGGGCTGTGCTCCTGCCAATGGCTGTGAAATAGGTCATGTGGCATATGGAGTCAGACATTTACAAAACTTGTGCACACTGATTGCTCTGCCATTGGTTGAGCTACCGTGTACCATGTAAGTGTAATTGTATTTATTTGTGTATTTATTACTTTTATTACTTTTATATGCAGGTACGGGACATCAAATTCCGTACACAAGCTTGTGCAATTACAATAAAGTCCATTCTATTCATTTGCGGCACACACACCTGAGATTGCTGACCCCTGCTCTACTTCTTCTACTCTGTTTACTGGCGGATTACAGCCATATGTAGCCTATAGCGCCAACTTCTGACCAAACTATGCTGGATTCTAGTTTATTCACTCCAAACCATTTGATGGAAATTCACAGAATTCGCACCTAATTTTTTGCGACATTGCAAAAACTTTTCTTAAAATTTGCCTGACAACTGAATGAAAACACAACTAGTAACTGTCTTCAAACTGCCCGAACTAACCATGCTAATAATCCATTTAGGCTTTAAGGAGACTAGACCTACAGAATATCAGGCCCTGAACACTGGCAGCCCAGTCAGTGTGTGAGCTGTGCAGATTGTGTTTGTACCATGTGTAAATCAGTGGATTATCATTATTGGTCATCTGTGAGCTGGAATATGGCACGGCTGGAACTCCAACACATGGTACATTTGGCACTTAAATAGATAGACACTTAGGTAGATACTGGACCCAGACAGCAGACTGGCAACACGCTGCCAGTTATACAATTTACAAGAACAGAACTTATACAGTACACAAAGGCCTGGGCCTGTGTTCAGCAAGTGTCTCAGAATCACTCCAGGAACCATGCTTAAAGACTAGGGTTGGAGTTCAATAGCATTTATGATATCTAAAATTCTTAAAGTTAAAGTTGTTTAGTTGTGCACCAGAAAACTCAGATTGGACAGATAGTCTAGCTAGCTGGAGTTTAAAATGTCAACACAAAAAAAGCGGAAGATGATGGACATCCTGCCAAAAATGAGTGACTGAACAATCCCGGAAATAAAACATTGTCAATAGAAATCATAATTAATTTAAAGATTAAATAAACATCTATAAGGACCATGTATTGCCCCAGAATGCAGGGACGTTACAGTTTTAGAAGCAGTCTAATTAATATTAGTAACCTAAAACTTGAAAATGAAAATTATTTTCATACCTTGCTATGAAACAGAAGTCGACAAAAGTCTACCTGCTCCAAATCTGAGAGATCTTTTTACATAAGACTGAGATTCTAGAGACATTTTATGTGATGCAGCTGCATCATTTCTCCAGAGAAGAGTCGACACTCAGTTGGTCTTGTCGAACTACAACAACATACAGTCTAAATATTCACAGAAGGTACAGAACCAAATATGCATCACTCTCAATGTTTTGGCCAGTTAGGACTCACTTCCTGCTCTGAGAGGCTTGATAAACCCTATGCTTGCTACTTTAATATTGTGTATAAAGCAGACTGGATGTGAAAGAAATGCATGTGACATACTGAAGTGAAACAGACTTTTTCCTGCATTCAGCTGCATACTTTTACATGTGGTGGAAGTAAAGTGAGTCAGGCCTTGTGGTAATTAAACACCACACATGAGTCACACAGCAGAGAGGGGTCATTACCAGGCAGAAGTTAGCATTAGTGATAAACAGGAAGACTGCTGATTGCATTAGCACTGATGTGACAGTTTCATAATGTGGACTGAATCATTAAGGGTTCAAATTCCAAATTAAAACAGTTTAACACCCACAACACAAAAACATAACAGACATGAAAAATAAGTAACACTGGGAGCTAGGACAGAGAATTTAGCAGCCAAATGATTTTAACTCTGACATTAAGACATGGAGCATCAGCATATTGAATATGCACTGCAGGCTATGTATGTATGTATGTATGTACGTATGTATGTTTGTATGTACGTAGTACGTACGTGCGTATGTATGTACATATGTACTGTATGTATGTATGTGTGTGTGTGTGTGTGTGTGTGTGTGTGTGTGTGTGTGTGTGTGTGTGTGTGTATGTATGTATGTATGTATGTATGTATGGTCTGGTATGGTCTGTTCAACAACATACATTTGCACAAATAAGATGAAGCCTTTATTTTATTACACAGTTGTTGGATTATATATGTATTTACCCTAAGATGATTTAGATTTTTGCTGCATGTATCCAAAAATTCTAAATCTGAAACCCCAAGAATATAAATGTATTGATTTGCTATACTGCAGGCAAAAAGGACTAGAGCTCTCATCTGGAAGAAAATGGAGGCACCTACAATTGGTGCTTGGATCAAGAATTTGGCGCAATGTATCTCCATGGAAAGATTAACGTATGTAATAAAAAATAAATTAGGGGTTTATGAGAAAATCTGGAAACCATTTGACCAATATATTTAAAAAGGAGACATAGGGGAGCTGCTACAGAGGGGACATGTGGGACAGGATACCTAAAATGAAAATAAGTGGTGAGCCCCAGAGGGGGAAAGGACTGAGGCATGTCTTGGAAGTTGATAGCAAAGGTGCAACTCATATTTTTGTATTTATGCGTGTCGTAACTTTGCTAGAGGTGCCATTGTTCTTTGCATGTGATAATGTCATATAGTTTACTTTTGGTTCTTTGGCTCTTGTAATACAGCAGATGTTGGGAGAGAGATTTTGTTATGGGCTGGGACGGGGACAGGGGGTGGAACGTGTTAAAAATGTACAAATGAAAATTCAACAAAAACATTGTTAAATAAAACATTGTTGGTCACACATTGTTGTTTTGGGTCTTTAATTTATTTGTTGACAAAAAGAAAAATATAGAAGCCATCTTTAAGATTAAAACGATCTTTTGGGGATGCATTATTCATTTCTGAGTGCTGTTTGTTTCTTGCTTTAGCCTCTATGGCTAATTTCCAGCTGTAGTCCCCGGCAAGCTGACAATAGGTATCCTAAAATACACATTCAAATAAATTACATTTTTTAACTGCACACACACACACACACACACACACACACACACACACATCCAAATCCGGGAATGCTGCAAGTCACTAAATAAGGTATATGAGTTTCATTTAAAAGAAAAGGACTAAACTATAAAAGGTAAATCACAACATCATGGTGTGAGTTGTATGAGATCTAGCAGACTAATCACCATCCTTACTGTTCTGCAGTAAATACATGGGATGATAGGGAGAGAGAGAGAGAGAGAGAGAGAGAGAGAGAGAGAGAGAGAGAGAGAGAGAGAGCTATGGGTGCATCACTCATCCAGCTGCATCTGAACAAACTGCACTTGAAGTGTGGTAATTTGTCAGGTGTAATGTTGGCACAGTTCAGTATGTTTCTGAACTGCTCAGACAGATGAGACTTTTTCTATGAGCTCCGATGCCTCATCTATAACATACTGAGCTGCTGGAATCTCTGCCAGTCTGAACCTTTTTCGGGTGCAGCTAGAGTGAAGCAATATACCGCACATCAGACATGATGTTCAGGGCTGCAAGTAATGACAGTCCATCACTTCTTCAGTCCATTCTTTTGTTCTGTTAATGACCCATTGTTGTGGAGAAACGGAGCAAAGCAGCACGTTTAAATTGGGGAAGCTGATAATAGAGATGTTTAGCAATTTGCCGGATACATTACTTAAACAGTTGATTAATTAGCAAAGTGATTGATGAAAACTTGTCAAATATATTAGTTTTACTTTTAGACTAATGACAGGCAAAGGCACAACAAGACCCGTAGGCCATTTCAGAGCTACAGTGCAGAACTGCGTTTCCATTTTAGCATTCAGTTAAGCCTGCTGATAACTGCCAATCACTGTCACATTAACTTCTGGAACAAAAAGTAGCGACTTCAAACTGTATAGTCGAGAATCAAGCGTCGAAACCTTAAGTCCCTAGGTCAAGCTTTAAAACATTGGATCCTACACTTCCCATAGTGCATCTTCAAAGCATCTTTTGGGCATACCACCCATACCACCCAAGTCTGTGTGCCTATTTACTAGTTTAGCTAGTGCTGCATGTTTACCCTCCGCCATTTTATTTGATTCTCCAATATTCCCACAATGAAACAGTTATTTTTTTTTACTAAACATCCTAAAATGATGTCTGTCTCGGAATAGAATGCTTGTAAAGTTGTTTGGTGTAAGATCGGCATTACCTGTAACACTTGAAGGAAATAACTCAATAACTGACTGCAGTCGGTGGTTTTGGTGTTTAGTCACAGTGAATAACATTAGAGTGTTGGATTACAGTCGAACTCTGAGAGGGATTTGATCGAATTGGCATCTCAGGCTGCAAGGTTGAAAACAAGCTTTTCTCTCTTCCTGTTCAGCCAACAAAAACGAGCCGCTTTATTAACAGGTGAACCAGCGGTGAGATGGGTTGGGGCGCCGAGAGTGTTGTCTGGATATTAATTAGATATTCCAAGTCTTTGAAGTGGCTAAGTCTCGGGAGGGCCTTGTAGGAGCGATACAGAATCACACTCGTGCCAAACGACAAACAGACAAATCACACAGAGCTGGGCTCTTTCTCTTATTCCACCCCCCCCCCCCCCCACGTGTTATTGTTCCGCTTCCTCTGTGGGTTATCAGCCCATTTGGGAATTGTTAGCTGGGGCTTTTTTGGAAATTATTTTTCATTCATTTGGATATTTGTGTCATAAAGAGCTTAAGTAGTCTGGAATTAGTGAGGGAGGGCTGTTTGTTAAATGATCTCCGTGCCCCCAGGGGCATAGACCCAAATCTATTTGGACATGGGCTTAGAGCTTGTAAGCCTATTATTCCCATCTGATTCAAAAACACCACATTGTGCGTGCAATGGTTAAATTGATTGCATTCAATTCTTTTTTCTACCTCGTGCCCACATGTCTAGGTATAAACAAAAACACACAAACGTAATGTGTGAGTGTGTATGGATATGTCAGAGCTTTCCATTGTGTTGCTGCGTACTTTCAAAGACATGCACACACACGCACTCACACACACACAACCACAAACACACACACGCACACACACACACACACACACACACACACACACACACACACACACACACACACACACACACACACACACACACACATTTAGAGCCAGTACCTGTGGCCTGCGCTGACTCCCATTGTCACAGAGAACAGAGCTGAGTCTAAGCCGCAGATGAAAGAGCGTTGTTTGCCACACTGTGATTGGCTCTCTCGGCGCAACAATGATGGCTCTGCATTGCTCTTCCTTTTTTTTTTCTCATTCCCACATGTTGAAATGGAATCTGAATTGGAATGAATTGAAGGAAAAGAGTACAAAAAAAAAAATATGCATGTGTGCCGATAACACCAAAGCCACGAAGCCTGTCTGAGAGTCTGTCTGTGTCGTTGTCTCTGCAGCCCCACTGACGGACACACTGAGGTCCGAACAGCTGATGAGCTGCCTGGCTTCAGATGCCAGATTCATAGAATTCAATAGGGAAGACTCTGGAGACTCGGTTGAAAAAGGACTGGAAATCAAGAGAAATTGAATCCTTTGAGGTTAGGATTGTGAAGTATAATGGGAAAAAAAGGCTCAAAAGATGGGCCGGCTGGGAATAACCAGTTACTGAGTTACAGTTACAGCAACGTCCCGCCCCCACCCCCTCTCCCCCAAGCCCCCCAAAGCCACTAGTGAAGTGAAATATTTTACCCTTTTAAGTAATCTCTGATGGATGCATTATTATGTGTGAAAACCATCCTGACGTGACTGCAATTTGAACATAACTGGCTATAGCTAATAATTGGCGCAGAAGAAGTAGCCTTTTTCTTCACTTTACATAGTCCTTTTAAATAATAGGCTTCAAATAGTCGGTCTATTTACTAAGTAGTGCTGCATATTTACCCTCCGCCATTATATTTCATTCTCCAAATTCTAAGTGTGAGATGTATGCTCTATATAATGCAATATTCCCACAATGAAAGAGAAATGTAGTGTCTCCGGGATGTACAGTTCTTTTTTACTAAACATCCCATAATGATGTCTGTCTGTTCAGTATTTTGCTGAACTCAGTGTCCCAGACTAACACACTGTTGTTAAGACCAGAGGAACACACTGACAGAACACAGAGAGAGGTTTGAGGAGAACAGGGTTTATTGCAAATAAATATAAGTATAATGGAAACAAAGTTAAAGTGATTGGCCGCCTATGAGGCTGGCTGGGAGTAACCAGTTAGATTAGATTAGATATAACTGTATTGTCATTGTGCAGTGTATAAGTACAAAGACAGTGAAATGCTGTTTGTGTCCAACCAGAAGTGCAAAAAAAAAAAGAAATGTGCAATGTGATATTCAAGTATAGACATGTGGTGCATAGACAGTTACTGAGTTACAGTTACTGTAATCTCTCATTATTCTGTTCAAGCGTGAAAACTATCGTGACGTGACTGCCTGCCTTCCCTGCAGCTACAAGTTTAGAGGAGCCGTTGAACATACTTTAGCTGGCCATGGCTAATTATTGGTGGGAAAGAAGAAGTCTTAGTATTATTCCTTCACTTTACATAGTCCAATTAAATAATAGGCTACATGGGAAATATGAACACAGTGTCCAGTCCAGTAATGTTTTCTGTACATCCCCCAAGCACATTTGAGTAGAATGTACATGTCTTTTCCGCTGCCCGCTCCTGTAAATCTCTCCTCTTGGGGCACCTGGGTAGATCACCTGGTTGAGCGTGCACCTTATGTGCAAAGGCGCAGTCCTTGCTGCAGCGGCCGTGGGTACAATTCCAACCTGCAGACCTTTGCTGCGTGTCATTTCCCCTCTCTCTTCCCATATCGAATAGAGAAAAAAACCGAACAATTCTATGTAAAATGAGACATTCAGCACCCTCATAGAGCCCGATGGACGGAATTATTCTTTGTTTCATAACCACATTTTCAGACACTGTGACGATTCCTCCATGACATTGGTATATGAAACAGCCTCCTCGGATTGAACTGTCGAATAGTCGACTATTCGGGGGTCACCCTTACAAAATATACTTTTCAGTATGAATATATTCAAGACACACGTGAGGATCATGTCATTGAGCTGCTGTGTTAGGGTGCTGGCACCATTTTTGGTCCAATTCAGGCCCTGGCTTTAATGAATGTTGAGAAACTTAGTGAATCCAGCTTCTGAATGATCGTGCTGCTCTGTTTTCAGGCTGTGCCAGATCCTTGCGTCTTTAGCTTGCAGATGACTCCAAAATTTGCCCTACATTTCGGTAAGATTCTAATGGATCCCTTATATTGGCTTTATGGTAAACTTGCATACAACCACCAGGTCACAACGTATCACCCAGGTCACAACCTCTTCACCGTCTGCCATCTGGAAGGCATTACAGATCTTTCCAGGGTCGCAGTTCCACACTTCTGAATAGTTTTTATCCAAGTGCCATAAAACACCTGAACTCATGACCCATATGGGCTGCACTGCACTTTATGGACTATGTCTTTTTTTTTTTAGCTACTTATCAATTATCATTCATTTACTTTTTATTAATTACTGGGTTCATATTGCTTAGGTCCCTTTTTATTATGTCTTCATTCATGTTTTACTATGGTGACTTGTCATACTACGTGTCACCACCAGGGGAAGTGCAGTTGAATTTTGTTATGTGCAATGACAAAAAAGGCATTCTAATTGTAATTCTAGTAACCCCCCCAGAGCTCATCAGAGCCTGTCGGGGTCCCAGTCATGGGGAGGATGTCATTTTGCCTCTTGTCTCAGCCTCGGCCAGATAAATGGCCCTGCTGTGCAACTGTGGGATCCGGCTGTTATGCAACTCAACATGAATATTTAATCGCCGGCTCTCCGCAAACACCTAGGAGCCGGGATGTTTGGACTCCGAGGACAAATGTTGGGATGTCATGTGAAGCCGCAGCCATGTCACCACTGATTTGGTTTTGCCTGCTGTGAGCAGGCTCATGTGGCCAGTCTCAGATCAATAGTGAGGTCAATGATTTATGGAATAAACATGGCAATATGGAAGGTTTATTAAAGCCACAATATGCATCTTCTCTCCTCGAAGAGAGAAGCGTATTGTCAGTCCCGACCTCCTCCCCCTCATCTGGCCACGCTTCCATTCCAACACCTGACAGTCATGTTGATGAGCTGTCATCTATCCTGAGGCTGAGCTTACAGCATCTGCACGGCTCAAGCAACAGACGGCGATCACAACCCATCTGCAATTAAGAAAAACAAAGCTGACATCCAGCATGTTTTTCAACTTTTACTTCCTGTAACTTTACTTTTCTTAACTGCATTCCTTGTCATCCTTTTCATTTCCAGGATAGTTCTGGTGCCGCCGGAGGTTCCGCCAGATGTCCCTCATTTTCGACCGGATGTCCGTCACCTTCCGCTTTCTTTGTGTTGGCGTTCTAAACTCTGGTGGCTTTAAGAGGACTATGGTTAACTGCTCCTCAGATCTCTGCAGGGTAAATCCAGACAGCTAGCTAGACTGTCTGTCCAATCTGAGTTTCCTGTTGCACGGCTAAAACTTTGAACGTACACATGTTCCACCAAAACAAGTTCCTTTTCGAGGCTATTTTGTAGAGGCACCGTGGCTCCGTCCGCCTAAGATGATTGTGATTGGTTTACTGTAAAGAAACGCCAATAAACCAGAGCATGTTTTACCCCCATTGCAGAATTCTGTGTGGACTAGCCAGACCCTCCTCCGCACCGCTGTGGAGGGAGGTCTGGCAATGCGAGATTATCCTTGCCACGACTTCATCTGCTTATCACAGCGTCCGGCAGGTTATCTGAACCATGGTCAGATTTTCTTTTTTCTCCCATCCCGGAATGCTGTGTGGACTAGCCAGACCTAAGAAAGAGGAAGGTAACGGACATCAGGCCGAAAAAGAGGGACATCCCGTGGAATTCCGTGCGCCGCCTGAAGAATCCCAGAAGTGGAACGTCGTGGATATAGACTAGGGAGGATATATCCCCAGCATCCCCCCCTGAAATCTATGCCCGTGTGCTGCACAACGAATTGTTTGGTCTGTCCTGGCAATAACTTTGAGACACCTGTCCTCTGACCTCCAAGCATTTTTATTAGAGACATCCGAGACTTGGCAGGTCCACAGTCCCGCTGCCAGCGGAGTCTGTGACCCACTCCAAAGGATGAACACGTCGGCAAAAAACAAGATGCTGATGAGGCGTCCTCTCAGTCGCGACGACGAAGATATTCCAGCAGGCGTCTTGGCCTTGTGCCTTGCTCTGTCTTTGTTAAATGAGTCTCTCCCCCAAAGTTTTATTAATTAGTGTAATTAAGTCTTTTTGACGAGTTACTGCGAAGTTGGGTCTGAGGTATTTTCTCTCATTTTTCAGCCACCACTCAGCGCTAATGCCACACAACATTAATAATGCTAATTAAGCACTTTGACAGTTAATTTAAGATAATTAATACAAATACTAATATTAGATGGCACACAATTGGAGCCAGGCAGAGTGAAACCACCAAATACCTTTCCACACATGCCAAAGGACTTTTGTTCAGGGAAGCAGAGGGGGGGGAGGAACAGAAAGTCAGCTCCAAAATACCTGCACAGATCTATATTTCACAACTGGGCTGTCAGAATTTTAAATGACTTCTAAAATCACTGCAATTTCTCTGCACAGGAAGACGCAGCTGTCAGGAGCGCTTCCTCGCTGCTCGTCTCAGCGCTGCCCGGCCCCGGCTTTGAGGACTTTTGTCTTTTCACATTCCAAAACTTCATTACATTTTTGCCCATTAGGTCTGTTTATAACCCTGTACTTTTTCATCTCCTTAATGAGCAAGTTGCCTTTTTTCCCCTCTCCATATAGAAATACAAAAGCCCTTTTAAAAAATGATGGTCAAGTCGTATTGCACGAGGGCTATAACAGGCGATCCAGATGGCCCATTTGCGGTGCAGGAAGACGCCTTGGCTGGCTGGAGACAGAGGGGGAATAAGTCACTGTCGCAGCCTTAACTACCAAACACATTACCTCTGAAGTATATGCCATTTAGAATGCCAGGCTCATTTTTAACATCTCCAAGGCCGCTTAGCTTGATCCCCACTGCTGAAAAAGTCCAAAAGATTAACATAGTGCGCTCGGTGAATAGTCCGTCTCCTGCAGTCGATATAGCTTAGCTTATCTCAGGAGTGGTGTTTGCTAGGAGCCCCCGGAGCTATTGGAAGCACTGAGCTCCTTTTTCACAGCCAGGGCAGCCACAGAGGCTGTAATAGATGGTGACTGCTGTGTAAATAAAGACTACAGATACAAGTAGCAGAGGGCGGACAAAATAAATCCGAGCTGCTTGTTTTTGAGGAGAGGATAGCTATAAGACGCCAGGGGCTCAATTAAGAACATAACGTTGCATAGCACATCTAAACTCTACATCACGTGACAAACTCAAGGCCCGCGGGCCAAATCCGGGCCCCTCGCAGATTTTGATCCGGCCCACAAATCAATTAAAGTGCTCATATTATGCTTTTCGGCTTTTCCCCTTTCCTTTATTGTTAACACACATTATAATGCTCGCCTAGCTGCTAGCATGGCACGTCCTCATGCTCTGCAATTGACTAGCTAGCAGTATACAGTATAGTAATACTGCGCATGTGCGACTCCCAACAAAGATAATACAGAAGTGAGATGTCTCACTCTGTAGCTAAAACAGAGAGCTCAACACACAGGGTGAAAGGAGGAGCTGCAGCAATGCAGTACAACAAATACATGGTGTTTCTAAAAATTAAACCAAACCTATTCAGGTACAACCTCTAAATACAATTATGAACCTGAAAATGAGCATAATATGAGCACTTTAAGGTTCACAATAAATTTTGTCCCACCTAGTTTTTGACGAGTATTCTGTTTTTGGAGCTTTTCCAATGTTTGTTGTTGCCTTTTCCTAAAGTTTTTGGTGCTTTTTTAGCCAGTCTTGTCGCTTTTACCGGCGTTTTTCGTTTTTTTTTCATCACTTTTTCACTTCATCATGTGTCAAACTCGAGGCCCGTGGGCCAAATCCGGCCCTTCGCAGATTTGGATCCGGCCCGCATATCAACTAAGGTTCCCAATAAGTTTTGGCCCATCCAGTTTTTGACAATTTTTCTGTTTTTGGCGTTTTTTCTTCTGAGGTTTTTGACGCCTTTTCTGAGGTTTTTGGCGCTTTCAATGGTTTTTCCACTTTTTCTGGCGTATTTGACGCATTTTCTACGATGGCTAAGGTACTTGTTTGCCGACTGTTTTTGGGCTTTATGAGGCCCAAACTTTCAGCGAGAACGCTATATGAGACATGCAATAATACAGTCAAAATATTTGACTTTTTCTCGTAAATAAAAACATGTCACTAAACTCTACATGTCTGGCCCTTGATGTGATTCCCGATTTCCAGTGTGGCCCTTAGAGAAGTTGAGTTCGACACACCTGCTCTACATCCTAACATGAGCATTGCATAAACATGCATTAACAATGCAGACAGGGGACGGTGTGATCCGAGCACGAGCGGGCACTTATAGAACCTCTGCCTCGCTGCACACTACTTCACCTGATGGGTATTGAACCCAGGATTGGAAATTGTCTTATTTGTCTCCTTCTGACCTCCTCCCCAGACACTTGTCTTAACCTCCGCTCACAGTCTTAATTGAATGAGCAGCAAAGCAGAGAGAGAGAGAGAGAGAGTGTGTGTGTGTGTGTGTGTGTGTGTGTGTGTGTGTGTGTGTGTGTCATCTGGCTGGCTGCATGCATGACATTAGGTAGGTAGAGTTTATTATCAGTCTCAGGCGCTGTCTCGCTGCGGTTAGTGTTTCCTTAATGAGGCTGGAGAGCGGCGTGGGCCAGAGCTCGTTAGCCAGGCCCTGGGGTTAATGTGTGATAGAGTGGCTGGCCAGCACACTGGTAAACAACACAAACCTTAACCTGCAGGGGTCATGCGTGGCCATGCATTTTGTTTTCCCGATATGACACAGACAGTGCTCAGGTGCAAAGACTTCAGACCGAAGCTAGGGATTTTCTTGTGAAGAGCGCTGGACTGAAAAAAAAAAAAGAGTGTAAAGAAAATAAACAGCGGCACAGCCCACAAACATGAGTCAAAATGACAGATTGCTAACATTACACTTGGTTTGTTAAAAAGCACACAAGCATCACAAAACACTGACTGTGCAGTCACACTGCATGCAACATGATTGAGAAGTCCATCAAGAACAAGCTGGTCAGAAAAGAAAAAAACATGTCCACTGTTCAACAGGCAATCAGTACGTTTACATGCACACATATATTCCACTATTATTTCAAATATGACAATATTCCGAATTTGATACAGGTCATGTGGCTGGGTTGGCTCAGTTGGTAGAGCAGGCGCACGTACAGTTCTTGGAGCAGCAGCAGAGATCCAGGGTTTAAGTCCGACCGGTGATGATTTCCTGCATGTCTTCCCCTTCCTCACCTAGCTGTCCTGTCCTTTAAAGGCAGAAAACCACCAAAAATAATCTCTGATTCAGGTATATTACATTTGGATATTTCGAATAAGGCCTTTTTCCGAATTTAGCATTTTCGGATTGAAACGTGGGATATCCTCGTATTATTCGGTTGTTAGAAGCATTCTTTGGACATGTATACAAGGTATTGGAAATATACGTCTCAATCAGGGTTTTTACCGCAATTTACGGCTGGTTCACGGCCTCTTGCCTGTTTACGGCTTACAGTCAGCTCTGTGTGTTGCTATGGTTGCTGTACACAAACCAACCAGCCAACAGTTTGCAGGGCTGCTGCGGACCCAGTAGAGATGCACGCCCAAAAGCAAGGAGATGGAGATACACAAAAACATTACACACAAACATTATGAAAGACCTGGATATCAACAGGTTTTTGGATATGAACCGACCTTTTCAAGTAGCTGGTTGAAGGCATGAAAGAGGGACGCTGTGTTCGCACGGTCCAACAAGTCCGCCACTTTTTGAAAAAAAACGTATTTTGCACAGCTACATGTAAACGGGAATATTAGTGGAACATTCACTTTCACTAAACATGTAAACTGCTTAGCCGGAATAAGGTATAAGGGCAAAAAATTGAATATTATGTGCATGTTAACGTAGTCATGCTTGCTTGTCTTGAGTTTGTCAAAAGAAGTAGATGAAAGCTTTGCGGTTATTTGTGTCTGTCAATTCACATGTGAGCCCCTAAACGTTGTGAGTCGTGCATGTGCAGAACGGCATATTTTTGCCATATTTGATAGCTAATACTGACTGATGCGATAAGAAACAGGGAAGGATGTATACATATCCTTTCCTGTTTCTTATGTTTTTTTTATGGGCAGTTGGTTTAGCCGCCAATAGGTGACTGTGAGCCCCTCCAGATGATCCTTTCAGGGGCCATGCTAGTGGAGTTTAGCCCAGAAAAAGTCAGCGTCATTCGGCCACAACAGTTAGGTTTAGGAACCGAAACGACGAAGATAAGTTTACAAAAAAAAAAAGATTGTGGTTTGGATTAAAACACTCCCGAGGAACGAACATGCTCCCCTGGGTGAAAGTTTTTAGTTTTCACACTTTGACCAAGTGGTGTTCGTGTAGTTAGCTGTCAAATACGGAGGCTGTTCTACACATGCGCGTTTCACATCGTCAGAGACGGTTTAGAATCAAGGGGGCAAGCCTGCCTCCACAGAGCGAAGCTGCTACGGCGCCATTTTGATGCTACCAAGCACTCACCTGCCGTTAGCATTCCACTGACTGCCATTCATTTTGACGTCACTTTGACAGCGAATAACTTTACATCTGAAGCATTTAAAGACTTTATTTGTCCATTGTTTATTTCTAAAGAAACACGACAATGTATAAAAGGCTCCATTACCTTGTATCTCACGTTATGGCTCCGTAGCAGACGTTTTTGTAAAAAACGATTGTGTCACCACCACGCAACCTACTGTCGCATACTAGAGGAATTACCGTATAGTACAGGAGAAGCTCGCAGGCAGTTTGGACTTACATTTGCTGTTTAAGTTTAATTGCTAATATTAACTAGCATTTTAGTTAGCAATAATTAGCCTGTGCCTATGTTATCTCCTTACATATACCTATGCTCTCCGTCTCTGCGAAATTGGGAATGATTGGGATTTCTCTTGGCACAGCTACCAGAAGACACGTTGCTCACGTCACATATACGTCGGCAAGCTCAGTTTGCAGCTGCGCAGTAACGCTCAGCTATCACCGGAAAAGTGCTTCTAATAGACTTCACTGGTCTCCGTCAAAAACAACGGCGTCACTTTGTCCATTTCTTTAACTGTCTATGTTTAGAACCGAGACACCCCAACTCGGAGTAGTTTCCTGTATCAGTGTCACGTGGGCTCCACCACTTCCACGCCTCTTTAGGAGACTACCGGCAGGTCCGAGTGTATTGATTCCAATGGGAGAGGTGAACGTGAACACAGATTATGAGCGATTCTTTCGCCCCAGAGTCACCAAAGTAAATATCCATTTCTCACAAGCCACACATCTCCAGAATATTCTGACATTAAATGACCGGGACAATTCCTGGTTGGACTTTTTATTTACAGTATTTTTTTTTTTATCTTGCAGCCCACTGTTCTCTACATTTATGTAGCCCACTCGCAGAGTCTGGTTATTATGACATAATTATGTTTTGACTACTCTGACGGCAGCAGCTTGCTAAACAACAAACAAACCGTCACTTCGTAACTACACTTCAGTCAGTGGTGTTTGTTAGAGGATGCGAGCAAAATGAAGCTATAAAAACAAATAATAATTGCAAATGGTGACAATTAAAACGAGGAAAGCACTAGAAAGTGATGTGGCCAGATGATCTAAATTCAGCAACTTTTTCATTAAAACCAGCACGCAGTTTGAGAGTGAAACGCCAAATGAAGACGATGAGACGGGTAAGCTAAGTCAGTTAGAAGCAGTGCTAGCGGCCGCGCGAAACATAATACAATGTTGCCTGCAAACCAGCGTTTATGTTGACGAATCAAACTTAATCTTGCAGCTCTACAGCAGCAGCCACTAGTCCAGTTTATGAAGAACCAAGCAGCAGCCTTGAGCACAGAACTCCAGAGTGGGCAGGTAGAATATCTCATTGAGTGAATATTATACGAACTAGTATTAATATTAATGAAGAGTATGGTGTCTATTATGAAGGGTATGATGCCCAGAGATAATCAATGATGCCGGATGATTCGGCACTACGTTATTGAAACTGACTTGATCAGAAAGCTTTGTAGAAAGGGGAGATTTGTGCTGAGAATTATGCCAATTTATAAAAATATGATTTTGTTTCAGACGCAGTTGTATCACAGTGTGTGAAGAAGCAAGTAGTAGAGTAGTTACAATATAACCACTTCCTATGCCCAAATGTTACGAGTGACCCATTATATGCCTTTTATCATTGAAATTATGGTAGTAAACATACAAAGCCCATGACTGAAAGGGAAAAGGATGAAAGTAATATTTAATATTATACAAAGGAAAAAATAGATGATGGTGTCATTAGAGAGTGCAGAACATTTTTATGTTATACTTTTATTTATTCTTTTATTTCATTTTAGGGTTTGGATGTCTGTGAACACTTGCTTTCACAGAAAATAGAGTTGTGATGTTGTTGTAAAGATGTTAACTGTTTACATTGTGAAGCAACACTTATTGTGTTTGCACTAAATTGGAAATAGTGATATTTTAATAGTGCACTATTGCAGAGTTATATACTAAGGTTCTAATTACAATATTTCAATATAGTCAGTCATAAAGTAAAGCAGGCCGGTCTAAGGGGTGAAACTCCAGGACTGAAAATGAGTCCCACTCCGGCCCTGGTCCTGACCTCCATGCCGATATTCCATTCTTTTCATTTTCATGTAAACCTACCTAATTATCTGTGATAACAAGTACTTCAAAACCCTACTTAGAAAGCAGCGATGTTCTGTGCATTGACGTGAACACTGCAGCCACTTTCCTGGAAGTCCCAAACTGTCCGAGCCAAATCACTATATCCACCTCTGGTTATTGAACTATTATGGAAGGTTGTATAAAAGCCAAATACATGAGTTCCTTACTGGAAGGTTTGTAGCTGTATGGCACTACCACACCACCAGTGGATCCCGTCGGGGTTGCAAGATAAAGTTGAGGGGTTGTGAGATTTCAAAAATGTCGGGGAACAGATGAAAACAACACATTTCTGCTTTTTGAAGGTAGTACTGAAGTTTGACCTCTTCAGGACTCTTAAAAGCAGCCGAAACACTGCGCTAGAGAAATGACAGCGAGCTATGGCCTAAATATTTGGACACAATTTCCCAATTTTTGCTGCCTTGATCTGTGTGAGGTCACACGCTCCACGTCAGCTAGTTCTTACACATGACCACTGCTGTTCTTTTCCGTGTGTGTGTGTGTGTGTGTGTGTGTGCACGCGTGTGTGTGTGTGTGTGTTTAGTGGACTGCTTTAATTTTAGTCTCTGCAGTCCTTCATCTACCACTTGACTTGTAAGACTGCTGTGACTTTGCTGTGGAGTTCTTTTTGACTTTGCCTCTTGGTGTGTAAGTTAAGGGGTGGGGGGAGAGGGCGGCGGGCTGCAATGCTGTGCATTCGTGCGGGAAACGAAGTGTTATATTCTCAACCCTCTTTGCCCTATCTCCCCTCCTCTCTCTCTCTCTCTCTCTCTCTCTCTCTGTCTGTGTCTCTGTCACTCTGTCTCTCGGCCGTCCTCCCTCTCTAACCCCTGAGGAATGTGTGTGTGTGTGTGTGTGGGGGGGGGGGGGGGGGGTCTGCAGGTCCAGGGTGTCCTTGGTTGAAGGTCTGTGTTGGGGCTTGTCCTTCCATTGCTGCAGCTGCCTTCGGCTCTTTTAAGTAGCCATGGGGTGCTGCTGAGAGTCCCCAGCCTGCTGTGTAGCTCATGTTTCGGGAGGGCCCGACTGCTCCCCTAGCGTCCTTCGACCTCCTCTGCCCTAACACCCCCTCCATCCTTCCCCCTGCAACCTCTGAGCTTTTCAAGCTCCAGCTCTGGGTCCAAGGCCTTGCTTCCATCCCTCCCTAGCCTGGCCCCCAGGTCCTGGGTGACTGCACAGGTTTATTACAGCCTAATATCAGGCCAAGCCTTTCCTCCATAAGCATCTTAAACATCCATTAATGCTATTCATCATCATAATGGAATCGCTTGTCAGCTAGATGGTAATGATTTGTAAGCAATAAAGTCACAGGCGGCTTTTTAGCAACTGGGCTAATTTCCCTTAATTAGTCTGGTATTACAGTGTTTTCTTGCTGAAGTGATTTTAATCAATATTGCAATACATGAAATCAATTGGAGTGTTGCTGTGGCAGGCAGAGCAGGAGCCGGTGTTGGTGAGAAGGCAGTGAGTAAGTGGATTAGAGCTTTCTCTGGAACACGGACGTCACAGCACAGATTGGGTGTGATGTGTCGTGTCCTGGGCAAACTGTACCCACACCTTGTACTGGTGCGTGTCACACACACTCACTCACTCACTCACACACTCACTCTCACACACACACACACACACACACACACACACACACACACACACACACACACACACACACACACCACCTTGTGACAGCATTCCTATCTAAAACTTAACTTTTACCCTAACTCAGGGTTCTCATCATCATTGATGTGCAGCAGATATCATGTTGTAAACGTATTTCTATGACAAAGTTTAAACATTTTAATTAAAACAAAATAAATATAAAAATGTGGAAACGATTAAATAAATCGTACGGTGTGTTCAATGCAGGTGCCAGTAGGGGCCCTAGTGCAAACACACACACACACACACACATTAGGGGTTGACAGATACTGTTTTTTATGGGCCAATACCAATACTGATTATTAGTAGTTAAAAAAAACAATAACTGATA
The DNA here is from genome assembly GCA_023631565.1 of Gymnocephalus cernua. NCBI lineage: Eukaryota > Metazoa > Chordata > Actinopteri > Perciformes > Percidae > Gymnocephalus > Gymnocephalus cernua. The sequence continues at coordinate 16,709,428 of CM042435.1, forward strand.
TTTGGAACCGATATGAATTTAAATCTTTCAGTCAAAAATTCACATTTTGGTACAAACTCCAACACAAAAGTTTGTTTAAATGCCTTAAGCAATTATTTAATTAAACTGAAACTTTAAACATAATACACCGTGAAAATACAGAGTTGTTGGAAGGCAAAGTAGTGCACTTTATAGTTAATTAATTGTATTGGTTATCAGTAAAATAAAACACCGATCCAGATAATCTGCAAATTGCCAAATATTGGCCACGATAATCGGCCAGGCCGAAAATAACACACACACACACACACACACACACACACACACACACACACACACACACACACACACTCAGACACACTATTAGGTGACCATTGGGCTGGTGACTGCTTATAACAAAGGTTGAAGGAATCTAATTTAAGCAGCTTTGCTACCTTCTCCTCCTGTTGTTTTTTACGGCCGCTTCTATGTTTGAAAGATGTGACAGCTCGCTCAGCTACCATATATCGTATCATCTCGTCACATGATCGAATAGAGACTTTACATTGGGCATATGAACAAAATTACCAAAGAAAATAAGAAATGATTCATTTAATTGAAGTTTTTTTTATATAGTTTATGTAGAATAAGCATACTATTTTATTACAGATTGCTACTGACTATTTTACCAAAACAAATGAAAACCATGACAGAGATGGGCTTTTCCTTTTCATGGGCATATATAGCAAATGGCACCATCTTTTATTGGGCTTTTTATTTTTGTAACACAAGCGCATTTACAAGGTGGCAATCTGAAACACTCACAAGCTCCCGCATACCCACCATTCCAACCTCACTGCCTGCACTCTATATGTACGCCCCTAGGCTAGATTCAGGGCCGCCTTAACCTAATGTTAGGCCCTGGGGCTGAGAGGTTTTGTAGGCCCCCCATCCCCTCGATTTACAGAGTCTCATTTTAAAATAGTATAATATCTATGTAATCTATATCACAAAATGCATTAATTTCTTTCGAGGCATACAACAGTGAGTTTTCCCTCTTTGAGCCAGACATCACCATAATATTGTTATTAACATATCACTGAGTCCACCTGAGCATAAACACAACACACTTTATGCAACAACCACACACAGCAACTTATGGTGATGATAAAACCAAAATGTGTGAAAGTATGATTTCAAACGATATTATGAAAAACATCACCAACCATCACCTGTCTGCACAAACATTGATAATAACTGATAACAGCATTAGCAAAGAACAGCAGCAGATCAAAGAGCCTCTTCTCTGGCTTCAGCAAGCCCTGTGAACCAATCACATGCACCTGCTGGCAGGAGCTGGATTTTATATTTTTTAAATGATTACTAATTTGCTGTGTGACATTATTTATATTTTTGTATATCAAATAATGAGGCAAATAGCAAAAAAGGGTTATGGATAGGTTCTAAAATATAGCCTACTAAAAATTAACCGTTATAGCTGATAGAGGTGACAGTGAAAGTGAGTAAAGTGACGTGACTCGCTGAGAAGCGAGCAGGCTGAGACTCGTTGACTGAACGTTAGCTGTAGAGAAGCATATGTCGCTAAAAAGGATACAAGAGTTTTTCTTCCGTAATAGTAATGCGGCTAAATTTAGCAAGATTATATCTGTAGATGTTAGTTGATGTTTCCTCGTCCACCGCCGAGGCAAACTGTTGATTAGCTGTAGAGCCAGAGTCTGAAATAACGTTAGCAAGCAGCAGCCGAGAGGGCATGAGGATAAAACATACAATGACTGAGGAAGCCGAGGGTTTTCTACCGGATAGTACTTGTACTTTTTAGAGGAAAAGTACACTTCTAAGCAATTCTAAGAACTACTCTCCCCCAAAATCCTTTTTTCCATTTGCATTCCCACTGGCCTAGGAGGGGTAAGGGGAGTGATGCAAGCACGGCAACGGTCTTTATAGCATTAAAATCAGAAAAGAAATACGCCAAAAAAAAGTATGAACTATATACTAAATCTAATGTAGCCTATGTCATAATTTAAACAAGTCTCCCGAATGTATCTCTCTCTCTCTCTCTCTTTCTCTCTCTCGCTGCCTGTGGCCGTGTGTGTGTGTGTGTGTGTGTCGGCGACCAGGCGCTTGTGGAGTTTAACGGTAAAAAGACAGTTAACCACACGTTCCCGTTAATCTTATGATGGACAAGTGTTGTGGTATTTAAACAAACAATCCGTCAACGGCGAAATAAAAGCCTCTTATTTACGAGATCGGTCTGACAGACCGGCAACTTACATCGGGGTGTCTCAGGATGACAGGCCGGCCAGCGAGCGAGTGATCCGGGCCACAGTTCTCTTAATGCATCCATGGGGCCACCACCAGCTGAGCTTCTCAACTCCAAAAACTTTTAAGCAAATTGTCAATTCGGCAACGATTTTCGGATGACTACCTATATTCGAAATCTAAACAGATCATTTGTCGCCTAAAACGTTGTCAGAAATGACTTTAATGATGAATAAGACGGTGAAAAATTGTTAAAAATATCCCGCTGTTGCTCTCAAGCGCAAACCAGTACAGAAGACATCACTCAGTCATAGAGGGACACACCCCAAAACTAACTATAGACATTCTGATAGGTAAGCTCACGGGCCATAGGCGATGGGGCCACGTGGGTCACTCCTAATTTGGATCAATCAGCAGCCATGTAACCTGCGACTAGAGTGATTGACAGAAAACCTGACAAGTTAGAAAACTATATGACCTTTTTAGCTCATCACTAACGTGAATATGGGAGGCCCCTGAACCTGGGAGGCCCCTGGGCTTCAGCCCAGGTAAGCCCGTGCATTAAAGCGGCCTTGGCTAAATTGAAAACATGCACTACTGAAGGACAATATCAACTGACATGACAGGGGCCTTATATAGAGCCCTGCTGTACTACCTGATCTTTAGGCTGTCTTGAAGAGGATCTGTGTGTCAAAATCTTCCTTCTGGTTTCCTTCTGGCTGTTTAGCAAGTAAAACCACTGTTGTCGTGTTGGGAAACAAAGAGAACCTGTCTTGTTCTGGCTGAAATGCATTGTTGGGCATTATTATGGGGTTTGAGGGGGTCAATGAGCCTACTGGGGTTAAACTCTGTCTCAACCATCCAATGTTTTTTAAAGCTGCATCATTTTATTTTTCCACCCTGGGGATGTTCGACCGTATCCTAACTTAACCTTAACCCTCAGCCCAACTAATACTACCTCCACTTCTTATTCTAACACCAAAGTCCAAGTCCTCAGCTCGTCCCATTGAAGTGTTAATGGATCAAGTGACTTCATGTAGACTAAAGCTTTGTTTATACTTGTGCAAGACACCTTCGCGTAAAGTTAACGTTACTGTCGCTTACCTTCAAGTCGAAAATGATGTCAGCCTCTCGATGTTACAGTAAGAACAATCTTTCCATGAGACCATTATTTAGCTTGGACAAAACAATCTCTCATGTTTTCCCACACCCTCTTGCAAAACGCTTCTTCTTTTCCCAGTGTGGTGTGTCTCTCTTTCCATGAATTCATGACCATTTGACTGTCCCTGTGGTCTGTACATGAGGGAATATTTGTACAGACGAACCTGCTCTTCCCAGCTGACCACGCTGAAATCGAACGTGCAGCGCATGCCGCGTTACAAAAATTCAGAGGTGCCCGACGAGACCAGACTTGCAGAGGTTTCACACTGGATTTTAAATACGTGGAGACGTCATTTTCTGGCACGCACACCTCGCGCAGGGGCACACCACGGCAACCATAAGCCTAGCTCACTGTAGTGCCACATTTCCACTGCATCATATGGCATGGCTCTACTTGCTTGGAAAGGTTCTTCTTGGGTTTTCTATTGAAAAAAAAAATGTGGATAGTACCTGGTTCTTTTTTCTCCACACGATAGAAATGCATCTAGTTCCAAATGAGAGTTGGGTAGAGTCCAGTTGAGCTGAACCATTCAGTGGAAATAAGGTAAAATGATCCACACTCAAGAGGTGTAAAATTCAAAAACCTTCTCAGAAAAGTACAGGAACAGATTGTCTAGTCTCTCTCTCTCTCTCTCTCTCTCTCTCTCTCTCTCTCTCTCTCTCTCTCTCTCTCTCTCTCTTACTATGCATTCAGTGATGTAATTGAGTGCAACAGATGTCACACTCGCTGCCAGGTGTGTTGTATCTTGAGCAAAGCTCCTACTGAGCAGCACATAATCAATCGGGTTTAGTGGTGTATCCTTCAGAGTACACACACACATTCACATCCCCTTCCAGCACTTAGACACACACCTGCTGTGGGTGTGCATGTGTCTCACCAAAGAGTATATTCTTGACATGGGTACAGCTAAAGGACCTGGCTGTGGTGGCGTTGTTTAATGCGTTGCTTTAATGCGTGCCGCGTTGTTGACTTGTGTTTGCCAGCAGCCCCGGCTGTCTGCTCCACCGTTGAGGAGCACTTCAGAGGAATGCTGGCTATAGTATGTCTCCATGTATCCATAATGTATGTGGAGTAGTTCCTTGAGCTTGCGCTCCAGTAAGTAAAGGCTATTACTTCCTGCTGATTGCTGATTTGTGATGAGAGATGATGTGTAATCTGCTCCCATAACATCACTCGGCTTGCCGTACAAATCAATGCAGGCGCCCGCTGAGGCTGCACTGTATGTGTCTTCAAAGCAAACAAAGCCTGGGTCCTTCAGGACCTGTCTGTGTTGCTATCCTTTGTGATGTGCTCGCCATAACTAGCTGATGTCAGGTAGGAAGGCTCGACAGTTTGGACAGGACTAACAGGCTAACTGATGGGTCAAGAGAGAGAGAGAGAGACACACACCAGCCCAACAGTGCTGTTTACTTTCAGTTCTACATCTGTTAGTTTGCTTGCCAAACTGTCTAATAAAAGACGAATATGGTGACATATGCACATTTCATGTTATTCTAGAGCAGAAGAGTAAGCCAATGGAAGGTCATAGATGCATCATAAAAAGTCTTTAAAGTTTAAGGTCACGGACCGATGATGGCATCAGGACCACATCATCTGCAAAAAGAAGTGATGAGATCCCAGCTCACCAAACAGCAACCCCCTCCCCTCCACGACTACGCCTCGATATCCTGTCCATGGATATCACAGACAGGATGGGTGACAACGCGCGGCCCAGGCGGAGGCCAACCCTCACCTGGAACAAGTCTGACTTACTACCGAGAACTCAGACACAGCTTTCGCTTTTGACGTACAGGGATTGGATAGCCCTGAGAAGGGACACACACTCTCTGGTCCCCCTTTTTGAACAGGGGAAACCACAAAACACCACAACAACACTTTTTGGGTACTGTTCCAGACGTCAATGCAATGTTGATGAGGCGTGTCATCCAAGACAGCCCCTCCACACCCAAAGCTTTCAGAATTCTTCGACGGATATCGTAATCCCCAGGGGCTTGGAGTTGTTTGACTAACACTACCAGGGAAGTTGACGACCATCTCCCATCAGCCTCCAGCTCGAGGAAAAGGTGTGGTGGCGAAAGCGTCAGTTCTCCCAGTCATTTAAATGTGGGTAAGTGCGTTTAGGCTGCGACAGTGGGGACCACAGGGGCTGTCGGAAAAAAAAAAGGAGCAGCGAAAAGTTGAAACAGAACCAACTTTTGGAGAAACGCAACCCAATGTCACACTGCATTGGCCAATCACATAACATACCCACGATCAGACAAAACACTACTGAGTGGGCATGGAGACCCAGATGGGCCATTTAAGTGACACTGTATTGTCTCACAAACCTGCGCTAATCGCTGCAATGCCTAATTTGGTGTGAATGCATCCTAACAACGAAAGCCAGTACACACACACACACACACAAAAATACACACGCACACACATACACACACGCACACACACACACACACATTATACACATTATATAATTTGCCCTTACTTTAATAAAGCAACCTATCCTACCCACCATAAAGCAATAATACAACAACGTTTATATATTTTAGAAATTCATACTGCTGACATTACTTAACATGTTCTCTGTCATGCAGGAAAGTTTTTATTTAAAAAATCTCATATCTGAGGTCAAAATATAGAAATAGCGAAGTAGCAGTACCATTGTGCTCAAGTGATTCCCTTTTCAATAACCTTGTCATTCCTCCTCTGGTCCTGACCTGTGTCCTAACTCTGTGACACATACAACTTTATATCTCTATACAAGATCCTCCCAAAGTCCACAGCATTTTTTTTTCAACAATAAGAAGTAATAAATTCAAAGATCTATGGAAAAAAAAACTATCAATCTGTTTCCCCTCAGTTGTGTGTTCAAAGGGCACGGTATAATCAGATTTCCAGAGGCCGGGCGTTAGCTGCTGCTTCTCAGTGGCTGTAAATATTAACTTTTGGAGCTTTCTTGGGAGAGCCGACGATCAAGGAAGGTACTTTGGGGAATTCCCAGTGTTAGAGTGTGCCGCACTTTATTGTTTAGAGATGTGTATGGTTCCATAGAGGATTCTATGAGTTAGTTTGAAGGATGCCTCTTCATGTGAAAAGTCCTTCTGCGAAACTCAGAGGCATTCATTCATTTATTATGCTGAAATTACAAGTCAAGACAGACAATCTCCAGCTTTATGCAGCTCATGATGCGTGTATATATGTGAAGAATCTAAATTAAATAAACCACAGGATGTGATTCAGAGTGCTCCTTTACTACAACTCACAACACAAAATGCTACCTCAATTCCTCTTGCCTGATCAGCTGTAGTCAATTAACGTTAATTTCATCAGCTAACCAAACTACACAGTGAAACTGTTAGGTGTTATTTGGTAAATGTGGTAAGCAAGTCGGTTTCTGTTCGGTCAGTCAAAGAGGGTTTGTTGCGGAAAGAAACGCCACTCTGTACCGCTTCAATATTCAATAAGAGGGCAAGCCAACAGAGTGGTAATAGCTGACTATGTAAGGCATGTTTCAGCCCCAAACAGTCTAGCTAGGCCAACCCGTTCTCACTCCCAACTGGTAAAATACTAGACGCTTGGTCAGTGTCTCTCAGTGTCAGATACGATTCAAAAATCCCCCTTTAGCGTCTGTATGGAACGCACCGGGCAGAGCAGCAGCTCGACCGCCGCGTTGCTAGTATTAAGAGAGACAACGGTAGAGTATGAAAGACCGAAAATCCGCGTATGGAGGAAGGTTGGGGGGGTGGCTGGATCAAACAACACAGGACTTTCACCCAGGAGACCGGGGTTCGTGTCCCGTTCTTGTCCTGCGTGTCACTGAAACAAACATTTTGTAATCCCACCCACCATCTTTTCCCCAAACATAACTTTCTCTTTCTTGTGCCGCATGTCAGAGTGTCCTGGCCAAGCGCGTCTAAATCTGACACTAGAGGAGACTTTTTGCGTCACTAACAAACAGCAAAGGCACCTGAGCAAGCACCACTATTTGAAGCAATGGGAGTGAGGATGTGTTGGCTATAGGCATTAGTGGAGCTAAAGCTAAAGCTGGTGGATAGTAATATCTCACATTGTAAGCACATCATATCAGTATCTGAGATAATTTTAATCGGAACCTCTTGAGCATTCAGAGATGAGCAGCGGCTTCCTGTCAGCATGTGACATGCTAATGTAGCATTAGCTCAGCTGCCAACATGAAGACTGAGAAGTGCCAACAGAATCATGTCGATAATAGGTCAGTTGTGCAAGTGTCAGAAGACATTAGTCTATTAGAAGAAGAAAAAAAAAACAAAGATAGCTAATCAGTACACTTTTAATTTGAACTGTCTGCTGTACACATCCGTCATAGCTGAAAACCCGACTTCCTGGTTAAATTACCAAACTTGCCCTTACAGTTTTGTGAAATCTGCAGGTGAGCGTCATTCTTTCTTTCTTTTTTTTCAAATAAGGTCGAGCTAATTGGGCTTAACAGTTGGCTGGTTCACAGCCTGCTTTTTTTATTGCCCTGTTGGACCCATTTCCAGAGATGTTGCAGCCTTCCAAGATCTCAGCAACTGCATATAATATAGTATAATTGGATTTTTAACCTTTATTTTATCCAGGTAAGTCGATTGAGAACAAATTCTCATTTGCAATGACGACCTGTCACATTCCCACAGTTCCACATTCATACCTGGAAGCTGCCCAGTACAACCCCAGTCTGATCTGCTGGCCACTGAGCAGCTCCACTGGAGCGGTTGGAGGTTAAGGGCCTTGCTCAAGGGCACCTCAGTGGTGGTAATGAGGGAGGGACAAGTGCTGCTCTTTCACTTTCCCCACCCAGATTTTATCCCCCCGGTCACAGGCGCGCTTCTTTAACCTTTAGACCACCACTGCCCTAATGTTATCACACAAATAGGTATGACCACTTCCCATTATTTTACAGACTAACTGATTATTTGATAATGGAAATGAAAACATTACTTATGTGCAGCCCTAATAACATGCATGTCTAAATTACAGTAATTTGTCTATAATAAATTCTCCTATCATTAAAGCATTATTCAATAGCTCTTGACGGGTGTATCAGAGTTTTTCTCAGTGTTGTTACCTCCCACTTAGAGCTGGAACAGACTGCATATATCATAGCCCCATCCAGCCCCCTCCCCAGACAACTGCAGGCTCAAACACTGCAATACAGTGAGACGGAAAATACTGTACAAGGCAGCGAAGGAGTGCCGCCAGCTAGGAGTACCAGGTGTGGCATTCAGTTAGAGGAAACCACACCCCAAGGGATGATGGGATCCCTGAGCCATGTGACCCCCCCCACACACACACCTCCCCCGTGTGTTTGTGTTTGCGCGCTGATGCAACACACTGCAAATCCTGACGCCAACTTGTGCTTGGACGCCCAAAAAGGACTCCTCGGCCGTTTGAAACACATCTTTAGGGATTTTTAGAAAGGTGGTTGTGTAAGAGAAGGGATGCTGAGGCTGTGTTGTTGTGTGTGTGTGTGTGTGTGTGTGTGTGTGTGGGGGGGGGGGGGGTCATAAGTAAGAGAGAGAACCAAGGGAAGCTCAGGGATCAGAAGTGATTATGTATGGTGTTATCAGGCCTGCGAGCTGCCTTGCCGAAGCTTACATCATGGTCTTAATGACGGCGGGGAGGAGTGCAGGGGAGAGTTTTGTGTTTGTGCACATGTCAGAGAGAGAGATGAGAGAGAGAGATGACACTGAAAGGTGTGAGCAGTGCGAGAGAGAGAGAGAGAGAGGGAGACGCTCACGCTGCGTATCAGACACCATGTGATGGAAAATGTACGACAGATGTAGTTTGGAGTGTCAGCCCGACATCAGCACTGCATGCATCAACACACAAACCTGCATCTATGAGAACGTGATTGCTGCCGCGGTCTGGCTGCTACCGTAATGAAGGCAATCAGCAGTAAAAAAAGAAGATAAATATGCACTAAATAGAAAATATGGAAATGATCAGACATGATGTGAAGTAGTTTTGCTCGTTGTAAATGTGTGCCCAATTACTTGTACACGTGTGTATTTTCATTATGTAGTTTAACATGTTTGCCATTTCCAGATACTGCTTACATTCGATCAATTTCTCTATAGTTTTTCCAGTTTTCATAAAGATATTGCTTTTGTCAGGTAAAACACAGCCTTCTCCAAGGGTTTTGAGAGAGTTATGAGCCCAATAGTCCCAAAAAAATAGGCGTGCATGAAGAATTTTACTAAATCCGAATCGACATGTGTTGACATTTGCTGGAAAGGTTTGAGGCTGTTCATTGTGCTGCAGCTGACTAGCTAATTGCTATTTAACCTGAAAACTGACTTGAGCAAGCATAAGGCAAAAGAGGAGATGCATGTTTTTTAATACATCATTTTAAAATAAACTATATGTACATTCATATATGATTGTTTAATCATTTATTATGTTCATGTTCATTGCTGCTTGCACTGTAAAAGCATTGTTTAAAACTGTCATTATGGTGATTGGATGTAATATCAGGTAATGAACAAAAAAAAGAAAGCATCGGTGTGTGTGTGTGTGTGTCTCCCAGCTGCTAGGGCTACAGGCTGTGTGTCTATTGCAGAGAGATCTGCTGTTTAATTACCTCCAGCAGAAGCACAGGAACATAATTACTTTGTGTTTTAGTGTTTTCGTGCCTGATTGGGTTCGCTGGCATTTCGTCGGCGGTGCGCTGCTTCCATCATGATGAATGTGACAGGTGAGGTGGAGGCCACTTCTGCTGCTGCCGCCGCCTCAATTTCTGCCTGGGTGGATGTGGATGGATGGATAGGTGGATGCAGACAGTGATGCAGGCACGGCGCTCATCAGGGAAAACTGAACAATGGCTTGTCAATTCAGCTGGGGAATCTGGGAGGATTTGGGCCTCCATTTTTCTTGTGCTTTGTTGTGTTTGCGCAGCGCAGCCAAGGGGCCTACATTGGAAGGAATCCTAAGAGTGTGGGAGGATGGCTTTAGCTGCAAGATGTCCATTCTGCTTCCAACGATATTCCAACGTGATATCATGACTTTGCGTAAGCATACACGCCACTTTGCCACTTTGTTATCTGTACGCATTTTGAGCTATGTCTACGCTGTATACAGCTGACGGCAGTCTGCAACGCCACAGTGTAAACATACACGCCACGTGGCACTTTCTAAAGCTACGTGGCGCGTTATTGTGAGGCTACCTCCCTATGCGGATTTTCGCCCTTTCATACTACTCGCTACGGCGTCAATTCACACGCAATCGCAAGGTAATGTAAGTCAATGGAGGCCAAACGGCGTTGACAAACATGCTAAAGAAATGAGTATGTGTCTTGATAACACGCCAGTAATGGCATACGAATTGGCGTGTCATACATACACCACTTCATGAGATCAGCCTGGATATTCAACATTGCCTAACCCATTGAACTCTCAGCTGGTTATGCTCCGTTGTCTTTCGCTTTATTAACACGATCATGGCACATACGATACATGCCATATACTGTAAACTTTAGAATAAGTTAAGCGATTCACATTATTCATTTTTTCTCACATTTACAGTAGAACCATGGTTTTGGGCCTCAGTATGCTTCGATCACATCTGAAGACTGAAGGCTGCAGTCACAGCCTCCTACTGGCTGTATCCCACTGCTGCACTGTAAACCCAGATTTAGTTGTAATTAAACTTTTTAGTGGTCACTACTTATTCTTTCATGTTTTGTTAAAAACCATATGCATTACTAAATCACATTAGTTGTTTGTAATAATCAGCTTAAGTATCGTATCGATCGTATTAAGCAGACATAACTAAGGATGTTAAGTTTCTGTATGGGAGGGGCGGGGTCATTGGAACTGTTCTGCACTCAAGTGATGCAAAGGCTCATGGGAAAAAAATATGTTCTACACGGTTTCTGTCCTAGTTAAAGTGTTTTTTTTTAATAATGTTCTGTTAATGTTTTGGGTGTGCATTTATGTTATCTGGGTTTTCGTTTTGTGTGGTTGATTTAGTGTTCATGTGTATCTACATTTATTGTTGCACCATGACCGAGACCCGGGTGGAGACTGATGGGGTCTGGCCAGTGAGGTGAACTACAGCTGTCACATTCATACAGAGTATGTTGAAAATTACAATCTTTGAATTGTTCTCCTTTTTGTTTGAATGGAACTAATGTATAGAATAGATTGTTCTTGGAACTATTTTGTAACAAAGAAACAAACATAGTTATGAGGCTATATTTCTATAGTTCTGATAAGTACGCATGATATTTCATATTTATTATATTTGAGCTAGAGTGAATTTACTAATGATTTTAAGTCTAATGCATCAATTTACCAATCTGTGATGATACAGCTTGACCTATTGAGTTTTACCTTGTGTTTCACGAAAATTTCTAGTAAAGTCAACTAATTTGGAATAAGAGTGTGCGTCTTTTGCACATATTTGTAGTCGTGACGTGATGAACTGTATAAATGTACATGCACCTGACATAAATGTAGATGACACCTCCAGACAGTCTCTCCTGGATGACAGTCCTGGTGTTGCACTTGGTTGTTAACAGAAAAAGTGACAGAAATCCTGAAGAGAGAAGTTTAAACCCTGCTTACTTTCACACAATGCAATCACACGTGATTGTCGGACTGTCTTAGACACAGATATTTGATTTAAGTTATTGCCATCATGGCTGGGTGAAGTCTGATGTTGCCATAAAGCAGGGGTGTCACACTTTATTTTACCAAGGGCCAAACTGGAAAGTAAGAATCACATCCAGGGCCAGGCGTGTAGTTTATTGACATGCTTTCATTTTATCGAAATGTCCCATATAGCCTTCTCACTTACAGTTTGTTTGACATAAAGTCCTAAAAAAGTCAGCAAAAAGGTTCCTTAGCCATCATAGAGTTTAGCAAATCAAACAAAACATTTACATTATTTAAAAGCAGGCTACCACACAGCTGACTCACAGCAACCTGTTTCACATCTAGATTATAAAAAAAACTCTCTGCTTCTGGGGGAATTTCTGAGTCTCAAAGTCAGCAAATCTGCCAAAAAGTGTCGTGTAATCGCAGTTTGAAAAAAGTTTCCGCTCTTTTTGGTTTGGCGCACAACTAGGCGGGCCAAAATGTATTATGAACCTTATGCGTGTGGTCTGGTTGGACATATCTATGACTTTAAGAAAAAGAGGTATCATTTTGGGCAACAATTGCATTATCCATGTATCAATTTTTTTGTTGTTGTTGTTTACTCGTTTTCCAAAACCTACATGAAAAAAAAATTAATGGCGACTCATTTTTTTCCAATTTCTGATATTGTGCTTGAATAAAGCATTTCATCCAATTTTGATATTTCCAACTGACACGAATTGCGTGACCGGGAAGTGATCTCTACTGGGACGCTATCAGAGGACCCCACAAATACAAAAATAAGTACCATTAATGAAAATAAATCACGAAACACAGTGGAACACACATAACATATTGCAATGCATACCATTGGGCTAGAGTGCTGTCAATCTGACAATGGTGATTTCCATTGGATCAGAGTACTGTCACTTGGCTGCCTGTTCTGCCAATCTTCCAAGCTCTTGTCACATGACCAATTCATGTTTCCATGACGACTATCCAAAATTGTGACCATGGAACCAGCACTGGAATTGATTTTTTTTTTTTAAAGTGGCACACTTGAGCCTATAGAAAATGTGTATTGTATTCGGATATGAAATTGATAATGAATATGGTGTTTTATTTAACAGAATTACATAATGTTGTTCTATCCTATCCAACATTTCCTACATTTTTCAAATAGATGTTCAATGCTGTATTCTGATACATGCCCCCCCCTGTGCTACCCCACTTAAAAAATCCTGGAATCACCCCTGATGCAAACATCTTTAAAAGAGCATTTGGACAATTAATCTCTTCCTTTAAATCAAAACAAATGAAATACTTTAAAGGCAGATGACCCTTCCCACCTATTGAATGGTGCAGCCAAGTCCCCTTGACTGGCCAGTCAATATTTCCTGAACAGCAAGGTAATTTAAGACGAACAAATCAATCATGCTCTGCACTGCAGTTGTGCTCTGCATTCTGATTTGACATCATTTTGGAATATTTTCATGAAAAAAGCCTAAAAACCTAAAGTCGGTAACACCTTTAATGACAGAACCATCGTGCCCAGCGTCTTCGTTTAATATGCAGCAGGCCTTGCTCATTTACTAACGCACACTGTGATGGTCTATGCCCTTTGAATTTAAGAGACCCCTATATGGCATTTGTAGTTCTCAGATCTGAACTGGAGTGCAGCGCTTTGCTTTCAAGATAAAAGAGAGAGAGAGGGCCATCGAGTTCTTGACTGCAGTACTTCACTTCAGACAGACAGGTCTTGTAAATTGGCACCCTGAGGCTTTTAGCACGGAACCGGCGCAGCCACAGAAGTAGCTGTGTCGTGGGGATCGCGCCGGTGTTCCTGCCACGCGGTGCCGCAGGATTGCCATCTTTTGCAGCCGGATGAACATGAAGAATGGTATCTAATCCACCAAATCCAAGACACGTTCCTGTTGTCAGCTATAAATGAGGAGAGAAAAAAAAAGTGCTTCCATTTCCTTTTGCATCTGAAAAAAACGCAGCATTTCCATCCATCCATCCATCCATCCACCACCACCCTGCCACCCCCAGATGTGTTGAGCCCTCAGGCCACAGTTGATGGGATACAAAAGGAGGAGACCTTTTTAGCTTGGTCTATCAGTACCCTGTCAATACACCACCCCCATCACCAACCTCGAGCAGTGACCCTTGATCTTTTAGACATCCAACAGGAGGTGGAGGATTCAGAGGAAGGAACAGGAAGAAAGCGTCGAATTCATCTGAAGAGAGGCAGGCTGGCTGGCAGCACTTTGTCAGCAAGGTAATGACGCGTGTTGTTTTCAGTCTCTAAGTGTGTGTGTGTGTGTGTGTGTGTGTGTGTGTGTGTACACATGTGTGTTTCTGGGTTTTGTGATAACAGGGAGTGAACCCCATGCGGGCATCCACATAAAGGAGGACGGAGGGGGAAGAAAGAGAGATGAGCGATGAGGGAGGAGAGGAAATTGAAAATGTGGAGAGAAACAAAACAGGAAGACAGATGCGGAGAAAGCAGAGGATGCAGCTTGACAAAACGAGTGCAGAGTGATACTTCACCCAGTGATGGAGGTAGCAGGCGAGGTGAGCTCAGAGGGAGGGGGGACGTGTGGGTGGAGACGGAGAGAGGCTTCTTTATTTCTCGTCCGTCATCAGACCTCCAGCCGGGGCTCCCAGGACCCCTACACTGCGCCCCAGGAGAGGTGCTTGGGCATGGGCCACTTACACACTGACAGACCTCCTGCCTGGATACTTTATCATCCAGACCAGACAGCACCGGGAGGGGGGGTAGACTGGGAGGAATGCTCTCCACAGGTAGCACGGAGAATATGCTCCTTCCATCCTTCTTTATTCTTCTAGAGACAGATATTCACATTTTGTAAACAATGACATACTTCATTATTCTACATCAGCAATGTGCAATAAAGTGTCCATGGTGAAAAAATAAATAAACATTTGTAGCATTTGTCAAGCATTTGGCAAATGATACAGTTTGTTTCAGACTTTTCATCTGATTTTAGTGTCTCGCTCACAAGTGCTCCTAATAAACATTTGTTAAAGGGGAACTATGCAGTTTTGTTTAACTTAATTTAACCTTAACTGAACAGCTTCGGAGTCATTGGAATGGTAATATGACTTTTTTCGGGTTGAATGGTGGTCGTCTCGCTTCCCCCTTTGCGCCTGTGAGCGGAAAAACCACCCTTGCAACTTTGGGCCGGCGAGCCGCCGGCCTCAGCGTCAGGAAGCATTGCGTGATATCAGGTCTTGCGATGTAACGAATCGCTTTACGGCACTGCACACGTACACGCACCCATCTGCGACCATAAGCGACTTTGAGTCTCAAGCGACTTTGAGTCTATGAAAAGCGCTATATAAATTAAATTGTATTATTATCCAGGAACCGGCTAGCTATAAGAACAAGGTAACAATGGAGTTTTTCACACTATCGTCATGGCTGACCCGGCAAAAAAGAAGCAGAAAGCTAGGAGGAATTGTCGGAGGAACAGAGAAAGAGGAAACGGCAGACTGAACCGAGCGAGGAGTCAGACACGAGTAAACATCGGACCTGCGTTTTCAGAATGGCGAGAACTGAGACGAACAGAAGCCTGCAAATCCGACGCTGACCTGGCGTTCTTGCTGTTGCATTTGTAAGTATATTTGGGATAAACTCTGTTTAATCGTTGTATTTCTTGTTATTGTGACCTCCGGATACTATTGTCTATAAAGGTTTTTATGATGATCGCTGTCTGTTACGGGCTTACTAGCTAGCTCACTTGCTGTCTACCTCAGTGGACATGGCTCCGTGCGTTTGCCGACTTCTTTGAAAACAAATGCACATGACCAGCGGGAGAAGATGGGAGGGGGGAGAGTCGCCAACGAGTTTTTACAACAGTGTTGCCAAATATCTATTCCAAAGCTGTAAGGGGAGCTCTATAGAGAAACCTGCGAGCAAAAAGAAATTGCCCAAACTGCATAGCGCCCCTTTAACACACTTTAGATATTTATTTTTAGGATTAGGGCCACATGTGAAAATTGAATTTGAGTTCTGAGATTTATTGTCAGAATTCTGACTTTATTTATTTAATCTCAGATCTCAAATAAAATGTTCACATGTGGCCCTAATCCTCTTCCGTGTCTTCTGAAGCGTCAGATGCTTTACATCAAATGCCAACGTGATCTTCTCATCTGACTTTGAGTAAGACAGCAATCTAAAGGATGTTCTGAAACGTTGTTATGTTCCTTTAACAGCAATAAGCATGCTCGTCATCCAGAGAAACTTGATCTGACAGTGGGCGGACCTAATTACCTTCACCCCCGTTACGTATTAAATCGGGTTCACCGACATTATTCTCGGAGAGTTTTGCAGTTGCATCAGAAATGTCCGTCTGTGCACAAATATTGTTCAAAGCTATAGACACTAGCGAAGAGAGAACAGGCTTTTTGGTTGAATAACTATTTTATTGTATCAGTTGGCAAGCTGAGCTCAAAAACAAACAAAAAAAAAACAACACAAATATGTTTATAGTAGTGATGATTACCTCAGGCTGCGGTTAGTTCTTGGCTTCAGAAATGAGAGCAGACGACGGAAGGTCCTCACAGAGAAAAGCAACACAAGTATTTAGTGTTTGTGTTTGTGTTTGTGTGAGCTGACAGTGGGAGGGGTGCAGCGTGCGTAGGCTACGACTCGTCTCTGGTTCGCTCAGACAACAGATCCGCGCACAACCCAGCTTTCCAGAGCCACAAATCAGCCCTCACAGATGGATCTTTATTGCTTTTCTTGGAAAGCAGATAGGAAATAATTGCACTTTGCAGAGAGAGAAAAAAAAAAACTGTGGTCTAAATTAACCCACGAGCACAGAGCGGAGAAACTTTTCTAATTATACATCCATTAACTTGTTGGCGTTTACAGACGCATGGACAGAATGCCATTGTATTACTGCTTGCTTAATGAAAAGGAAACTATGCTTCAAATGAATTTTATTTCCAGACAAAATCTGTCATGTGGATGTGGCTGAGGTCTATATCCAACCTTCAGTGACTGTGGGGAAAGTATTGAGAGGAAGAGGTGTGTGGGCTGGATTTTGTATTTAATTTAATAATAAGCAAGAACCTCTTTAGTGTCTTTTTGAGCTGGTTAACAGGCTACATGAATGTGGGGAACAATTTCATGGGAAACTGTGTGCTAGCTGTCGAGACATTTCACTTGGAATCACACATGATGGTGCATGATGAGAAGTCAGGGAAGCATGCATGTAGTGGTGGAATGTAACTAAGTACATTTACTCCATTACTGTACTTAAGTCCAAATGTTGAGGTACTTGTACTTTACTTGAGTCTTTTCTTTTCGTGCCACTTTCTACTTCTACTCTGCTGCATTTGCAGAGAAAAATATTGTACTTTGTACTCCACTACATTCATCTGACAGCTTTAGTTACTAGTTACTTTACACATTAAGATTTCTGCACCCAAAACACATGTAGTTTATAAAATCTGATGTTTTATTACAAATGAAACTAGCCAACAATGTAACATCCTACAAGTCCAGCTGATATGATTAGACCATTAAACACACAACTGTCTGGATTCTTTACACTTTCTAAAATGGGAGGATTTTTCTTTACTTTTAATACGTTAACTACATTTTCCTGATGATACTTACAGACTTTTACTTAAGTGACATTTTCAATGCATGGCTTTCACGTAAGAGAGTATTTTTACAGTGTGGTATTAATACTTTTACTGCATGCATGTCTGTAAAAGTTCATGGCATCCAATATTTGTAGGTATTTGTAGGTATGTAGATTTGAGGCATTTCAGTCTGTCTTTTTCTCATGCTTGCTTAATGGCCTCCATGGAGGGCGAGACTAAACTCTACAGTTCATCATAAATGACTAAACTCTACAGTTTATCATAAATGACTGTTGGGATTGAAATTCATGTGTGCCTATGTGCAATACCAATGTCTGAATTGTGTGCAATTTATCATAATCATTTTACTGTTTGACTTTAAATGTCTCTAAGTGTGTGTGTGTGTGTGTGTGACTTTAGACCAGTGTTCTCAACGGGGGTGGTACAGCCCCCCAGGGGGCATTCAGAGGATGATGGGGGGGCGCTGGAAGCAATATTGTGGAAACATTAAAACTCGCCAGTTCACGCCACTGCGACTGGACGACACGGTGGATCGTAACTCTTCTTCTCTTTAGGCTTTGTGTGGTGCAGCTCCGTGCTGCCTTCATGGGAACGGGACGTCAGAGTATCATCTTATAAAAGCCTAAACTCCGCACTGCAGCGTTATGAATCGGTCTTGTCATGAACTTTATAGTCTATATACATCATTTATCTTTAATAAGTTCATGAACATAGCTGTCAAACATTTTTCATTCAATGATATTATTTCTTGATGATTTTTGATAACGATAGTAACAACACTAATAGGACTAATAACAACAATACAAATTATAACAATAATATGACCTAATCATTAATATTCAGGGCAATTAGCCTACATCTTATTTCATGGCGGTGAAATCATTTCTGGTCCCAGAAAGGTTGAGAACCGCTGCTTTAGACTGTGAGAAAAGATGACAGCTGGACATGTGTGTACAAAGGCGCCACTACTGGTGTAAGACAGAGGCCGCTACTATTCCAAGTTCATCTGTTCACCTTTGACCTCTGCCTACAGTAAAAGAACTGAGATGGAGCCAGAGTGGCGGGACACCGGGCACGTAAGCGCCGCGTAGAGCCGCGTAGCACAGCTATTTTTTTTATTTCAGCGCCCATGTCATCCAATCTGTCCATTTATACCAGGCGCGGAGTGGATGCGTCGGCTCGCACGCTGCAACGATCGTTTTCGGCGTCTCCTCTATTTCTTGCGCGAGGCGCGAAAGTATGTGTCAAGCCAGGCAGGTAATCACATACAGGAAGACCACGGTGCAGCCGGATGCTTTACAAAAATAAAACATTCAAAATAAAACACCTAGGTTCATGGTGATTTTGGCTGTCTTGACAAGCAGCGAGACACGCGATCAGGCACACGGACGGACAGAGTGACACACACACACACACATACACACACACACACACACACACACACACACACACACACACACACACACACACACACACACACACACACACACACACACACACACACACACACACACACACACACTCACTCAGTGGTTTATGTCTATTTCATAAACCCAGAAAGAGAGAGGAAGTGAAAAAGTAACATCAATGGGCTCTCACAGCAGAGAAGTGTTAGCCTTGAGGTTGAATTAATGATCAGCACAATTAATCTTTTATAAGGAGTAATAGTAAGCCGTGCTGGGGTATTTTCAACAACATGGAACAAGATGTCTTCTGACTTTAGTTCACACACTCACACACACACACACACACACACACACACACACACACACACACACACACACACACACACACGCATAAATATTTCCGATTGAAAGCACTTAAAGGAAAAGAGATGAATTTGCATTTCTGCTCTCCAGCATCTCCGAATAATTCCATATTTATTGCAGCTGATGGATGTAAACAAATACGACCGAGTGGATTGTGTTCACACCTCCTGTTGATCACTAAGGTGGTTCGAGTAAACCAGGGTTAAACAGAGAAGACAGGGAATAATTGACTTTCATTTCCACCCTTTGACTTGTGTGTGTGGCCGAGGCAGCGTGCGTTAACTGGAAGCGGCTTTGAGCCTCACGCAGGGCCGCAGAGAGCACTAAAAGGAGGGCTGCTGCTTTCAGAGGTTTTAATGAAATGGGAGCAAAATTACCGGTGTAAAAATCTGGTAAAAGCAAAGCGTTCTCAGACTTACAGTTACTGAGACTGCTAAAGAGAATATGGGCTATTATATTTTGTGTGCAATGTAAAACCCACAGTGAACCTGTTGCGCAGCAATAATCACATACTGTATGTATCTATGTTGGTTGTGCAAACTGAAGTGCTATTTACGTGAAATCTTTTAAATGTAGAATCTCAAGTGCATTGGATGTTTTTGCTGGAACAACAAACGGAAATGCTTCTATGTTGTGTATTTTGGTGAAGTAATCTGGATCTGAATCAGAAAACAAATTTAATTTACAGGTAAATGTAAAATTGTTGTTCAAAAACAATCAATACAAAATCAGCAAATGCAAGGCAGATTGTCTTCTCTGTGTTGTAGCTACAGTACTAGCTGCACAGCTGGCCAATTTCTGATGCAGTGTCCACAGTGACAATGAAATGCTTTTAACAATTTAATTACAATATGCTGAAAGATTATGGGAATGAAGACGTTTCCTGGGGGAAGGGAATATTAGGTTAGGCCGACATCTTCAAACTGGTGAGAGTTCACCAGGTAATCATGGAGATGAAGTAACCTTGGACCGGGACTGCACACAGAGGCGTGGACACAAAAGAGGGGCCCATAGGCCTGGGCCCCCAGCCCACCAATAGGAAGAAACAACACCCCTGTGAGGGATGATAACTTTCTGTTAGACCAAAGAAAGGAACCATTCTACAGAGCTCCAGGGTGAAGTAGGATGGCCCACATTGATGTGTCATGTAATCCTTTTGCTTTATTCCTTGTATACAAGTTCTATTATTATTCCAGCTTTAATAAACCATCTTAACTGAGAGTTGTTTGTCGTCTGTCCTAACTGACCAACTGGACCGCATCATTATTATGGAATTTTTGCCCAACGATGACAAAAATAAAGTTTCTCTCACAGCTTCAACTAACAATATTAGTGATTTACTGTATGTATTCATTTTTTTTTTTTTTTTACTTGTCTGATTTGGGAGTCCGTATTGAGCAAGCTCTTGTATATGTGGATATGATGAATATGGATGGGTATAGCATTGCTATGACCATGCACTAATGTAAACCAAAAGGAAATATTGTTGAAGTATTGTGTTCTAGGTCTTAAATAATTTGAAACATGTCTTAATTTTCCTACGTCCATGTAACGTTACCTCTAATGCTTCCGCATTGCTTTATTATTTTTTGATTATTCCGAGGTGTTCTTCTTTCTGATAGTCCAAATATAATTTGCTGTATATTTACCGACTATTATTACTCCGTTTCACTTGTATTCAATTTGACTAAATGTATTTATTTTGCAAGTACCTTTGTGACTTTGCATTTCGTTGTAGTTTTTTGTCGCGATATAGGTCTTAAATTTCATTCACAATGGGCTTTTTTGACTTGGTAAAATCTGCACAAACCCTGTCTGTTCCATTTTATTTTTGATTTATAGAATAACAAATTACAAAAAGAAAAAAGCACTGTGAGCACATCTCTTGGAACAGGAGCATGTGCTTTGCTACCTTTTTGGAGTCGTAATAGCTGTCCATCAGTCCCTCTTCATTTGGATGACAGTGAGAGACAGAATGTGTGTGTGCATGTGTGTGTGTGTGTGTGTGTGTCAGGGCTGCCTCTAAGCTCAGGTGTTTAGTGTTTGTTTCCGCTCCATAATGAAGAAGTAATGAGCAGTCGGACAAGCTGTTGATTACCTTTTCTCCACCAGTTCGCAGAGCGCTTGCAGATGGCTTGCAATTGTCTCTACTCTGTGTGTATGTGTGTGTGTGTGCGCGCGTGTGCGTGTGTGTAGGATCATTTCCTGTGTTTGCGTCCTGCATGAGTGAAGGAGGAAAGTATCGATAGGAGTTTCCATATGAAACAAAGCAGTTAGCGGCAGCCTCTTTACCCCAGTGGTGCATTAGGATTCCTTTTGTAGTGAAGTACTAATAAGGCTATTGGACAGTGATGGATGAAACATTCCCAGGGACTGACATGTCAATTGTTCTTTCCATAATAGTAACCTCTAAAGTGAATCAATCAAAGTTTTGCGAGGAGACCTTTGTGTGAGAGTGTGCACACATTAAAATCGGAGTATGGAGAGGCAGTGGCCCAATATCAGGCTGATACTAGACTTATGTAATAAAGACAGCAGGTGTCATCAATTTCTGTCAGGCATCTAGCACTGGATGTTTCCAGACCATTACACCTTGGTCAATTTATTTTACTGAATTGTGTGCGAGACATGATAATAGATGTGAAATAGATGATATATAATCTGACAAGTTAAAGGAGTACTCTGATGATTTAGTGTTGCACTTCCATGAAGTTGGGGGACTCACATGAGACAGATTTGAAGAAGAAGAATAGCCTAAACCTAAGCAGCAGAGGCTGACATATCCTGATATTCCACCTAATAATCTCAATAGCACATTTTCTTAGTGGGGATTCAGACTGAAAAGGGGTCTATGTTGATGGTGGTGTGTTATTTAAGGCACAGGTGAGAATTAAATAAGATCCAGTAATTTGTTTTCATCAGATACTCAAACACTGCAAAACAGTTTGTAATACAGACAGGATTTTACGATTCTGGAAAGTTATCAGAGTGTCAACTATACTTATCTTATACTTTTAGTCGCAACGATTGCAAGATAAAAAGTATAAATACAGTGTTTATGTTACTAAGGAATGTGCACTTGCGTGTGTGTGATTGGCCAGTAAGCAGCCTGCCAGGTGACGTTGCTTATTTCCTGTCGCAAGGTTTGTTCCCTGAGTACGCACAAGCTTTGCTTGCAGTTTTTTTACGACTGGCGGTGATTTCCCATTTTTAGAGTCTGTGTGTGTGAAGCCTCCATGCCTGTTAAACTCTTGTTGCAGAGAGGAAACTGATGAGCTGGAGTTAGGGATGCTCTTCAAAGTGTATGCAAAAGGACCAAGAGAGCTTTTAAGATGTTTGTTGATAGCCAAATATATTTTTAGCTGGGCCTCTGCCCAAATGTGGAACAAAACAATGCTGATTACTTTGAAATCTAAGCGAAAGACCCAAATTGCTTCTTTTTTTTAATTGTGTGCTTTTGATTGTTTGTTGTAATGTTCTTATTGTTTCATTGGGTGTACTTTTATTGTTTTTTAATATATTTGTCATAAATTATCATGAATAACTCACTCCTGTTGCCTAGCTTGGTTTATTGGTACAACTTCAATTAGTTGCAGATGAATACATATAGTTTATGTCCTCAGTCCTAACATTTTTATTCATACCGATATATCTTAGTTGGTATATTACAGGGTAATGAAACATGGGTTCAAGCTATGGGTGCACAAATCAACCTCATTATAATTAACCTGACATGTCATTCATAATTAAAACATTAAGCCAGTCATAATAAAAGTAATAATATTGATTTGACAGAAGCTTGATGGAACACATGCATGCATCAGGGGAAATGGAGAAGGGCTGCTCTGCCAGAGTTTCCCCCCCACTCATATACACACATGTATTACGCAGTTTTATCTTTTGCCAGACTCCCTGATAATGGTGGGCTGATGTGTTTTTATGGGGCTAAAAAAAAGAAAAAGAGTATGAGTTGTGTCAAGATATGAATCAGTATTAAAGATTAGGGCTTTGATTTGTACAAGTGAAGAGGAGCTCAGAAATCATCAACCAAATTAACATCAAAGTCGTCCTCGGCTGCTCTCCACTATCACTGTTTCATCTACTACCTGTGTGTGTGTGTGCGTGTGTGTGTGTGTGTGAGCGTGCGTACGTACGTGGGTGCGTGGGTGCGTGCGTGCGTGTGTGTGTGCGTGCCTGCGTGCGTGTGTGTTGATATCAGGCAGAGATGTCTCGAGTGAAGTAGTAGTAATACAAGAACTCTACGAGCAATGAACACATGACATTCACCAGCTGCTTCCTTTCACCTGCCAGTAATGAGCTTCTCCAGGAGAACATAATGCGTGTGGGGTTCCCACAATGCCCCACTAGTTCCAGTTAAAAGGATGGGCTCCCTCACCAGCGTCCAACGTTTGGTGGAAAGCATAATCAGGTCAGATATACTGATTTCTGCAGTTGTGGTCTACACTTCAGATCATATTGATTGAATATTTAAAATACTTCTTAAAAATGCTAATTTCTGATTTGGTATCATAGCTACTGCTGTCACGTTGCATCTGTTAAGCAGGTGTCCCTCCTGTATTAGTGGATTAAATTGTAGAGTTGCAATAAACCAACAACTCCTTTTTCATCTTTCTACATGAAAACTTGGCTTATCACCAACCAGAAGGAGGCCTTCTGAGTCATCTTTAACTTTGATTTCAGTAATAGCACTTGTTTTACAGATTAAACAGTGTAAATCAAAAAACTAAAAACAATCAAATGCACACAGAATAAAAACTGAAAATTAATTAAAAACAATGGTAATGCGATTTGTTCCACATTTGAGCAGCATAAAAGTGTAAGGCAGCTTCAGCGTGTTTAGTTTTGACTCTGGGAAAAATTGAGCTATCCAGAACCAGCCGACCTCTGCAAGGTTTGTACTGAGTCAGTAGACCTGATAAGTATCTTGCACATAAACTGTTCAGTCATTTATAGACTATCAATATAATTTTTAAGTTGATTATGTGATGAGAACTGGAGTTATATGCTCAGCCTTTTTGGTCCTTGTTACAACCCTGCCAGCAGCATTATGGATCAGATTAAGCTGTTGGATTGATTTCTTAGACAGACCTGTGAACAGTGCATTGGAGTAGTCCAGCCTGCTAGAGATGAAATTATGTACATGTTTCCATAGATCATGTTTAGACAACAAGTCCCTGATCCTTGCAATATTTTAAGCCGGTAGAAGGCTGTTTTGTTTAATGTAATGTTAATGTTAAGTGAGAATCTCAGATAACACTGAGATTTCTATCTTGATTTGTACTTTTCAAAGACAGATATTAAGGTAAGCACAGACATCTCAATTGAGATATAAAACCTTACAGTTTTGTACAATTTCAGCTAAAGAGAGCAGGTAAAGAATAAATAACAGAGGTCCGAGAATTGACCCTTGCGGAACTCCACACACTGCTGGGAAATTATTGCATGTACAGCTACCAATTGATAGAAAATAGTCTCTGTCTTGAAGGCAGGAGTTGAACTAATTCAGGACTGTGTTAGAGACCAAACCAGTCTATCTATTAATATATTATGGTATATAGTTTACTAATACATGGCAAATTCGAAATGGCCCTGAAGTTGTTAAGTACGGATGCATCAAGATTAGCTTATGTTTTTTTTGTGGTTTGATTTCAAGGCTTTGGAGAAGACCCCTAAAGACAGTGCACTGTTAACTATCTGTGAGACATACGTTGCAAGACAACCAAAAACCTGAGGGAAGCAAATCAGGCGAATCATCATATAACACATATGGCTTTCAAGCGGGGGAGCCAAGTTCATGTCCTGGAAAAGGTTAAGGGGAAAACACAAGACTTTCACCCAGGAAACGGTTGTTCATGTCCCAGGAGTACTACTTAAGGGGACCAGTGTTTTAACACAAACCACTGTTTTTAATCTTAACTAGTCATTTTGGTGCCTAATCGTCGTTGCATGATGCTCACCTTTTTTCAGCTAAACTCAACTGCAACGGCCCCTGAAAGCACCTCACGATGCTCTGTACTTGGCTCATAGTCACCTTTTCTCAGCTAAATTTAACTATAAAGACCGCTAAACTTTGGACATCACACGACCGGTCGGCGGTCAGCGTAGTTTTGTAGGATATCATCTGATTTGTTGTGCATACATTTCCGTACGATATCATACAAATCTGTTCATGAGAATGTGTTAAGATATTAAGACCTCTGGAGATAACCAAATCCAGAATGCGGTCTTTGTTGTCGCTTTTACATGCTGAGAGAACCCTTTGTGCTCAGAAAATAAAGAAAATGCTTAATGTGGGCATCACTACTAAACAGTAAAAGCAGACCAGGGATAGGGAAGGTTGGTACAAGGAACAGGGAATAGGTACTGAATAAAAAGTAAAGTAAGTTAAGATCAGATGTTACACAGTGCTTCACAATAAAACACAAAAGAAAAACATAAAATAGTGACACAAGTAAACAGCATAGTCTGTCTTTTCATCAGAGTGATAAGTATGACATGACTCTTGATGTACTGATGGAGTTTGTGTTTGGAAATGTACAATAAAATGAATGTATCAGTACAATAGACAAACATGAAGGAAATGAAGAGTTTGCATTTGCTTTTCAATGCGTCTGCCACATTAAGCATGTTGTGGAAGTCTGCAAATGCAGTTACAAAGATGAATTTGTGTCTGTTTTGCACTGAAGTGAGCAAACGGAAATCCAGCCAAAGCTCACACCCTACAATAACACAGAACAACAGGTTGCCTAATTTGTAGTAACAGTAAATAGATCTTGTTAACATTCAATCTCCATAAAAACCCAATCCCTGCGTTCCTCTCTACGATGTAAGGTTGAGCATTTGTCACTTGCTTATTTCCACACCATTTTGTCGTGCAGCAGCAACACCCCCGCCCTGTCCTCCCCCCACACCGCCTTTAACTCTGGCCAAATGCTTCCCCAACTGTTGAAACATATGGCGGTCGGTCCTGAGGAATCACTGTGAATGTGTGTGTGTGTGTGTGTGTGTGTGTGCATGTAAGAATTGTTTGTTTGCAAAGGCCCAGTGACGTACTTGTTAGCAATTAGATGTTGTTTCTTCTCAGGCTTGTAAATGCATGCATGCCTGCATCTGTGTATGCACAGGAGGGCCTGTGTTTGTGCTGCGTTGAGGAGGAAAACATACTGTTGACTGATGACTCATCCGGTCGTCTGCTGTCAGAGAAAGAACGGGGAGAGGGAGCAACGGCGGATGGAAGCCAGACTCTACGGCATGAAATGAAGAAAGACAGAAAGATGGGAGAGGACAGAGGGCCAGATGTACGTACATTTGCGAACGTAGCGTTATCAGCGCCATGGCCCACCCGCAGATAGCGAACGCAATGATACCATAGTTTACGCCATATTTACAAAAACCTGCAGGTCATCCGTAATTAGCGCCTTTCTCCGCCCACTATACCGTAAACTGTAAGTACTGGTACTATGATACGGCTGAGTGCAGACTGCGATATTCCCACTGCTGATGCTATGACTGTTTGAAATTATCCTGATGCCAATATTTGTAATGTAGCGGGGAGTTTAACAACTGCTGGAATGTGAACTCTGAGTCGGAGATTCGATGTCATCTTTGATTTCTTCCAGTAACTGTAATCTGGCATGGCTGCTTAATCTGTGATCCTTGTGGCAAAACTCCTTTCAGCTCGTCTCCTTGGCCTATGTCTTCGTCTTGCTCGGATTACTGCTGTCATTTCACCAGGAGGCATATGTGAGGAAACCCGCTTCCAGGTTTACACCTGCTTTTAAGAGGCGGAGAATTTTCACCGCAAAATAGAGGCGCGCTATCACTGCCGGTGTTTGTACATACCGCGGAATACGTAATTAAGCGCTCTTTACGCTTCCCCTCCCATCTCTTTACGGTAAACTCCCACTTTCCCCGCGACCCTCCCATGAATAAATATGCATGACACGAAAAACGCAATTTGCCCTTTTCAGCTCCCACGACATGCAGTTTGCGCTTTTACATCATTGCGGCCTGTTTGTACATACCTCGCCATGATTTTACGCGCACGTTGCGACACAAATACGCCTGAAGTGGGCGCAAAAGCGTTAGTACATCTGGCCCAGAGTGTCCTGAGGTGAGGGACACCTTGCTGAGTTGTGAATGGTTGCTAAGAGCTTTCTGTCTCATGGGAAAGTCTTCTGCAACTTTAGAGATAATGACACTTAAACTGTTTTACTTTGCCACAGTGCTTTATCCCTCATCCTACGGACTGGGGTCAGGCGCAGACCCCAGGTATGCTTCCTGTCATATCTCACAGCTGCTTTATTCTATCATTCCAATGTTTCATGACTTTGTCAATCAGTTTGTTCCTAAGGACTTCATTTGGTTTTTTGTTTTATACCACTGTATTGGGGTCCTAGGGAACCCCAGTCAAAAGCCCCCAATTGCAGCCTATGCAGTTTTATCAGATAACATGGAATAGAAAGATCAGCTCACACTGTTATGAGCTGGGATGATCTACAGAAGACCATGGAATGCAAAACCTCTATTAAGTTTTTTTTTAATCAGATCTTGAATTAAGTTTGTTGGTGTCAAACTACTCAAAAATTAATTCCGTTTAATAAATCATGAGAAACAGTTGATGAGCCAGTTTGAAGTTGTTGAGGACATTCATGTCAGATCCATCTGTGAAAAATGTTTCTTCATCCATTTTATTCGCTCGCGCTGTGGATCAAAAGAGGAAAAACACTAATCATCTAAATGTTAACTTTCTCTCATGCCAGCTGTGCAGCAAAAATCATTTACATACAGAATGTGACCAAATAGCAGTTAAATGAGAATTACAACCTGATGAATTGTCATTTTTAACACTTACATTTTTGTATTCATGTACTTTTTTTTAATACAATTTAATCTACCTACTCAATTTAGTTTATTTATTTATTGTAAGGTAGGGGGTGCAGACCCCCGTCTGCAGAGTGTGTGAACAGTGTCGAGCAGGAAACCTGAGAATGCAGCCTGGTATAAAGGGTCAAACACAGGTTAAGTGTATGTTTATTATGGGATGCCAAACTGAGGCATGTGTGTGAAAGTGGTATAGGACAGACCATATACAAAGAGCCCAATGAGCAGATTTATTGGCAAACATGTTGTTATTGCGGTTATCCTGAATGTATTTGCCCCATGAAATACAAATAAATATAGTGTATAATACAACCAGGGTTCAAAATTAGCACCATCTACCAGCCAAATGTTGGTGAAATATGTAACTGGATGGTAGATTTGCTTTAGTCACCAACCCCCCAAAAAAACAATGGTAATCTACTGAGTGTCTGGTCAAATTTGAACATTCACTAGCCACTTGGCTGGTGGATAAAAAGTTAATGTTGAACCCTGAAAGTAGCACATCCAAGCTTTTCAGGATTTCAGACGGTGGCCGACAGGGGCAAACACATGCAAATAAAGAAAACACAAGCAAATTAAGAAAACGTCTTCATTAATTTGACAACACATGCCCAGCATTTAGCAAACATGCTGCAAATACACACAAACACAACCAAATACATAAACACGCTGCAAACAAAGAAACTAATGCAAAATGAAAAGCACACAAACCCTGAAAACAAATGCACCAGAAAAATGCTACATCCAGATTACACAACGGAACCTGTGGCTCTACACAGAAGAGGGTGATTCTGGTAGCCACAGTTCGTAAAGTCCACATGTTGGCTGATTGGTTGATCCAAGAGAGGCAGATTTGAAATGAAACACTGGAATTAAAATGGACACGTTGACGTCATACACAAATACATGCAAAAAACAACAACAAGACAGCAACAGCTATTGTGAACATGGGGCTGCCCATTTTACTGGAAGACTCCAACTGATGTCGTCTGACAGCATGAGAGAAAAGAACAATCTGGATAATTCCAGTCAAAATCTTTAAGTAATTAAAAAATAAACCTACAAATATGAATCAAGTCATATTACAGTAAGCAACGAGAAGAGGAACGAAATACCAATATTCCCTAATTAAAGACAGAAAATGTAAATTATTCGTGGTTAGTCGTATTTTTCTTGTAGAGACTAAAGTAAGATAAGACAAAAGTTGTATCTGAAAGAAACAAAATATAAAAATAAACCCCACTTAAGCCCAGAGGAAACAAACTTGATTGTGTGTGTGCGTCTATTTGTGTGTATGTCTGTCTGTCTGTCTGTGTGTGTGTGTGTGTGTGTGTGTGTGTGTGTGTGTGTGTGTGTGTGTGTGTGTGTGTGTGAGGTGTGTGTGTGTGTGTGTGTGTATATAATCTCTGTGACACTAAGCAGCCTCCATGCTGGATGGCTGTGCTCCCCCGACCCCCTGCCCTCCCACGCGCTCCCCCCTGAGGGCATGTCGGCTGGAGCCAGTGCAGACCGGGCAAGTCAGGGCAGCAGGGAACACACGGGGTCAGCGGAGAGAGTGTGTGTGCAAGTGTGTGAGTGTGTGTGTTTTCTTTCAAATTGGGGAGTGGGGGAGGAGGAGGAGGATGGGAATGATCCACAGATAATATCAGCGCCCTGGGCTACAACTGCTGTGGTCATCTGTTACTGATTGATCTCTGTGTGTGTCTGTGTGTGTGTGTGTGTGTGTGTGTGTGTGTGTGTGTGTGTGTGTGTGTGTGTGTGTGTGTGTGTGTGTGTGTGTGTGTGCGTGCGTGCCACCAGCTATTGACGTTTCACAGCCCCTCCTTTGTAATTACTTAAAATGTGATTTTCAGATTGCAGCTGAATAATTGCTCTAAATATTTTCAGTAAACACTCAATTCAAGTCTGCATCCTCGAGGGAAACTTCACTTTGCATAATGAGGCATTACAACTTTTACTTTTTTAATTTACCAAAGAACATACCAAATTATATTCATTTATAAAATAAATGATTATATTATTCTCCAACTCCTTAAGCGTCATTTACGGTCCTGCAGAGGCTCCTCGCAGAGCTTTCTCCGTAGCCTAAGTAAGAGACCTGAAGTTTAAGCTTCTGATGGTGCGTTCGTCGATCTCCTTGAGAGAATAGCAGGGCATGTGTGTGTTTGTGTGGGGAGTGTGTGATAGAGCGAGTGAGAGAATGACGGTGATTATCTTCGGAGCGAGTAGCGACTCTGGAGTCATAGTGGGAGAAACAAAGTGTCTCCCCTGTTCTTTCTGACCACGGTGGGAAATCTGTAGCAGGAAAAGTTAACCCTCTCCTTGATTTCACGTTGTTTATGGAGAAGGAGAACCAGGAAATGAGTCGGGGGAAATGCAACGCTACCAAGCCATGGCCGAGCAGACCAATTACAGTTGTTGCGGTGTGCGTCGCAGAAGTCTACATGCCTCATTTTGGGCCAGATGACCGTTACCTTCCTCTTTCTTTGTGTTGGCGTTCTAAACTATGGTTAAAGTGCTCATATTATTCTCATTTTCAGGTAGATAATTGTATTTATAGGTTTAATTTTCAAAAAACACCATATATTTGTTGTACTGCACATTGCTGCAGCTCCTCTTTTCACCCTGTGTGTTACACTCTCTGTTTTGGCTACAGAGTGAGACATCACACTGCAATCTTTGTTTGGAGTCGTACATGCGCAGTAGCTAGGTAAGGACTACCAGCCAGTCAAAAGCAGAGCATGAGGGCGTGCCACGCTAGCAGCTAGGCGAGCATTATAACGTGTGTTACAAAGTGAAGTAAAGGCTGGACTACAATAGAGCTGTTTGGAGCAGTTGGTGAACAGTGTTTTCTGATGGAGATGGTTAAGTCCCTTTGGGATGGACTTTGGGCTTTTTCACTTTGTAAACCTAAAACATGCACAAAAAAGATATATAACACAATGAAGGAAAGGGAAAACCCCAAAAAAGCATAATGTGAGCATTTTAACTGCTCCTCAGATCTCTGCAGGGTAAATCCGGACTGCGTCACCGTGACGTGTAGTTACATTTTTTGACCTGTGAACACACAATTGCAGTAAAACTTAACAGAAGAGTTACTTCACCGATCTGCTCAAAGCTTCTGGATCTGTCATTTTAAAAGAAATTGTCCAGTGCATTGAAATAAAAGGCCCATTTTTAAATATACTGTATATATATATATATATATGTGTGTGTGTGTGTGTGTGTGTGTGTGTGTGTGTGTGTGTGTGTGTGTGTAGACTACAACACCAAAAAATGTTCTTCCAATAGCTTAAGAGGTACAGGCCACTCAGTAACACGACACAGTAGGTTAATTAATATATTGGTTTCTAAATTGAGCCTGCCATGCCACAGTGACGTGTTCTGTCTTGACGACGTAATTACTCCAATTTACTTCACCTCAAGCTCTGATGTTGTCAGTTCATTTAGCATCAGAAGTTACTCCTGTTCTCTTTTGTTTTGTTAGGTTGCCACGGGCAGCAGACATGCTGGCATTCCTGAGTTCTGTTTTTAAAATGAGCTCCTCTTACGTTCACAAATGAATAGAGATGTCCGATAATGATACCAGTATTGGAAAAGCCTCCGATACCACCCTAAAATGCTGGTATCGGTAACGGAAGGTACTGGAGTCTATGTACCACTCCGATACCACCTAATTTAGCTCTGAAGAAAATGTACTTTAAAGTAGTTTATTTATGTTCTTTTTTTCTGTTATGACTGACTGTCAAACAGGATAATAAAAGAAAGTTTTATGGCATTCATTGTTTGTTTGTTCATTCACAAAGAGTTTAACCTGAGCCAGGCCGACAACAATGACAGCAGTCACATCACATCCATACAAGGATAGTAGTATACAGCTGTTAAAACATAATCAAATATATGACACACTGGTTTTGGAGCAGTACTCGGTATCAGCTGATACACAAGTTCAGGTATCGGAATTGTTATCGGGAAGCAAGGGTGTAGGTTTTGTTTCATCTTTTGTAATAACGGCCCCCATAAAATGAAAAGAAGTTTGGGCCTCTAACACTTCCTTTCTCTCTCTCTTATAGGCTGTTTTGACCTGGTTTTAACATCTGATCACTCTGATCGGATCTTACCACCAGGTAAAAACAGGGTTTCTGTCTTTCTCTCTCTTTCTTTCTCTCTCTATCTATCTCTCTCTGCTGCACCAGTTGACAGTTGGCACACCAGCATTAGTTATTTCTGTACATGTCCTGTCATGTCTCAATGAAGCCATTAAGAACATCAACGTCAAAGACACCTACTGCATAACCTGACATAACAGTCGCTTCTCGTTGCGTCACACCTAAACCCGCCTCAAAACCAACGCTGATTGGTCGATAGTTTGGCAAACGGCTCCAAATTTTCTCTATCTCAAGATGCCAGACTGATCTGCGAGTTGAAAACTGGAGCTCGCGAGATCAGGATGGTCTCACCAGGTTACCTACTGCATGCCTGAATGACAGAAAGCCAATACTGCAACAGATAGAGGGGCCAGCAACGTTGCGTGCATATTACACATCGACAGAACTAACTGCCAGCTGCTGCATGTGTCTAGGTAAGGACATGACTGTCCAAGCCCAACAATATTTGCACTAAAGATCATATTACAAATCTGCATGACATTAAAGCATATAAAATAGAAAGACGAGGAAAGTAGAACCATTTGCAATCCTGGAACCACCATGTAACATCTTCAGTCTGATTTTATTTTATTTATTTACTCACACACACACAAGCATACAAGCGAAGTGTTTTCAGGTTTTGAACACACACACACACTCACACACACACACACACACACACACACACACACACACACACACACACACACACACACACACACACACACACACACACACACAGAGTAGTGTCAAGAAGCTGAACACATCCTCAGAGACATGTTGGACCCCCTGGGCATCCCCCTCCCTTATCCCGGCACTGTGGGGGGGGGCTGTCCTGCACAGCATCGCACCCCATCCTCCCCCACCCCTCCCACTGATTGGAGCCCAGGAGACAGCAGGACAGGAGGGAGAGAGGACGGGGGGGGCTCTATTGTCATGAGAAGGACAAATTCAATAACTTGTATCTTCTATGGGCTGCATAACACTGTTGGAGTGGATGTAGAGGCTGTTCCAGATTATTTTGAGGATGTATTGCGGCGCTGTTCTTCAGCAGATTGTTTGACTGCTCTAGCATGCGATATATGTTACTCTGCAATTATGTTTTGTTCTCCCCCCACCCCCCCCATTGTTGTACAGTTAGCCCATTTCCTTTTTTGCAGCTTAACCCTCCTAACGTTTGCAAGTTGTTTAAAACAAAAAGAAATGAAAGCAATTTGTGACCTTTTTATCCAACTGACATAGTAAACACAAATACAGACATACGTTGTGTTAAACAGTTTTATCGCTCCGAGTAAGAAGATGAGAAAATGTGTTTTCAGGGACTTTAAGAAACCCCAAATGGCAGCATACACTGAACAAAATCCGTAGAAAAACGGATAATGTCCTGGCAGAAAGTTACCACTACCTTTCACGTTACGTTTACAGACATTCCTGTTAATCCTGAAAAAAACGGAAAATTCTGTAGATTTAAAGTATATCCTCTGTACATTTCACATTTCTGTTAATCAAAAAAAAAAAAAATAATCAAACTACGGAAAAACACTTCAAAATCATTACAGAAAAAACAACACAGTATAGGCCTATTAGCCCTTGTTTCTACGGACTTTTCCATACATAGGTGTAATTTACAATAATCAAAATTTGCCGGTGCAACCCACCCCAAAAAACCTATTATAGTTTCCTTTACATAAATACAGACATTTGCACCATAAATGGATGCAGAAACGGAACGCATTGTTGCAGAAACATTCCAAAGAATGCAGGAAATGAAGTGTTTCAATTCTGCTCAGAAGTGGAGATCTCAACGCCACCCCCCCCCCCCCAATGTTGAACCCAAAGTTACACCCTTGGCTCTATACGTTTCCTAGTCCTGTCTTTCTTTTCTGAGATTTGTTCAAAGTCTGTCCTTCATTCATGCACATCTGAGGAACCCATAATCAACCTTCACGCAAACACCCACACCTGCCTGCAGCTTCGCTTCCATCCGCACTGTCCAGCGGGGGAATTCAAGCACTGATTCACCGCGGTGACTCTTTTTCGTGTATGTATGTGTGTGTGTGTGTGTCTGGCGGCATCTGCAAAAGGCGGGCGCTGTGACGCGAAAAGTTCGGCCTCCCATAATCCACTTTGCCTTTGCGAAGTGAGTGACTTTGAAACTCACTATCACACACACACACACACACACACACACACACACACACACACACTCCTTCTCCCAGCGCACCGGAAATGGAAAGAGAGGCGTTGCGCTCTCTCTCTCCATTTTACCGTCTCTCTTCAAATCCTCCCATTTTTGTTTGGGGAATTGTTAAGTCTCTCTCTCTTTTTTTTTGTTCTTAAATTATCATTTATTATCCTCTATTGGTTTTTCTCATTTGGAGCCTGGCGTGCATAAACGCACATGGAAATTAAAACTTTTCGGTTTGTGACAGAGATTAGCGACGAGTGGAGGTCAAACATAATGGCTTCTATTTAACACCAAAATAGATATGATTATTCTGCGCTTGCTCTTCGCTCAACTTTTTGTCCTCAATCTAAACGGCGCGGCTCCGATAGCTCTGCCCTCATTACGCAGCGACAAAGGGTTCACACTGCCGCTTCTCGCTATTTGTCATCCTATATTTAACACCGGTAATGGGATTCCAAAGCCAAAAAGAGAAACACTGAGACATTTCCTCTGCGCTTTAGTCACCCCTTCCTCCCCTGTTTGCTTGTAATATTTATAGTGTGTATAAACAAAGGCTTTTTGTTGGCTTTAGATGAAGAAATCGATGAATATGCAGCGTGTACTGGAAGATTAAACAGGACTACGGATGGTTTAGCATGAGTATCTGAACTCTGCCGCGTTACTGGTATTCACCATCTGTAGATACCATAATCTACCTCGGATTACAGCCGCAACATCTCCTTCAGACAGATGAAAACACACAGCGCGATCTCCTAAATCTACACAGCTGCAGTCAGCAGGAACGGGTGGATTATGGAATGTTTGAACTCGACAGAGGAGACAGTGAAGGGCGATAACGATTTTGCTTGATTTGTAATTCAACATACTGAACATATTGAGGTCATGTTCGGCCATTATAACATGTTTTGGGGAAGTAATCACAAGTGTTCATTTCATGCTCAGATTAGTCTGCTGGAAGGATTTAGTCCACTCTAGGGTTAGGGATCGTTTTGATATTAACAATTCTTCAATTCCAATCCTGATTCTTCCTTTCGATTCCCGGTTCTTATCGATTCTCGATTCCGATTATTTGAGGGTGGAGTTGAAACGGGTCACATGCTTATTTCACAGATAAGAGGAACGTTTTGTTTTGATTCAATAGTGATTTAGTCTATATCCACGACGTTCCACTTCCGGGATAGTTCAGGTGCCGGATGTCCCTTTATTCCTTCATGTTCAGCACGACTAATACAACTTTTGAACGTACATATTCCACCCTAACAAGTTCCTTCACATTGCTATTTTGCAGAGGCACCGCTATTGAGTCTGGCACCGCCCAAGACGATTGTGATTGGTTTAAAGAAATGACAATACACCAGAGCACATTATTCTCCCATCCAAGAATGCTGTGTGGACTAGCCAGACCCTCAAAGTCACTCACTTTGGCTGTTTGGACGTACAATAAAGCCACACAGCGCAAAAAGCGCCTGGAAGTACGGCAAAAGTACGGAAACCAAAACTTGCGAATGTTAAAATTTGGAACCGATGGTCGGATTCAACACCAAATTTTCCAAAACGATTCCAATAAATTCCATTGGAATTGTAATTGTTTAAACGATTCCAAATTGGAACCGGTTCTCGATGCCCAATCCTAGGCGGCACTGATGGAGCCAATCAGGAGTTTTATTTGCTACCTGCTGCTCGACTGGAAAGATCCGAATAAAATATCAATTTGCAAAAAGGTTTACAGCGTTGAAAACCTCTGCCATATAACCCAAACGACAAGTCTGGGCTTGTAATAAAATAATAATACAAGCCTGTAATATGTTTTTGTCTGAGGTGCGGTAAATGCTGCAGAGCATCTGCCAGAGAGTCAGAGCTTCAGCCAAAACCCAAACGGATTCGTCATGTGTATAAGCTGCCTCATATCTACTAAACTGTACACATTCCTGCACACAGCCATCAAGAGGTAGTTAAAGAATAAAAAGCTTTGTGACATAAATCAAAAAGTATGACCTCATGGGTCGAATTAGAAATGTGTCATTACTGTATACTGAGATGATGAGAGTTTACAACTGAACATTACACCTAAATGTCTTATAAGCTTATGTAACAAGAATGGACATCAGATGACAAAGATAATGGAGATGAGGTGGTGAACAAAGAAGAAAATACAGTATGTATATATATATATATATATATATATATATATATATATATATATATATATATATATATATATATATAGACTACAAAAACAAAAAATGTGCTTCTAAGAGCTTAAGAGGTACAGGCCACTCAGTAACACGACACAGGTTAATTGTAGGTTAATTAATATATTGGTTTCTAAATTGAGCCTGCCATGTCACAGTGAAGTGTTCTGTCTTGACAACGTAATTGCTCCAACTTACTACATAATAATATATACACATATATATATATTATGGCAGGCCATTTAGGAAAATATTTTATATACAGTATATGTGTGGAATTTAAATATATTGAATTAAAGACTGAATATGACTTCCTTCATATTATATTATATTCTTTATATTTTATTCTTTATATTCAGACTTTCATTCCATATATTCAAGTTGCATTCAATATATTCAGACTTCACTCACACTTCTATACATGTATATATTATTTCCTGAAAAGCATGACACAATATATACAATATATACATATACATATATATATATATATATATATATATATATATATATATATATGTGTGTGTGTTAGGCTGATTCAACAAATTAACCTGACAACTGCATCTTCATCAGATTCATGGAAAATGCATTTTAAATATGAATTAGCTTCCACAATATTATAATGCTGCTTACATGTAAATGCATCGGTAATAATCACCTAGGTACATGTATAGTACTTCTCATAATACTTTTACTTATGTAAAATATCCAATGCAAAACTTTTACTTGTCTGCAAACATCTTCCACCACTGGTGATTTCATCTCCAATGGTGCATCATGTTTTATAAGCTCATATGTTTTTGTATGTAGAATCTGGATTCTAGCAAGCAGATGGAAAACCTGCAAGGAGAAAATACACAAGTACCAGTAGGACTACCTAAAGATTGTACAGAAACTAAGTAAACACGTACATTTCACAACGTTTCACTAATATCTATGAATGTATTGTACAACTGTGTGACCCTAGGATCAGTGCTGTGCCGTACCAGTCACCTATGTGGGAACACAGGTATAGCTGTCTTTTTTAAAATTTGTGTCCGTCCTTTTATTGTTGTATTCGTATTTGCGTTTGTTAAATGGACCTTGAGTCTAACAGTAAATCTGTCATCAATCAATGCACTCAATGCACGTTTTGGAAAACTATCTCCTCACAACAAAAGAGCCTGAATCAGATCGTGAACTCTTTTTATAAATCCTTTCATTCAAAATAGTTGGTCATGTGCAAAGAGTACTTTGTGCACTATGTGCATGTCCTGTTGAGTACAGCGCACACCAGTGTTGTAGTCAAGACCACCTGAGCCGAGACCAAGTCATCACAAAGACCAGAGTGTATCGAGACCGAGACTTCGAGGGGTTGAGGCCAAGCCAAGAGCAATGCCTGCCGCGATACAATGTGGAAAATGCTAAAGCAAGACTCTTTTTCATTCACCTCATTTATAGGCATAAGTGTATCATGCACACGGCCTTGATAAAATAATCAAAAGGCAGTTGTGGTCTTGAAATAAAATCCTGAGTCCTCTTTAATCTGAGACCGAGACAAGACTGAGTAAAAATGCTGTCGATGGGCGTTGGTAGAGCGGGCGCCCATATAAAGAGGCGTATTCCTCGACGTAGAGGTCGCGGGTTGGAATCGGACCCGGACCTGCGGCAGGTTTCCTGCATGTCCCCCCCCCCCTCTCTCTCTCTCCCCCGTAATGCTGTTCTGGTGATTGAAGGCAGAAATGCCCCCCAAAAATAATTTTAATAAGCTCGATCCATCAGCTCCATCACTTTGGGATAGGTTTATTAAACAGCTCTATTCACATTTTAAAACATCATCCGTCGAGGGGAGCACACAATTAGGTTTTGATGCAGGTACTGCCCTACTGTAGTTCATATTGTACTTAAACTATGCAGCTTCCCAAACAAAATGTGTAATTAATCAAATGATTAAAAAACAACTGGAACCTGGTGCTTAGTTTCCCAGTTTGCTCGGCGGTATAAAGCCATGACTCTGGAGACACAGAGTTCCTTAAATCAGTTCGCCGCGCGTCTTACTTTTCTTGTACAACCAAGATGAACATCAAAATAAAAGCACAATAAGACCGTCCTTTTCACCATTTTCAGTTTATTGTTGGCATATTGGTGTGTTTGTGTTTGTCATTTGTGGAAAAAAAGAAATGTGTGTATACCACTGCATTGTGTACAACACCTTTTGCATTTGGCCTTGTTATTGATCTGTTTCTTTATAAATGGACCCTTAGCGTTTTGGTTACAATGACACAGAATTACCATGGATTTCAATCTAAATGATTACCTCCTTTTTATTTATAAGACATGATCTTTATCAATATCCAAAAGTGGAAGAGAGAAAAAAAAAAAGTAAACATGAAATAATGCTAAGGCTGTTCTGTCTCTTTTCATGTCTCCCACTGGCAAAAACAAAACAAAAAAGCCTTCTTCAGGGGCTCTTAAACAAGAGTCAAACCTCTGAATCAAAATGTGGAACCCAGCAAACGGATAGCACGCCTTCAGAACAAGTAGATATAGATAGATTTATATATGTAGAGTTTTATATTCAGCTTGAAACTTTTAAAAGAGTACAGTAAACACTTCTCACACATGATAGAAACTACTCGACGTCTCAGAATCCGTAAAGTGTAGGTCAAACATTGTCCAAGCCTACCAAACCCAAAGCAAAAAACAAGAACTCATAAAATAAAACATAAAAAAAAACAAATAGCCTGCCCACAATGTTTTCTTACAAAGTTTGAAGTAGATCGGAAAAGAGACACCTGACCACACGAACAGAATAGAAAAATCTAAAACAGTGGTAGTGCATTTTGAAAATGCACAAAGATTCTCCTGTACAATGTGGCGTCTCTCTGCGAGTACAAACGCCTAAAGGGCTCAGTGGCGGTTTTTCTGGGTGGCTCTTGTTTTTGTTTTGTTTTTATTTGTCTTTCAGTACACGTGTAGTCTCAGTTCTGGTGAGTACATCAGTGCTGTAAACAGGCACACGCAGATTGGAAAAGGGCGGAGAGATCAGTGTCCAGTTTCACGTCTCCGTCCGTCATCGCTCTCCTTTCCTCCTCCTCTGTTAGTTTCTCAGTCCTGCTGAGACAATGGCGTCCTCCCAGTAAGGCTATGTATTTACCTGCCTGCACCCATCCATCCCCCCCCCCCGGGTCCGACCGTCTCCAAATCCCCAAAAGTGGGGTGCCTCCGGCAGTGCTCCGAGATATTTAAGGAAGCAGGGTCGTTCCTCGTTTTGTGTGTAGTCGAGTGTGTTTTTTCATTTTCAATTTGGTTGCTGGATGGTGGTGGGGTGGGGGGGGCTGAGGGCAAAATGGGTTGAAAACTTGATGCCGTTTTTCTTATAGCCTTGGTCGTCTGGGAGTGATTGTGCAAAGTCACGCGGTGTCCGGTATGTCCACGCGGAAAGAGCTAGCAAACCCTTTTCCTCGCTGCAAGAAGCAGAGAAAAACACAAAGCTTGGTTAGCTGTCTGTTTGTGTGTGTGTGTGTGTGTGTGTGTGTGTGTGTGTGTGTGTGTGTGTGTGTGTGTGTGTGTAGGGGGGAGGGGGATTTCAAGTTTGTCTGAGAGGAATGACAGAAAACAAAGAAGAAAGAAAAACAGCACTTAAATGGCCTCATTCACACAGAATCTGAGGGTCCACACACACACACACACACACACACACACACACACACACACACACACACACACACACACACACACACACACACACACATGCACAACAAGGGCTAGGAAGTGTCACATCCCTCAGCTGGGCCGCTTCAATTCACTCCTGTGAAATGGCTAATGGGTAATGTGTGTGTGACTATGTCTGTGAAGTGGGGTAGGGGGGCTGGTATGGAAATAGTGACACTGGAGTGGGTGGGAGCTGGTGAATGTTGCATGGCCAATTTGTATATAGGACAACAAAAGAGGGAGGCTCAGCAGCTCTATCAGTCTGGAGTTGACCCTCTCTTTCTCCCCTCCCCCTCCCCCTCCCCACTCTGCCTCCGTGTAGTCTAAGTTTGATGACGGTAATCACTCTGGGCTCTGGCTATCATCCCCCCTCTCTCCCCCCCTGCACCCCACACTGACCCGACCCCCGGACAAAAGCGTCTCTGTATCACTGGCTGACTCGATCAGATTAGGGACCTTCAGCCTCTTAGCATCATCATTCTATCCCTTCCTCCACTCCTCCGACTGTTGTTCCCTCTTTTGCTATTATCTCTCCCCCCCCCCCCCCCCCCCCCCCCCCCGCCACCCCCGCACTCATTAGCATAAGGTTCCACAGTGATCTACTTTGAGAGAGGAACGAGCGGCGGTGTTCGTGGGAAACGCGGCGATATTGGGAGCCCTTCACTTGGAGTGCTGCATCATCAGCCCATAATAAACACACACACACACACAGTGTGCATCCAACTGAAGGCTGGAAAGCATAAAGGCAAAATGATAATCATTTGGAAGTTGTTCATGTAATAGTTGTTGCTTGATGTTTTTTTACGTCAAGTCCTCACATCTTCTGTTCACGTTTGCTTGCCTTTATTATCAAATATCATAGCTGTCGGGTGCAAAGCTTGTACGTCCCAAACCGTTGTGTTTTCCAAGAAATGAAGAGGCTCATTTGAAATATGATATAATGTATCTAATATTGAGCCATTAACCGCAGACGCAGTCAAACTGCCTTGTCATTGTTTGCATATTTGTAAAACACACAGAGATGTAAAGGGTAACCGATAGCAGTGATTTATGAAAAAAAAATAGATACAAGGTTTCTGCCCGACAGCGACGACATGCGTTGTCACTGCTGCAATGTTGCTGTATTTTTATTACATCATAAGTGCATTGGACATGTCGTGTTATTCTTATATTTCGTTCGATGGTGTTAAGATATTTATTCTTGTCATTGCTTTACATCCCTACAACTTATATACTTACATGTTTATTTTGTACACCTATACTTACGGATTGCTTATTCTGTATTTCCCCAAGTATACTGCTGACTTACATTACTGCTGTAATCAGTACAATGTTAATATAACCTGCTTGGAATGTAACTATCTGTGATGCACATGCAGCATTACTGTATTTTTACAATGATGCCAATTCATGTATTGATAATGTGTTCTGTTAACTAAGAGATATGACCATGACACTCTTCCCCAGTTGACTACTTACATTGAGATGGTCAGTTTAGTCAGGATGAAGATATGAAATTGGACAAAACACCCAAAGGTCAATGAAAGTGGTGAGCGGAACCTTTCATTTGACTTGTGAAGAGCGTTTTCAGCAACCATCCATCCAAGTTATTTATTTTTGGACAATTAGATTGAATGAAACCCCAAATTTCTGTTATAGAATCTTTCAAAAGCGGGTCTAATTTGACGCTAAGACAACAGGAAGGTTAACGGATCTTTATTCTACGTGTACTTCACGCTGCTGAAACAGATCATTGCCGTAGCTCCTCATAGCAATCAATACAATCTAACAAGGGCGTAACTTTGGGTTGGGGGGGTTGAGATCTCCAACTATCTAGGCAGGTCCCGGGACATGTCTGTATGGATGGAGAAAGGAGACAAAAACCTCGAAGAAAAAAAAAAAAAAAACTCAAAAAAGAGACAAAAAAGTTGAAAGACAAAGTCAAAAAAAAAGGTCAAAAAACCTTAGGGGAAAAAAGTAAGTGGGTATAGAAATCCTGGATTTTATCCAGACCTGACAAAAACGTTGTTAAAAAAAAAAAAAAATTAAAAAAGCAATAAAAACATTGTCCAAAAAAATCCCTGAAAAGGCTACAAAAACGTCGAAAAAAATTGGCCAAAAGAAACTCGAAAAAGGCGAAAAAAGATTCTTAAAAACTGACAAAAACATTGAAAAAAATTGTCGACAAAACTATTTGATCTAGGATTAAACCAAAAAAATAAAACGCATAGCAAAGGGCTAAAATATTAATTAAAGGGGGGTGGGGGGGGGGGACATAATGGTCCCTGCTGTTCCGAACAGTGTGCCGTGGTTTTAAATGACGGCGGCGGCGGGGGGAAGCAGCGCTGCTCTGACACTTTGATAATTCCCGCTCGCTGTGTCGGATGATGAGAGAGGGGGCCTCTTCAGGCGCTGCGTGACAGAATTATAATTAAGCATTATCACCAAATTGCAGTGATTGAGGATGTATCTCTTTGTGGCCCTTTTGAATGAGAGTTTAGAAACAGTCATTCCTGGGGAAGAGAATTTCCCTTCTTCTTTCTTTCTCTTTTTTTTTTTCCCCTCCACAAATGTTTCTAACTGGTTGGTTGTTTGATCCTGGGCTCCGGCGCAATGACGTCTAGCGGATGAGAAGAGACGTTAGGCTCGCTCACTGCCTGCCGATTCTTTTTTCTTCACTGATTCATAACTGCCATTTTTCATGGCTGAGCTTTGTGTGAGGGCCAGTGTCATTTATATTACAGCAGCCATTCTTTTTTTATTTTTTCATAATGAGACAGAGCTTCCTTTAAGCTAACATCTCCACACACATCAAAGT
This sequence comes from Gymnocephalus cernua, assembly GCA_023631565.1. Taxonomy (NCBI): domain Eukaryota; kingdom Metazoa; phylum Chordata; class Actinopteri; order Perciformes; family Percidae; genus Gymnocephalus; species Gymnocephalus cernua. The sequence continues at coordinate 16,752,778 of CM042435.1, forward strand.
AAGCTTATAAAACATAATTGCTTTTGGCATGTTTAATTTGGAAAGACCAGCAGGCCAGTCGTTGTTGGAAGTGCGTGTGCATGTGCGTGTGCGTGTGCGTGTGTGTGTGTGTGTGTTTGCGTGCGTGCGTGTGTGCGTGCGTGCGAGGGAGTGAATTGAAATGGTAGGTGAGGGAAGATAAGATCATCCCAGTCGGGGATAATAGAGATGGCTGAGAAAGAGGGAAGAGTTAGTTAAACACTCCGACAAGAGAGTTGGCAGGACAGGGGGGTCAGACCTGAAATGAATTTCACGCTTCCTTTCCGCCCAGCCAATGCAGGAGAGAGAATTGAATTTTGGAATCTTTATTTTTTATTTATTTTTTTCACCTAATTGGATCACCAGATCAGAGAGCGGGGGCGGGCAACACAATACTCACTTAAATAAGCCGGGTTATAAGGCGCTCTGGAGCTAGGCACAAATGCTTCCAACTCTGTCCCCTGTAAGGAGCCCTGGTGGTGGCTGAGGTGATGGTTTTTGAGAGGGTTGTGGTGGAGGTGTTGGTGGTGGTGGTGGTGGAGGTGTTGGTGACTGAGAGGCGTCTCTTTGCCAAAGGTGGAGAATGACTTATCGGCCGTTTGCTCGGGGCTTTCAAATACCTCTGTGTCCGGGACCGAGTCCATGCCGGGCACGTGCAGGTTGCTGCGGTAGTCCGGGCCCTGGCGCCCGTCGGAGGGCACGAAGCTCGGCATCCAGCAGCGATCCGAGTGGCCCAGCGCCTTACACTCCTCCGTGCAGTTAGAGAAAAGGTCGGCGCCTGTTAGGGAGGGAGGGAGGGAGGGAGGAGAAAAACAGCAGAGAGGTGTTTTAGTCTTTAGCATTTCTTGAACAATCAAGATAAACAGGAAACATGATACCACACACACACACACACACATACGCACGCACACACACACACACGCACACATGCACGCACACACACATCCATACACAGATACACACATGACACAATATTTTCACGATATGTATGTATGAAACCTGCTCTTTGATTCCTCATGTCAGGAATTTCTGTTTCACAATCGTTCAGATCAAAGCCGCCCGCACAATGGATATAAAACACATCTCTGCTAACACACAGACACACACACACACACACACACACACACACACACACACACACACACACACACACACACACACACACACACACACACACACACACACTGAAGGGCTGTGGAACAAAGTGACTGCTGGTTGTTCTTTGTGAAAGCATAAGACCTTGTAAAAAATAAATGTATCTACAATATCTATTTCATCTATAAGGTACATGTACTTGAACTTAAAAAAAACCCCATTACAAAACATATGATCAGGTTATGAAATATTTAACTCTTCATTTCAGTCAAGTAACTTTGTGTGGAAGATATTTGTTATTATGAAAGCACAGTGTATGGACAGTACCTATATATATATATATATATATATATATATATATATATATATATATATATATAATTTCAATTTTGTGGTCATATGCAATTTGACTTTATACCTGAAATACTCTTTAATATATTTATCTAACCTTTCTTTAGACTAAGACGTTACATAGAAAACATGATTGTTTTATGTTTGATATTATAAGCATTTCAGTCAGCTTACTGGTGAAATATGTAATATCATGCAACACTCTGACAGTCATTTGGTATGCACCGTCTTTTTCGTTCACGTCAGGAGGAGCTGCAGTTGAGCGTTTCTTTCTTTTCAGAAATAATTTCAAAGCGCTAAAAGCATAAATGTAACATGTGTAAATGCATCAGAATCAAAAGATTTTAACCCCCCCAAAAAAAGAAAGAAAAAAAAACATCTGCCACAACAAGTGATTTAGATTATTTAAGCATTTAAGACCCATTTTATTCCAAAGGAGAATTCTTTCAGCCAATGGGTGAGAGCTTTAACTGAAACAGGGTAAAGCACTACAACCAGGCACATTTATTGAATTTGCAGTAAAAATAGGCAGATTTAATAACGGGCTGAATCATGATTTATTGTTCTCTTTCTTGTTTTTCTCAAACTATTTCAAAGCTCCGGTGTCACAAAAGTGCTCAAGCACACAATGCGTCATTTCTTGTTGGTCCGAGCGCTGGTATAGAGGAGAGGCTGGTTTGTTCTCTCTTTTCATCTCCTATGTAGGAGAGACGTTGAATCCATTTTGTAAAATACGTTTGCGTTTTTTTGAAGTGACTCAGTGCTGCAGCTAATGCAGTCAACCACCAGAAAATATGGTTCAATTCAATTACAGTGTCAAATCGTAACAAGAGTTATCTCAAGACACTTTACCGATAGAGTAGGTGTAGACGACACTCTGTAACTCTCAACTCAAGCAAAGTACCAGTACCTCAAACGTGTTCTTGTGTACAATACTTGATTATAATGTACTTAGTAAGTAGACTACTTTCATTGTAGAGTTCAAACTCCCCCCCCGGGTTGCCAACGTTCCTAGGAAAAACACTTAAGACGTGACCTTAATGGTGACTATTGTGAATGTTTTTTTGTTTTTTTTTCCAGTGTTTGGCTCAGCAGACAGAGAGCCTGTGGCTGTGACCTCGAATCTGTCTTCAATCGCAGGTCTTTGGATGTTTGTGTGTAAGCTGCAGGCGTTTACACGCACCAACATGCAGTTGCAAAGAAAAGCTCCCCTGGAAAAGGTGGCCGGGATTTATATTACAAAGGGAGACAGAGAGAGTGTGTATGTGTGTGTGTGTGTGTGTGTGCGTGTGTGTGTGTGCGTGTGTGCGTGCGTGTGTTAGGTCTGCACAATATATCGTTTTTTTTAATTTTATCGTCATCGCGATATCTACTGGCGCAGTAACCACATCGCGAAAGGCTGCGACATATCACATTTTTGTGTGTTAGTGTTGCCTTTTATGTTAAAATCAGTGGGCAATTGTTTCAGTGAAATAATGTTGGAAATGATTTCCTCACACGCAATATGTTGTATGTTAGCAGGGTGCCGAAAGCAGCAGAAAGGCAGAACTGAGAAAACTTTAATATCTATTTATTGATCGCAAGTGATATTGTTATCACGTTATTCAACAACGTTATCGCATATCGCATATTTTCCTCAGCCATAGTGTGTGTGTGTGGGTGTGTGTGTGTGTGCGCGGGTGTGTGTGTGAGTGTGTGCGTGCATGCCTGTGCATGCCTGTGTGCGTGTGTGTGCCTGTGCTCCTTTTAACCTGGGCATTGGATCAACCAAACCACAACCTCAGTAGCATTGCATTACCCAGCCTGCCCCTGTCCCGGGCCTCAGTCTCACCCCCCCCCCCCCCCCCCCCTTTTACAAAACCTATTGTCCTCCATGAAAGGCTGGCTACAGGTACGACCCAAAACTAGTTTGAGTGTGCTCGCTTTCATGTGGAGTAATTATTTGTGAGGCGTTTTTTTAAACAGCTGGAATTCTCCGTGAGAAAATCCCCTGGTGTCAGAGAGCAGAGGGGGAGCAGAGCTAACAGGCATGTTAGCTGTTCAGCACAGCTATTTAGGCCGAGTGTAAGCCTTAAGCCAAATTGTGTTTTCATTGCCCCATATGTTTTTTGCACTCGGGCCTAGATCCCGTGTTTGCATGTATTTTGAAAGCTAAATCCCCTTGTTGTGTATGTGTGTCTGAGCCGCTGTTTGGGGCTACAATCTGAACTGTCCAGCTCGGGCTATCTGATACTAATCCCTCTGAATACAGACTGATTAGACTAAGGTCTGCTGCCGCCCCAGTAAGCAGAGAGTGTGTGTGTGTGTGTGTGTGTGTGTGTCTGTGTGTGTCTGTACCGGTCAGCAAAGGGGGAATTTGCTTTGTTACAAAGCGGATTAATTTGGCTTGCCGTCACTAACAGCTTGGAAAAGTGCCCAGACTCCTAACGAGAGGGTTTCTTATTAAATATTAACCAACATGCCATAAATACACCATCACATTACGTTTTAATACGGCCTCTTACATGGGGAGGAAACAACTCATGTAACGGGGGGGCGCGACCAGAACGCACGCCGGGCGCCGAATTATTGTATCAGCACACCTGGACGGGCAGGGAGTGATGCATTATGGGCACTGCAGCAACAGCAACAAAAAAGAAAATAGTGCAAGGAGGACACAGAGCTCTGCTTCCATTACAAAATGGATGCTGTGTTAATTCTCAAAATGGGAACGGGGAATGTGGCATTTAGACTGTCAGAGAGATAAGAGACGCACACGCGCACGCACGCACACCCACACACGCACACACACAGACACACACACACACACACACACACACACAGAGGAAGAAAGGCAGAGGGAGGGTAATTCTGTCACAAAGCCAGATTATGACATCTTGATATTTCTTGACATTTTGGCAAAATTACAGGTTTACCTGGCACATTAGACAGTCTCTATCGAATCAGGAGGATAAACATATTTCAGCTGTAAAATTCCACCCCTCACCACACACACACACACACACACACACACACACACACACAGACACACCGATCAGGGGCCATGCTTAAAATATAAATAATAGGTTGTGGGTAACGCCCTTATCTCTCCACTATGTAGTTGTCCAACATTTTTCTCCTTGCAAACCGTCGCCGTGAGTTATGAGGCTTGGTCCGGCTGCAGAGTACAGTATCTCAGTATTCAACACGGGATCAAAAGAAAGTGTGTCAACATGTCTCGCGCTAAGCCAAAAACCGGCAGAGAGGCCGGCGCTGACCCTCGTTTCTTCTAACGCCTCATCTCATCTCTTAGCATTCTGCACGGCACTCGTGCAGGGCAAACGCAAAGTCCCGATAATAACCTTCATTTGGTAATTGGTATGCAGAGGTCTGAAAAATGAATTACTGATCAGCGAGCTGTTACCACAGTGATAACAGGAACCGTGGGCCTAAGGAGAAATTTATCACGGCAGCCGGGAGAGATGGGAGCGGAGTGTGTGTGTGTGTGTGTGTGTGTGTGTGTGTGTGTGTGTGTGTGTGTGTGTGGAGGGAGGGGAAGAGAGAGAAAAATGGATAATCTTTTCCAAGTGCGTGACATTGGCTACATTGATAATATGTACTTTACACTTGTAGTGGGACTGGAAATGGCGGTGCCTGAGGGAAGTGCTCCTGGAGGGTCCGGCAGCAAACAAGAACATGTAAAAGAATGACCTTTAACTCAAGAGTTCACTCTCAGCGCTTCAACTGCAGAGAACTACAATACAGTACTACAATACTACTACAGTACAACTCAACACTGACCAAACACTACACGCCTACAGTTGAAAGTGCCGAAAGCTTAAGTGGCCAGGATTGTTTTCAACATTTTCTCACTCAAAAGTCGACCCATAAGGGCTCCTGGGACCGGATAGGATAAGATAAGATAAGATAAGATAAACCTTTATTGTCTCCTATAGGACAAGTTTGTCTTGCGCAGCAGAGAGAACACAAAAATGGCGACGCATCACACATATACACACATAAACACACACAATAGCCATACAGTAACCATGCAAAAAACATAAGCATACATTATCTCATCCAAATGCGTTCAATAAACATTCAATAAACCTCACGCAAGACCCCCCCCCCCCCCCCCCCGACCTTCCCCCACACAGAAGAAAGAGAACCCGCTGCACATCCTCCCGCTCATATTGCACTTAATTCTACCCAGACTGCACATTTCCCGTTAAATCATGCTGTGATCAATAACTTATGTATTGCACAATGCTGTATCGAATTAAAAAAGAATGCACCAGTGCCCTGCCACATATTGGACATCCTACAGCCACAATGGTGAGTACCACAAATATTATCTACGCTTAAGCTGAGCACATTCAATCCCCCCCCCCCCCCCCCCCCCCCCCAATACACAAGCACAATGGTACTGCTACTTCGCTATTTCTATATTTTGACCTCAGAAATTACTTTTTCCTGCATGACAGAGAACATGTTAAGTAATGTCAGCAGTATGAATTTCTAAAATGTATAAACTTTGTTGTATTATTGCTTTATGGTGGGTAGGATTGGTTGCTTTATTAAAGTAAGGGCAAATTATAATATATATATATATATATATATATATATATATATATATATATATATCCATATGATTAAATAGGGATCCCAATATCGTGAATTGAAATTAGTCAATTGGTTGATAATAAAAAGAACTATGACAGTTTTCATAACTGATTCATCGTTTAAATCAGTCAGTAAAATGAGATGGTTGCAGTTTCTGTTATGTGAGCATGTCCTTGTCTCAAGTACTGCTACTTCAGTTGAATATTTCAATCTAGTTATACTTTTACTCCGCTACAATTATTTGACAGTTATTGTTCTGCATTGCTGTATTGAATACCAAGACTTGACATGAAGGGGACATTTGATAAGATGTGATAATTTGCTATAGATTTAACTGTTAAATTAAAATGAGTAGGTACATATTTACACAGACAGCGCAGTACAAGTGCTCTGTATGAAATAGAACATGCTGTCCATGTAGTTCAAAGTGAATATATGTTCACAAAGAGAGGAATCTGTAAGAGTGAAAATATAATGCAAGTCATCATAGAATGCATAATACTGTAAGGTATTTCACCGACAGGTTACACAATAAAATACCTTACAATACTTTATTTTACATACATTTATTGTATTCCTACATAGCGTTGGGCATCATTTGGATTTTTACGATTCCTAAACCGATTCAAGAAAAACTGAAAAATGACATCAAAGAAAAGCTTTTACGTCCGTTTTGGTGAGCCCAGAGGGAAAATATGGCATTTTAAAAGTAGCCTACATTTACGGTAGCTAGCTAACGGTAGACTACAGGGAAAGTGTGATATGTGTACGTCCGTTTTGGATTGACAGAGGGAAAATATTTCATTAAGTGGAACCGAAATGTGCGTTTCCGATTCCTACCGGTTGCGGAGGAACCAGGTTTCAGTACCCAATTTTTTTAAGATTATTTTTTTTAGGCTTTTTCCCTTTATTAGATAGTGACAGTGGATAGACAGGAAAGGTAGGAGAGAGAGAGAGAGGGGATGACATGCAGCAAAGGCCCGCAGGTCGGACTCGAACCCGGGCCGCTGCAAAGGACTCAGCTTACATGGGGCGCACGCTCTTACTGGGTGAGCTAGAGGTCGCCCCACCCACATACATTTTCACGCTAGATCCATTTATTCTTTATAATATAAAATACGTGTGTCTGAAAGTGAAAATACACGTCCATGACTCGAGTAAACATCCATGTCTGTAAGAGCATGGATATAGTGGAAGAGTAATAATATATGTATGTGAAAACATTAATGCATTGAGTGAGTGAGTTGAATGAGTGACATTTTTGAATGCAGGAATCATTTGGCTTGTAGTGGAGTATTCTGTTTTACAATGTGCTATTTCAATTCTTACATAAAGCATTAATATCCAAGATTTTTCATTTCAATGAATGTCTGTTAATTCTCTATCTATCACTGAAGGAGGTAACGCATTGCTGATTAAGCCTGTGGCCCACTAATGAAGGTATTGCAGTATTACGAGCTGGATGTCTGGTGTAAAATATCCTGGAGAAAAGAAATCCTGTATTACAGCTTTTCCTCCATTGTATACACACACACACAAATGGAACTACGCTCTAGGGCTGTGCAATTAATTGAATTAATTTCCGATCACAAAAACAGAGCAATGGAGAAAAGCGATTATTGTGCACGTTACGTTTTTGCAACTAAAACTCTAATTTTGTCCCGTGTTCTGAACGGGGAAAAAAAAAAAAGTTCAAACAGGAAAAGTATGAAGGGGAATTTCACAGTTCAGGGTGTTTTCACTGTCAATTTGTTTCAATAATTTCATAATCGAGCAGCCCTACTATATATATGCACACAATTCTGAAAACCTGAAGCTCACGTAGCAACAACACGACACCAGGGCATATACAGAATGAGATTCATTCTGTTGCTATGCTGCAGGCCGCTAAACTCTCAGCACAACTCTTGTTGTTTTCACTTTGATTCTCCAAAGCTCAGTTCAAGAATCTTTAGAATAATGTGCTAATTAATCGTTAGATTAATCGACGAATAGAAGAGAAAACAAATTGTTAGATTAATCGATGACTAAAATAATCGTTGCCCCGGTGCACGGAGATCGCTTTTGGCTCCAAACTCTTAAAAACTTAGAAAACCAAAACGTAAAAATGTAAAAGTAGCCTAAAACATCCATCGTTAAAGGATGGGGCCTCACTGCTAGAACTCCACACACACACACACACACACACACACACACACACACAAACACACACACACACACACACACACACACACACACACACACACACACACACACACACACACACACACATCTGCACACTGCACTGTGTGATGGCACATAATGTGAAGTATTTTTTCACGTGAATCCTGCTTTTGACCTTTACTGCAAATCCCCCCCTATCTATCTCTCTCTCTCTCTCTCTCTCTCTCTCTCTGTCATTCTCTACCACAGCCTTGGAAAAAGAAATATATACTATATATATATATATATATATATATATATATATATATATATATATATATATATATATCCTGTTCATGCGTCCGTTGCGGGTGATTTCTGGACTCTGTAACTGTTTAAATGCGTCCTTGATGAGGAATAATCAAGTGGTTTGGATCAGGGAACAAGAGTGTGAAGCAGCAGAAAATGTTGGCACGACAACACAGCCCGCAGCAGGAAAAAAAAAGAAAGAACACAAATCACTGTGTAAACCATCTCGTAGTGCTGGTGGTCAAAAATACAACCACAGCTACAGCAGAAAAGGAAGGGAAAAAAAAGACGGATAAATGATGGGGCAAAGAGGGTAAACAGTGAGGCCTGTCGCCAGCATGTTCAATACGTTCAAACTAATCTCACTGGAGTATTTATCTGTCAATGTGTAATGCTCATGCTTTAAATCCAAGATAAAAAAAAACAAAAAAAAAAACAATACGCTCCCACGAATCTGATTACATGGACAAAAACGTCTCTCTGGAGAAAAAAAAAACAAAAAACAGATGAGAGTGAATTCCTCCCCCTGACGTCCCCTGTCAGAGCCAAAGGGAAGAGGCTAACACGCCATGCTGACGGATGACAGGAACATTTTATGTTTATTCAACATTAGCATTTGTTAAACACTGACGCACTTCGAGTATACCCCCACCGCTGACAAACTACATTAGCACGCAGAAAAAGCCTGTGTTCTTTTTTTTTCAGCGTTGACGGAGTAGAAGTGTGGGTCTCTAAGCCACGCTATCAATTATCCTAATCAAACAAAATACTTAATGCACGGCAAATAATCGGTTTAGAGGCACTAAGCTGGCCGATAACTGCAACAAAGTAGCTGCAACCTATTTGCTACACCAAGGGTACTCAAAGTCAGCAGTTAAGCGGCTGCCGGGCCTGCCGCTGCATCCCAACTGGACCGACAACAACACGGCACACTTTCAGTGTATGAGAGAGAGAGAGTTGGACTGTGTGAACAGGAGGGCTGGCGATGAAATGCTAACGCACTCAAAACGGGACATAAAGCAGCTGGCCGGCTCAGACCTGAGTGGGAATGAAAATGTCCAACATGGGTGAAAAAGAACTTAAAACCTCAATGTTTGTGAGGCACCAACTGAAATGTGTCCATAGCAACAAACGGCTGAATCTGCGCTAAGCGTTGGAGTTAACTGTGTGGTTAGATTCAGATTTTTGTCATGTTTGATCAAATACTTCCTTCCTGATTTCACACTTTAAAGTTCCTGTGCAGCTGCTTGTAGGGGCGTAGCACTAAATTCTGGGCCCTGTAGAAAGGCATTCACAGCTATTCATTCTAACATCTTTTTGGGCCCTCCTCACATGAGGGCCCTGGGTACTCCCATTCCCACCCCCAGTCCGACACCCCTGGTCCACAGCACCGAGGTTATCGTCAGATCAGAAGGGCTGGGTACCAAATGTAATACTTTTTAGGCACCAACTTGTTTTGCCTCTGAAGTATCGATGCCTCGTAATTTAATACCGGATTCCAACACCTAAGGAGTAAATCTCGGAGCCAATAAGCACGCAGCATGCTTCTACCAAGATCTAATAATGTCTGTGATTGGCTGTCTGACACTACAGGTCGTAGAGACACGCAGGAAAAACTACGCTATACAGAGACGGCTCACGTAGTAGGAGCTGGATATATAAGGATGGATAAGATATTTTTTTTTCGATACCGGTGCTAAACTTTTAAAATGCTGCCGGTGCCTGAACTGATACTTAATAAAAAAATAAAAATAAATAAAGAGTTCTTTACAGTAACTTTGAATTTACCACGAGGCAATTTACAATGTTTGGCTATCAGCATTTTAACCGCATTTAATCCAGCTACTAGCTAACGTTAGGCTAACGTTACCTGCTGTCAAGTGTAGTGTTAACTAGCGTTGTTTCTGTAGCCTCTAACGTCTGTTTCGGAGCATCAGAGGGCAGCGCAGACATTTCAGTAGCACCAAAAATGAGGCACCGGAATCTGCGTTCCTATTTGGTCCGGTAGATACCGGTCATTTAGGCACCGGGGCCCTTCAGTACCCAACCCTATTAGTATGTGGTATTTTGAATTGATTAATATAATTTGAAATGGAAAAAAAAAAGAGACAGCTTCTTCCTCCAAATTGTAAAACCCTCCCCTCTGCCCCTTCCTCCTCCTGTTACTGCACTTTAATATATACTATGCCATTTACAAAATCTGCACATTTATAATATAATTCACAATAATTCTGAGCCTGTAAATAATCTTAATGTTAATAACGTGTCTGTCCGTGTTTGTTGGAAAGCAACGACCTACATTTCGTTACATATGTGCCTGCCCATTGTGTCAATGGCAATACAATTGAATTGAATTGAAATATAGAAGCGCCCTGTGTCAAAATGTAGTTTTAATACCTTTATTATTATTTTATGCTCACATGGTGCATATTCAATGTGAATATTTTCTAGTTTCTTCTCTCCTCTGTGACAGTAAACTGAACCTCTTTGAGTTGTGGACAAAACAATATATTTGAGGACGTCATCTTGGGCTTTGGGAAACATTGATCCACATTTTAGAGACTAAACAACTAATCCATTCACCCAGGAAATAATCCACAGATTAATGGCCAATGAAAATAACCGTTAGCTGCAGCCCTAGTTGAAACCTCGAAACTACCTTTGCAGTACTGACCGAAATGCGTCCATCACACAGAGCGAATGAACAAGTTTAACATTTTTAACATTTGACAACTTTGGCATATTTTCTTAAATGATAAACAGGGTTTATATTCCTCAAAGTAAGGCATCAAAAGAACTATCCCTTTGGTATGGATACCAAAAGTCAGGTATGCATTTTAAAAAGATTCTCAGCCCTACTTGTATAACAGAGTGTGACTATTCATAACAGAATATGAACTCTGGCTGGCAGCGTTCACATGAAATGCTAATGCACTCAAAATAGGACCACTCCATCTACATAAAGCAGCTGGCTGCCTCAGTCCAGATTTGGAACGAACACTTCCACGGTGGTGAAAGAGGATTTAATGTAAAGCAGTTGTGAGGGTCTAACTCTGAGCTGGTTGGAGCTGAAACAGGTTAGCTGTGTGTGTTTCTATTTCCTATGGTCTGTGTAATACATCCAGGCCTACTGGGGTGACAGTGGAAGTGGCTGCCCCCCCCCCCCCGGCTGTGGCTGAACAGACATGATGACTTCGGTGTTGCACGGATCGCTACAGGAAATCATTCTTCAAAAAACATTTCACCGCTGAGTGTGAGATAACACGTCATTACCTCATTTATTACACTATTGCACTAAAGCAGAAATTGCACACTCATGTTTACTTAGACTACATATTTTTTTTTATATATAATCTATATTTTTCATAATATATTCTATGTATGCATGCTGGCTGTTTTTATTCTCTACTTGTACAACTATGTCGTTTTCATTGTGTTCAAGGCTGAGTAGGTGCTCTCGTATTTCTATCTATCTATCTATCTATCTATCTATCTATCTATCTATCTATCTATCTATCTATCTATCTATCTATCTATCTATCTATCTATCTATCTATCTATCTATCTATCCATCCATCTATCTATCTATCTATCTATCTATCTATCTATCTATCTATCTATCTATCTATCTATCTATCTATCTATCTATCTATCTATCCATCTATGACATGCTCCGTCCACAGAGGGCCTGCACCCAAGAAAGCTCGCCGCTGAATGAAGACATAAAACCGGCATTCAGAGCTCAGTGGGGCCCTATTGTACGAGCTCAGATGGGTTCCTTTAGGAAGATTAAGAAAAGAAAAGAAAAAAAAGAATGGTTTTGGAAGAATGTGATCAGGGAGAGAAAAGAGAAGTACAGGAGGGGAGTGCAAGTTGGAGAGTAGCTGCATGAATGAATGCATTAATTAATTTAATGAACAAATGAATCGTCTGTTTTGTTTGCTACGGCCGCAACCTATTTGGTCCGCTTCCCAGCACTCCAGTGCGAGCGCGGCCTCATTAAAACGCCCGTCACGTCTCATCGAGTGGTCTCCGGCACCCAGTGACCGAGCTCCCAGGGAGCCGGCTGCTCATTAACACCGCCACGTATTTACAAAACAGCGACGGCGGGGTTCGCACTCTGCCCAGCCGACATTAAATCATCACGTGTCAGGAAAAAACACAGAGACAAATATTAGGCTTACAGGGACAGGATCTGGTTCTGTTACTAGTGGCGGTTCTAGACCATTTCAAATGGAGGGGTCAGGTTGGGGCTACATGCCATCTTAAGGGGCACCAAATATATTAACCACAAGTGTTACATACCACCAACCCTACAAAGATTTGGTTTAGAGCTGGGCGATATGAAGAAAATAAAATATCACAATATGTATGACCAAGTACCTCGATATCGATATTGCGGGGATATTGTAGGGTTGACTATTGGTGCTTTCACAAAATATTTACACAATGAGGTTTGTGATGAATAATCATCAGTAATGTGGATATAATGACTAAGTGGGTAAAGGCAGAAGTAATGGTAAGTTCAGAAAATGGCATCACTTTGCTGTAATGCAGCATTTAAAACCAGGACAGATAACACTTGTGTCATATTATGAAATAACCATATCTAAAATCTAAGACAATATCTTGTCTCATATCACGATATCGATATAATATTGATAAAATGCCCAGCCCTAGTTTGTTTCTACAAAAGACTAACGATATAGTTATAACAATAAACACAAGAATACTCACTCAGTGTTAAGCTACATTTAGTCTATATCCACGACCTTCCACTTCCGGGATTGCCCTGTTGCTGCCGGAAATTCCACCAGATGTCCTTTTTTTTCGACCGGATTTCTGTTACCTAAAGCTTCCTAGTACTATGGTTAACTGCTCCTCAGATCTCTGCAGGGTAAATCCAGACAACTAGCTGGACTAACTGTCCAATCTGAGTTTTCTGTTGCACGACTAGAACAACTTTAGGACGTACACATTCCATCCAAACAAGTTCCTTCCCGAGGCTATTTTGCAGAGGCACAGGAGCTCCATCCGGCGCCTAGCGCCGCCCGAGACGATTGTGACTGGTTTAAAGAAATGCCAATAAACCAGATCATGTTTTTCTCCCATCCCGGAATGCTGTGTGGACTAGCCAGACCTTCCTTTGCGGTGCTGTGGAGGAAGGTCTGGCAATGCGAGACTAAGCTACATTTATATTTATTACTGCAAATGACCAGTATCCCCTCCTTGGGGATTAAGTTGGGGTTGAAAATGTATGAAAATATTTGCCACAGTTAGGGGGGCCAGAGGGGGGGGGGGGGTCGAGGATTACCCCCCCCCCCCCCCCCCCCGTCTGTTACTAGCCATCCTTTTTTCCAGCTGTTTTCCTTCCTAAGCCTACCAGCAAATCCCAAGCCACTGTGCCACTGTGAGAGAAATCAGAACGTCTCGACGTACAACACCACCAGCATTAAAGCTGATTGTGGGACAAAGAAGATGCAGGGGCCAGACGTGTGCTATAGCCCTAATTACAATGAGCTTTCATCTTCCCACCCTACACAATGCTACAAACAGATCAAAAAGAGTCCAGAATGCAGCAGCGGAGAGACAGGCAGCAATCTGCTCCTGGACCCACAGTGCATAGTGACCACTTGCTAATCAGCAAAAGCCTACTCAAGTCCTATAGAAGCCAGAGAGCCATCCATTTGCTTTTTGAACATGCAGCTTCAATCAAGTGAAGCCATAGTGAAGAAGGAGGCAGTGTCTCTCACACACACACACACACACACACACACTGGAGCCGGTTCTTACCGGAGGAATGGCCTCGGTTGGTGGCGTCGTGGTCGCTGTCTCCCTGCTCGCTGTCCCCGTGGCCGCTGTCTTTGGAGCTGACCATGTCTGCCTCCTGGAACGCCGAACTGAAACCAAGGAGAAATCTGGCTCTGAATGATACACGGACAGACCCCAACTGTGAAAAGCTTCACAATATAGATAGGAATATACACTGCAAAAAGATTGGTGTATGTAAACGCTACTGAAGTGGAGGTTGAAAAAAACTCGTTTGGAGAAAACAGCCTTTAAAGATACGGATTGTAAAATGCCATACATTTTGCAAGACACTACAGGTGATTGAGGTAAAGCATTTTAAACAACAGATGTCATCGTGGAACTTCCCCAGTTGAATACTTAACATTAAGACCAGTTATTATGTGCATTAAATAATGGATGTAATGGAGCATTATCGAATGCTAACTTTGGTAAATTTAGGAGATATCTACAAACACAAATAGAAAAAGTGTAGTAAAATATACAACTGAATGTGTATTTTCCACAAACATCCAAAGAAGACAGAATAACCCCCCTCCACTTAAATCAAAGCCTCGCTTAGCATTTGGATGTTTTCAACTAACAGCGGTTATGATTATTATACCAGCCCCTTTCCTCATCCCATCTCATCATCTAGAGCATCATCACAGTAATGAGAGTTGGAGTAGAAGCAGTGAGAAACACGGGTCCATATTTACCTGTTGACACGTCTCGGCCTGTCAACCAGGTAGCTGAGTTCAGCCCGCTGGTGTTTGGTCTGAAAGAAGAAAAAAAAAGGGGGGCCAACGTCAGTGTTTGTCGCTCCAGCAGCTTGTGTAACACGATTACCATCAGCAGCGTCCAACCGCGAGGGACGAAGCCCACACAGTTCACTGTTGATGCTGTGGAATCAACTGGAGCTCTGTTCAACCTTTCTACATATCACCTAGGCCAAAATCTCCACTGGGGGCAAATCAAAATCCAGTTTGTGTTCCCCCTCTTTTGTTTGATGATATTTTATTTATACTGTAAGTCTCATTGATCTGCCCCAATTTGAAATGTTCAAGAATGTAACAGATCTTTTTTTTTTTTTTTTTTTTTTTTCCTGTACATAGTTTAGAAGTAATCTTTCTGGAAGAATGAATCATTTATGATCAACTTAATAATTTCCTGGATTTTGTATCACCACAGTCCCTAAACGTATGTAGAAAAGCAGGAAATGGGATTCAAATAGAAAATTTTGGGCATAGGACCCCCAAACCCCATGTTTTGTGCGCCCCCCCCCCCCCCCCCCCCCCCACACTCCCCCCTAACACACACACACACACTTCTCAAACCAAAGTTACACCCTTGCATAGCACTCATATCTGATGAGGAGTGTGTGTTTGAAGTATGCTCTCTCACACTCACACACACGTGCGCACACACACACACACACGCGAGCACACACACACACACACACACACACACACACGCACACACACGCACGCACACACACACACACACACACACACACACACACGCACACACACGCACGCACACACACAAACACACTAGGCCTGTAACAATTATTACATAATTGTCTAATCGAAATTGTTTCTACATAATCTTTTCTTTGCTTAACTGCAATTGATTGCCAACATTAGCTAAGGTCCTAAGGAGTATGCCTGTGGATGGCAATTGCAGTGTTGTATGATAATAAAGAGGCGTGGCTTACTTCATAGGCTCTGTACCTGTGTTATTACATTATCACATAAGACTAATATATAACCAAAAGATGTATTCTGGGATTCATTCAAAACTTGAATTTGTTTGCAAAAGCAATACATGAATAAATATTGTTTAAATTGGACTGAAACACACAATTACATTGTTAATCGCAATCATTTCTGAGACAATTAATGAAACATTTGGAATTGTTACAGCTCTACTCAGATCTGATGGGGAGGGTGTGTTGGAGGTGTGCTCTGTCTCTGCCCTGCACACACACACACACGCACACACACACGCACGCACGCACGCACGCACGCACGCACGCACGCACACACACACACACACACACACACACACACACACACACACACACACACACAGCAGCAGCCAGCAGCCTCTGAGCCATCATACATTATCCCTATACACTTTTCTTATTCTGATTTCCATAATCTCAAAAACTCGGAAGTAGAGCTGCAAGGATGCATCGATTTATCGATGAGTTGTTATGAATCGCCAACTATTTTGATAATCGATTAATCGGTTTGAGTCAAAATTCATTCTCTGATGTCAGCTTGTTAAATGTGAATATTTTCTAGTTTCTTCTCTCCTCTGTGACAGTAAACTGAATATCTTTGATATGGCCAAAACAAGACATTTGAGGACTTCATCTTGGGCTTTGGCAAACTCTGATCCACATGTGTCACCATTTTCTGACATTTTAGACACCAAACAACTAATCCATTCATCCAGGAAACAATCCACACATTAATCGAATTTGGAAATAATGGTTATAGTTGCAGCCCTACATGGGAGCACAACGTAAGCTTCCAGGCACTGCTGTTTGAAGGCCGACCTCCCTGAGGACTGCTAAAGGCAACATGTCAGCAACTGGTAATCAGTGTGCTTGCTGTAATGTGGCATACAGTGTGTATTAGCACTCAATAACATCCATGTGCACACCTGTCACTGAACCGAGGGGGGGGATAATGGCTTCTGTATGAAACACGTTTTGTGTCTGATGTTTATGCCACTTGTATACACGTTTGCACATTCGTTCCTGTGTATTTTTTTTTTCCATGGGAGTATACACTGGAGAGTGCCCAGATTGAGCCCCTCTTGAGTTTTTTCTTTTTCTTTTTCATCTCTCCATCACATCTTTTATTGATTATATGTATATTAATCTGTAGTATTTGTATATGTGTGAACCAATAAACTAATCATCTTTATTTTTGAATAGTCGTTATTGTATTCTATCCTATGTATTATGTCTTACTCACACACTCTCTGTATGTGTGCTGTGTGTCTTATATGTTGCTGCTGTAAGCACTGACATTTCCCAATTTGGGATCGATACAGTCTATTTAATCTAAGATTAGGTCTAATGTGGGGAAGTGTTCAGATAAGTGTAGACATGCTGAGGGCTCTCAGAATAGAAAAGGAGGGATGGGAGGGATGGGGGGGAGGTTAAACTGTAAGGTATGAGAGGGACTCTTACCTCGTTTGATAAAATGCTGCCATTTGATATGATGTCAGGCTGCTGGTCTGTGTACCCTGTCACTATGGCCCCGCACGGGTTGTGCTCGGTGTCTGTGCTCCTAGACGGACTACGTGGCTTTAGGAACATGAGGTCGGTTTTGGCAGACTCTGGAGTCAGACATACCTGGTAGCAATAGTTCTGGTTCTGATGGTGCGAGCCGAAGCTCCCTGACTCCTCCACGGGCACATGAGCCGTGCCACCGGCCCCGCTGACGCTGCCGGCGCTCTGCACCAGCATGATATCCGACTTGCTGAGCTTTTTCTTGCGCGCGCGGGCCTGCCGCGAGCAGCACGAGCTGCAGCCCAGGCAGCACTCGCTGGCCAGGCAGGTGTAAAAGTTGAGCTTCTTGTCCTTCTGGCAGCGCACTGCCAGCACGATCATAACCAGCAGGAAGATGAAGGAGACGGAGCCCAGGGCGATGATGAGGATCAGGGTCAGATCCAGTGTGCCCTCCTTGGCCTTGGCTGTGCCGGCGCGGTCCCCGGCTCCGCGGCCCTCAGCCACGCTGTCCACCAGCAGCACGAGCACGCTGGCGCTGGAGGACAGCGGCGGCTGCCCGTGGTCCCTCACCTCCACCAGCAGCTCGTACATCTGCTGCGGGTCGCGCTTGGCCGACACCCGCCGCGCCGTGCGCAGCTCCCCCGTGCGCCAGTCCATCCGGAACATGCCGTTCTCGTTCCCCCTCTGGATGCTGTAGGACAGCCGCGCGTTCTCGCCGTCGTCCGCGTCCATCGCAACGATGCGCGTCACCAGGTAGCCCGGCTCGGCGGAGCGGGGCAGCGGCTCCCTGGCGGTGCCGTTCTTCCCCAGCGGGGCCAGCACCAGCGGCGCGTTGTCGTTCTGGTCCACGATGATTACTTTGACCGTGGCGTTGGAGGAGAGCACCGGGCTGCCCGCGTCGCGCGCCTGCACCGTGAACGTGAAGTCTTTCAGCTGCTCGTAGTCGAAGGAGCGGAGCGCGTACAGGTAGCCCGTCTCCTCGTTGATGGACACGTAGGTTTTGACCGACATGCCCTGGATGTCACACTCAAGGATGGAGTAGCTGATGAGCGCGTTCTGCCCGGCGTCCGTGTCCAGAGCGGTCACGGCGTGGATGTACGCGCCCGGCACGTTGTTCTCTGTCACATACACATCATAGACGGACTGCGTAAAGGTGGGCGCGTTGTCGTTCTCATCCGACACCTGGACTCGGATGGACTTGCTGGCGGTGAGCGACGGCGTCCCTTTGTCCCGCGCCACCACAGTCACGGAGTAGGAGTCCGCGTGCTCGCGGTTCAGCGGGCCGTCGGTCACTATGGTGTAATAATTCCTAAAGGACGATTTCAACTTGAACGGGACGTCGCCGAGGATCTCCACGTGCACCTGTCCGTTCTCCTCCGCGTCCCGGTCCGTGACGCTCAGCAGCGCGATGACGGTGCCCGGGGCCGCCGCCTCGCTCACCGACTCGGTCACGGTGCTGAAGGTGATCTCCGGCGCGTTGTCATTCGCGTCGCTGACTTTGACCAGCACTTTGCAGTGCGCGGCCACGGCGTTTGGCCCCAGGTCTTTCGCCTGCACAAAGATCTGATACAGGCTGCTCTCTTCGAAGTCCACCTCGCCGCGCACCTCGATGCGCCCCGTGCGCGCGTCGATGCTGAACAGGTCCTTGACGCGGCTGGAGATGTGGTTGCTGAAGGAGTAGACGATCTCCCCGTTCAGACCCTCGTCCAGGTCGGTGGCGTTCAGCTGGATGACCAGCGTGCCCGCCGGTGCGTTCTCCGACAGGCTCACCGTGTACACGGGCTGCTCGAACACCGGCACGTTATCGTTGGAGTCGAGCACCCGGACCACCAGCAGCGCGGTGCCAGTGCGCGGCGGCTGGCCGCCGTCCACCGCGGTCAGCACGTACCTGTGCGCCGCCTGCTGCTCCCGGTCCAGCGGCTTCTCCAGCACCAGCTCCGCGAACTTGTTCCCGTCCGTTTGGGTCTGCACATCCAGGTAGAAGTAGTTGTTGGTGGTGATGTCGTACGTGCGTAAAGCGTTCGAGCCAACGTCCGGGTCGAAGGCGCTCTCCAGCGGGAAGCGGGTGCCCGGTGTGGCGCTCTCCGAAATCTCCACGATGATGTCTGTCTCCGGGAAGCTGGGCGGGTTGTCGTTAATGTCCACCACTTCGATCTCGACGCGGAAGAGCTCCAGCGGGTTCTCCAGGAACACCTCCATGTTGAGCTGGCAGCTGGCGCTCTGCTTGCAGATCTGCTCCCGGTCGATCTTTTCGCTCACGAACAGCACGCCGTTCTCCAGGTTCACCTCCAGGTACGGTGTTCGAGAGCTGGGCACCACCTGGAAGCGGCGGGACGCCAGTTTGGTAAGGTCCAGCCCCAGGTCCTCGGCGATATTCCCCACCAGTGTGCCATGGTCCGCCTCCTCCGGCACCGAGTAGCGTATCTGAGAGAGCACTCCATCCGTGATGCACAGGGCAATCAAAAGAACAATCATCGCCGGGAAAAACAAGTGCACTTGGGTAGAAAAATATTATACAGCTTTATTATCCTCTGTTAATATGCAAAATGTCCGTTTCCATCACCCATTTCAGTCGGCAAAGTCTCCAAAATGCGTAAAAAGTCTAAAAGAAAAAATGTGTAAGGCGTCCAGGGAAATGTGTCCCATTAAAAGAGAGGCATTTGGATTTCTTAAAGGAGTTTGAATGACTGCAGAAGCTCCTTTTCTATTCTTTCTCGGCTGTCTTGCTTTTCAGACGTGTCCCGGAGACGCTACGGCGCACATTCCAATGAAGCGCAGTGTTGCTGCTGTGATGGAGCCAGTCTGGAAAGGAGTTGGAAAAAAATAAAAATAATAAATCAATATCCATATAAGAAAAAAAAATAAATAAGAGATAGTTTATCTCTTCTGCGAGGCTCCCTAATCAGAGAATAAACGTCAGACTCTCTGGCTGTGTGTGTCTGTGTCTCCTCTTGGCACCCTGTCCTCACTGCGTCCC
Organism: Gymnocephalus cernua; assembly: GCA_023631565.1. NCBI lineage: Eukaryota > Metazoa > Chordata > Actinopteri > Perciformes > Percidae > Gymnocephalus > Gymnocephalus cernua. The sequence goes on from CM042435.1 coordinate 16,773,309, forward strand.
CTCCACTCCACTCTCTACTGACGCTGTTCACTCAACTATTTGCTTTTTTTCCCCCTGCATCGCGCCTCCCCCTCTCAGCCCCCGCGGCTGTAAGTCACGCTGAGAGCTCTCTCCTGATTGGACATTAGCGTTGCCTGTCAGAAGCCCGCTCGGCCCCCATGGCTCCCTCACTGCTTCTCTATGTCGCTCTGCCTCCGTCCGAGCTCCAACTGGCTCCTCTTCACAACACCTGACGCAAAAGAGAAGAGGGGATAGAGAACGACAGGGCTTTAACCCATCAGCCGCCGTACCTGGTCCCACTCCTCACCTGTCCGTAATGTCAAGCGCGTCATGACGGACCCATGAGTGATCATCAGACACACAGAGTGAGTGAGTGGAGGACTTGTTGACTTGGTGGCAGAAAGAGCCCTAGGATAGGATTGGCTGACCGGGCTAATACATGCAAATGTTGTGATATGTATGCAGGGAATCATTCGCCCCATTCATGTGCTGTTCTTAAGGCTGTATGTGCGTTATAATTACAGCCAGGAGTTGAGCCGTTGTTAACTCTCATGCAGCCACCAGAACAGCGGGACACAGAGGCAAAGGGAGAGCGAGGCATATGCGGAGCTCATGCGACCCCTAGCGGTGTAAATGCGAACCAGAGTCTGATTCACAGCCAGGACCATATACAGGAATACATATACAGGCTGTAAAATGATGTTTTGCGTGTGTTTTTTTTTTTTTGGGGGGGGGGGGACGGTTGTTATTATTCCGTCACCTCCTACTGTACAATATGCCATTTCTATTCATCCGCACCTTCTCTCATCTGTATATCTGTATGTACATTTCTGTTTATAAAAAGGGTGTTTGTAGTTTATATATTACTATTATTATTATTACTGTTATTCTATTTTTTTTTTCTATTTCTTATAACACTTTGTGTATATGTTTCCTATGTCTGTTTAATGTGTGCCTATTCCTATGTGCCCCACACCTCCATCATTGTCCAAAAACTAAACCACTTCAGACCTGATTTGTTCCCTCTTCCTTCCTCCATCTACACATTAGACTACATATTGTTCCTATGTCAACAAATGTGTTTATGACATGTCTGTGTGCACATTTTGACTGAGACAGTATGAAATAGATTTTTAACACTGATGGATGTTTTAACCATGTGTGCGTTATCTATAAACTTAGGGCCGCAGAGGTTGTTTTTTTTGTCACAACGGTGACGATGGTATAACATTTGAATGAATTCAAATATATATATAAAGGAGCACTGAGCATATTTGAATGTGTATGGGTTGGAAACATCTTTTGCGAAGGAAACTGCAACTAGAAAGCCATACGGAGACAGTGGATAAAACAAGATTAACAGCAGACAGTGATATGGGAAGTAGGCTAAGAACAGACAAAAGGAGTCAGATTCCAGAAGGTTTATGCGTTCAGTCAGAGAATCAGATTCAGCCATGTGCGCTCCTTTTGCAGAATATTCGAAGCACAGAAGAACACATCTCTGTCCTACATTAGATTGAGCGTAAAACGGAAGAAAGTGCACATGACACCAAAGGCATAGTCATGTGACTAATAATTGATTATTTAGAATTAAATTAACTGAAAATGAATTCTTAATTTGGACTTTCTGATTCCGATTTCTAATATGATGGATGCTTCAGATGTTGATATGACTCACATTCACGATGAATGTAAGTCCATGTTTGCCCTTCCCTTTTGTCTCTTTTTTACTCTTTTGAGAGTCTAATTCTTTTTCATCAATGTTGTTTTTTAAAGCTGCCTTTACAAGATGAAGTGGATGGCAGAGTGTGTGTGTGTGTGTGTGTGTGTGTGTGTGTTTCTCAAGGTTTTTCACTCATCCATTGATCTAAATGTTGTGGTCCATGTGGATGATTTCTCCGACATCCATGTGGAACTGTGATGCTTGTTCATATCTTGTTCTCTGGTCTTCCACACTTAACCTTGGCCATAACGGGAAATATGTGGCGTCAGTGTGAGGTTAGAGAGAGGAGCAGAGCACAGACCGAGTGCTCCCCCTGGTGAACGCCTACAGCACTGCACCATGCATGCTGCTGCACCCTGCACAGTGTGGTCTGCCCTCTCCACCCTGACACACACACACACACACACACACGCACACGCACACACACACGCACGCACACACACACACACACACACACACACACACACACACACACACACACACACACACACACACACACACACACACACACACACACACACACACGTGGTCTAAGTGCATGATTCACGCTGTCTGCAAACTGTCACAGCTACACAGAACAGCCCACTGACACATGAACCATATTCACAGCCATGAACAATAACTGATTTAACTACATAAATATGATTATACCTTTCTCATCTCTCCCCACGCACTCACCACACACTCTCTCTCTCTCTCTCTCTCTCTCTCTCTCTCTCTCTCTCTCTCTCTCTCTCTCTCACACACACACACACACACACACACACACACACACACACACACACACACACACACACACACACACACACACAGGAACAGCAGCAAACCGCCCTTGGTCATAACACTTTATTCTCAAGTCATTTGAAGGGCTAAAAATACAGCGTGTCGACCAGTAATTGCCGCTTTTGGTGGGTAAAAATAATGTCTGTCTTGCACATCAAAAGTTTTCCCACACATTGTAGCGTGCAGATAAAAAAAAAAAAAATAGAAAGACACTAGTGTCTAAAACGGCAGCCCAAAGCAATCCCACCCATAAGATAATTAGAGCAGGAGAAACAGCGTGTCATTGTCAAGTGTTATAAAGTTACAGGGACCAGAGAGCATCGTCTAATCTGAAACCAAGCACCGTTTCTCCTCCTGTTAGCTTTAACAAGCACACTATCAATTAACACAGAGAGGAGGCACTCCTGTGGTGTCACACAGGTCGGTTTAGACGCTAAGGAAGACAAACAACTAAATATACCAACTGGAAACTATCATCTCTCTGTGTGCCCTACACACTGCACGGTTTTAATGTAAAAGTCAGTTTGAACAGCTCCTAGTACCGAAGACAAATCAGTGCTTTGAATATGACAGACTTTTGTTTGAGTACTACTAAAAGGGGGCTGGTGTTTTAACCCAAACGGTAATCTTTTTGTTCCAATCTTAACTAGTCGTTTCGGTGTCCAAACATAACTGTCGTCGCTGCATGACGCTCACTTTCTGTCGGCTAAACCGTAACTGCCTCTGAAACATAGACTGTATAATATTAATGGACAGAGCATGTGTGACGTCACCCATTGGTTTGTGGAGATCTGCTATGGGTCGTCGAGTTTGCCGTTACGGGCGCAGCCATCCTGGTTGCGGATGTGACGATTTTAGACGAGAGGGAGGAGTGAGGGAGGAGCCCTTACACTCTACATTACGTTACACACTTTCACTGGCAATCACATCATAGCCACGCCCTAAAACACCCCCTGCTTTATCGCCGATTTTAAAATCGAGGCCATAATTAAAAAAATGAACATCATTCTGTGTCGCAGAAGACTTAAAACTAGCGTGTGAGACCATAACCTCATTATGAAAATGTTTACTGAGGTAATAAATCAAATGAGAAGTGGGTCACTTTCTCATAGACTTCTACAGAAACCGACCTCCTTTTGCAACCGCGTGTGTCGCCCCCTGCTGGAATTCAGACATAATGCAGGATTAAGGGACTTCCACATTTGCAGGACTTCGCTGAACCGGATGCTTAACTGTAAAGACCGCTAAACTTGACTGTCATATGACCTGTCACGGCCAGCATCATATGATATGATGGTATGATGTCATACGAACCCTTTCATGAGAATGCAATGCTTTGTTACAACATATTTGAAAGTACAAATGCAGATAAAAAATAAAAAAATAAAGATTATTTCTGTACAATTTCTATACTAGCTGGTTCTCCTTTAAACATTTCTGACTGTTTGCAATTTGGTGGGGACATATAATGATGACTTTAAGACTTTGAACTTGATTTGGGACTTGTTGGTAGTGATTTTGGACTTGATGTTCTTGACTTGAGACATACTTGTGACTTGCATAACAATGGCTCTTAAGAAATGTGCAGTGCCTGGATGTCAGCTTTATGAGAAAGAAGGGACTGCAGGAATGTAGCTTCATTTCATTTTTAGGGATTGTAACACTGGTCGGTCCATCGGTCCACCACTCTGGATCAGACTGAAATATTTTAATATTAACTATTGGATGGATTGCCATGAAACTTTGGTGATCCCTGGCTTTAGAATCGTGTGCCATCATCAGGTCAAAAATGTAAATTGCTTTACGACTTAATACCTGCCAAACTAATGACATGCCCTACTTCATGTTGGTAATTAGCATATGTTAGCATGTAACACGCTAAACATTATCCCCACTAAACACCATCATGTTAATATTGTCATTGTGAGCAAGTGAGCAAGTTAGCAAGTTTGCATGTTAGCATTTAGCTCCAGCATGCTGGGAGTTGTTAATCTATTTGGAAGTCATTACATATCATGAATATCACAAGTCTCGTTGACCAATCACATTTTAGCCATACTAATTTATTTATGCTATTATGTATTATTATAGAACAACACAAAATTGAGTTGAATTATTTATACATTTTTGGCCCCAATAGTCGCAACCAAACTTCAGATGGAAAAAATTATTAAACTTCACAGACCAGAGATGATCATCAGACTGGAATAAACAGCAGAGCTGTCTCATTGGAGGCTCTGAGCATTTCTTTACCGTCTCTCCATTTTCAGGAAATCTCTGCTTCCTCCCCAGTATGTGTGTGTGTGTGTGTGTGTGTGCGTGCGCTTGTGTGAGTGTGTGAGTGTGTGTGTGAGTGTGTGTGTGTGTGTGTGTGTGCGGTTGTGTGCCCTCCAGTGATTTCTAGATAACCTGTTAACTCGAAGCGAGGCAATCAGAACGGTTGAGGAAGCTGGTGTTTGTTTCCCTTCTCATTTGTTAAAGGCACACAATGGACAATGTGTCAGAAAAATAATTGCATTTAAAAAAAAACAACAAAAAAAAGAACAGAGAGGAGTGAGGGCCGAGGTAATTCACACTTGAACAGGCTGAACTCCACCCTGGAAAACAAAACCCGAGTGTAGCTGCATGTTCTTCAAAGCCTGGAAGTTTCAACAGACACGGGATGCAGCGTGTGGACACTCCATGAAGCGGTGCAGAGAGACACACATAGCAATACTGAAAGTTTTTAGAAGAAGTGGAACATGGCTCCATCCGACTGCTGGTGTATGGAGCTGGAACACAGCGCCACAGAGCGACAGCATTAAAGCTGGTCTGCTTTCCCACATCTTGCCTGTCACCTTGACTCATTTAGCCCCGCTCACAATCCCCGTCTCCCAGACTGCATGCGACACCTCAAAGACACACGCTTCCAGGTGCTTCCATTTTTTTATGAAACCAACACAGAGGCTGCTTTTCAACGACAACAATAGCCACTGTCAAAGACTCAGCTGCTGCTGCGGAGGACACATATGTGCTAACTTTGCAAATAACTCCCCTGCGTGCCTGAACGCACACGTGCGCACACACACACACACACACACACACACACACACACACACACACACACACACACACATACACGCGCACGCGCACACACACACACACACACACACACAGGTCTGTGGCACTATCTTTGTGGGGACCCGTCATTGACAATGCATTCCCGAGCCCCTTACCCTAACCTTAACCATCACAACTAAATGCCTAACATTAACCCTTACCCTCACCCTAACCATAACCTAATTCTAACCCTAATACTAAAACCAAGTGTTAACCCTCAAACAGCCCTTTAAACTTGTGGGGTCCAGCATTTTGGCACTACAAAGCTGTCGGGACCCCACAAGTATACTGGACTCCCGGTATTTGGGCCCCACAAATATAGTTAAACAAGCCCACACACACACACACACACACACACACACACAAACACAAACACACAAACACACTCTGTCCAGAATGGTGCTGTCATGGTGGCATCACTCAAGCAGTGGGAGCTTCAGTCAGTCAGTCGGCTGGCGAGAGGCAGACGGTGGGAAGCCAACACAAGCCTCCCACAACGTCAGAGAGAGAGAGAGAGAGAGAGAGAGAGAGAGAGAGAGAGAGAGAGAGAGAGAGAGAGAGAGAGAAAGAGACGGATAAGAAGACAGACAGAGGCGAGTGGACAGATGGAGAGAGATGCGTGGACGAATGGAGAAAGAGCACCGTGGACGCAGATGGCCGTCAGGCAGCAGAATCAGAGCGGCCGAGCCAGCCTGCCTCAAATCAAACACTTTAACGTTACAATCTTCAGAAAGTTTCCACCGCAGGCAAGCAGTGCTCAGACATAGTGGGCTAGATTTATCAAGCCGTTTGCGCCCGTTTCCAGGCGCTAATTGGTCGCAAAGACGGACATAACTGATGTGGGCTATTTACAAACAGGGTGCACTTGGGTAAAATCGCAGATTGCCTGCCACATGAGCGGGGGGGGGGGTCATGGGGAAAGTGGGAGTTCCACCCAAAACGGTGGGAGGATACGCGTAAAGTGCGACTAATTATATATTCCGTGGAATTTACAAAGACTGACAGTAAGAGCGTGCCTCTATTCTGCGGGGGAAATTCTCCGCCTCTTAAAAGCAGGTCTAAACCCGCCGCAATAGGGTTTCCTGATCACACTTTGTCTGTGGAGTGAACACAAAATCATTAAGCGTTACAGATTAAGCAGCCATGCAATATTAGAGTTACTGGAAGAAATCAAAGATGACATTGAATCTCCGACTCAGCGTTCACATTCCATTCCAACAGTTGTTAAACTCCTCGCTACGTTACAAATATTGGCAACAGCATCATTTTAAACAGTCATAGCATCAGCAGTGGGAATATGGCAGTCTGCACTCAGCCATATCATAGCACCAGTACCGCATTGCTACAGCGCAATTTACGGTCTAGTGGGCGGAGAAAGACGCTGATTGCCTGATGGGTGTCAGGTTTGATAAATACTACGCAAAATGTGGAAGCATAGCGTGCGCTATTATCGAACTCTCATAAACAGACGCAGCGTAAACTGCGCTAGTGTTAGTAAATGAAGCCCAGTGTGTGAGGGGAGCGGCGTTTCAAACTGGCATTACTGTAAAACGTGGTCTGTATTTGTGTTGTAGTATTGTAAAATCGACTGCATTTTTACTCTGCCTTGTCTTGGTCTCGGATAAATAGGACATTGGATTTTATTTCAAGACCTGTCAATACCACAACTGCAGGGATATCACTAAATTTCCTGTTTATCACTGTAATTGTATGTAAAATCTCCTGCTTCAAATGCAACCAGTTACTTGACTCATTTCTAATTTGAAATTTCTTACTGTTAAACAGGAGAAGAAGCTCTGGCCGTCTGGCACTGGTCTTGATCTTGACTCGGTCTTAACCCCTCAAAGTCTTGGTCTTGTCTCTGTCTCGATACACTCTGGTCTTGGCCTTGTCTGGGTCTCGGTGTAGGTGGTCTTGACTCCAACACTCACCTGTTTTTGGATACACCCGACATTACTGTAATATGTCTTCTTGTTATAACACACCGACTTATTGGGACTTTAGCTTATTCACCGTATCCCCCAGAGTAAGATAAATCCATACGTACCCTTCGCGCAACACCTGAAAAGCACCGTTGTTACAATCTGCTCCTCACCATGGGGCTTCTCAGGTGCTGCGAGGAAATCACTCCGCCCAAGTAGCACTGCTTTGACTTCTGAGAATATATTTCCCAGTATGTATACGGTTAGAAGATGGCTGTGTCTCATGTGACCTTGTTATTTGTACACACTGTGACTATACAAATCACAACATGTAAATAGGAAAATGTTGGCATTATTTTGTCACTTATTGGGAGCAGTATGCTAGTTGGAACTGGTTACCTCCAGGATCTGTGCTAGGCTAAGCTAGCGGTGGCTGCGTCACACAGAGTTACGACACGCACGGAGATCAGAAGGGTATGTATGGACTTATCTAACTCTGGGGTATACGGTGAATAAGACAAAGCCCCAATAAGTCGGAGTGTTCCTTTAAAGCTGTTCAGGTCATTGATTGTATTTGGCCAGGGCCTGCAGTAGTTGTTTTAAAGGTCCTATGACATGCAGCTTTTTGGATGCTTTTATATAGGCCTTAGTGGTCCCCTAACACTGTATCTGAAGTCTCTTTCCCAACATTCAGCATTGTGGCAGAATTACAGTCACTTGAGCCAGTCCCACAATGAGCTTTCCTTAGGATGTGCAATTTCTGTGTCTGTAGCTTTAAATGCTATTGAGGAGGAGACAGGAGGGGAAAGGTGGAGGGTGGGGGTGTGGCCTTGACCAACTGCCGTGCTTCGCTTGTTTTCAAGCCATGATGTCTCTTTCTCATGGGTGGGCCAAATTCTCTTGGTGGGCAAAGCAGAGAAAGGGGAGGTAACCTTCCCCCTCATGACATCATAAGGGGCAGATTCCAGATTGGCCCATCTGAGCTTTCATTTTCTCAAAGGCAGAGCAGTATACCCAGGGCTCGGTTTACACCTATTGCCATTTCTAGCCACTGGGGGACCATAGGCAGGCTGGGGGAACTTATGTTAAAAAACTTCATGAAGTGAAATTTTCATGCCATGGGACCTTTAAATGAATTGCCACCAACTCAGGCCGGAGCATTTGGGTCCTCAGAAGGCCCTCTGAGGGCCCCAGGACTGTTGCCTGCTTCACCTCTCCTGTAATTTGATCTTTTTTCTTTTCTTTTTAGAATGTGGATTTAATAACCAGCAAGCATGTGAGTTAGAGTGACTCAAATATGAAACTTAAAGGATGATTCCGCTTTGTTTACTGGGCTCTTATTTTTCACGATTTTGACCGTCCTTCATATCAGTTTAATAAGTGTGTACTGACCATGTTCATTTCTGAGATCTGAGAACACAGTGGCATCAGCACATTGACATGGAAAGGGCCAGCAAACACAAAACAGGCAGGCGATCAACAAACCGTTTTGAAAACAGTTTAGCCAGATCAGCTCTGTGTATTTAGGCTTGTGACATCATTAGCCTGATTTAGGCAATTTAGTAATCATCTGGTAGTCTTGGTATGAATGGTCTGTTTCCTGACACCTCTACCTGCTCCAGATGAAGGTTTAAACAAACATCTTTTGCAATGTTTACGCCTCGCATTCGCAGTGCTCCGACATTTCTGAGCCCTTTGGTAGCGAAGACGCACGTCAGTCAGTGTTATCGCTTGAGTAGGCTTCAATCAATCAATTAATCCATTTTATTTGTCACATGAAATCATACAAAATTTGTAATACTTAAAAAGGAGATAATATTATAAGCCATGTTAATCTAAATTAATCTGAGGCTGAACTGTGTTTCTTAAATGCTTGTTTGTACATTTCCAATCCATTAATTTTATCTCTGTAACTAATGCCATTCCATTCCATAACTACGCAATGCATTCTCATGAATGGGTGCGTATCATATCTTACGAAAATGTATGCTCGCCAAATCGTATGATATCCTAGGAGATTAGGAGACCACTGGCTGGTCACGTGATGCCCAGTGGTCACGTGATGCCAGGTGGTCACGTAACGCCGACCGGCTACGAGCTCCATGACGCCGAGCAGCAGTTGCTAGTTGTTTAAGCCGATACAGAGCTTCCTGCCGCCGGCTACAGACCTCCGTTGATAGGTGACTGTGAGCCGGGTACAAAGCACCGCGAGCCGCTGCTCGTTTCGGCGGAGATTACGGTTAAATTTAGTCCACAAAATATGAGCATTTTGCCACGACGAAAGATAATATTAGGCACCAAAACGACTAGTTAAGATTAGAAAAAAGATTGTGGTTTGGATTAAAACACTAACAACGAACATGCATTTCCTGGGTGAAAGACTTTAGTCTCCACGGGAAGTGAACTCCACTCCCTGGCTTGAAAGTCCTGTATGTTAACGGCCACCCATCCTCCCCGACCTCCTCCCTATGCAGCCAGCCGCGTTCTTATACAGCGGCCGTCACTGTAGTGAATACAGAAAAAAAGAAAACGTGGAATAAAATAAAACCCAAATTATTCTGTAATAAAGATTATGATTCTATTGATGTGAAAATGCCAGAGATTGAATGAGTGCAATTATTGAATTTAAAAAAAACAAAACACATGTGAGTGTCTTTGTGCAGACAGCTCACTGCTGTGCATCACAGCGTACCCAAGCCGTTCTGTCTTTCTTTGCAAAAGAATGTGATTGCAGTGAGGTCTTCACAGCATGGTACTGCATTTAGATTGTTTGGAATTCTGTTTGAAACTTCAGCAAGGTATATTCTCCAGTTAGGGCAGACAGGCATTCTGCAATAATCCTAAATGAAAGTAATGGTGTGATTGAGTCACGGCTGGATTGCCACATAAATAGAGAGGCCTGCTGAAAGGCTCCATCTGTGAGGCAGGCAGCAGAAAGTCATTCTGATTCGCTGGCTGAGATTTAAGACAACAAGACACAGGAGACGGGATAGATGAGTGTGTGTGTGTGTGTGTGTGTGTGCGTGTGTGTGTATTGAGTGAAAGAGGTTAAGAGACAGACAGCAACAATGATGATGCAACCCAGTCTCACGTCAGTTCGTGATATAATCACGAAAATTAATCTATTAGAACGTGATACCGTCACGTAATTGTGAAGATTTACGTGATGGGGTCACGTTTTTTAAACTAGTGTATTTTAATGGGAAGCATCGTTCGTGATTGGAGCACGTTTCTTTCTGCCAATCGGCTGCAGCAGAGAAGCTGGATACAGCTGAGTTATTATTGGTATTTTTAGCCCAATAATCGCTGTTTTTATCAACATTTATTCACCAGATCGTATCATGGATTTTATGTATTTCTTTTACTGTTATTATTTCGGTCTATTTCGGCCAGTATCGCTTCAATGTTCATATATATAATCTGTGGTTTTGTCACCAGCAACAACACATTGCTCAGTTTTCTTCCAGTAAGTTATGCACCGTAATAACATTTTAAAAAAACAGCTGACGACTCGAAAGTGACGTAGTACGTGCCGCTCGGCAGATAAGATGATACAAAAATACATAATATTCGTAATTTTGATGTTTTTGTCTCACATTGTATTTGAGGATTTAAACAATGAAGATAATAATAATAATAAAATACAGTTTCATGTATTTGTCTCATGTATTGTCTGCTCGGTCGGCTGGCGGGCGGCGGCAATCTGAAATGTAATGAAGCCCATTCACGGCAGACGGCAGAAACACAGGAATCGAACATAGGCAGCTCCCCTCTCTTATGGGAGTTGTAGTTTTAAAGTATATTGGTATATTTCTCATAATTAGAAGTTAAAAGTGTATCATTTTGGATGCCCCCTGGGGTTTTCTGGGATGGGGAACACACTGGTGTCATCAGATTTAAAAATTGAATTGTTAAATAGGTGAAAATAGCTTATTACCATATTTTACAGTGCTTACAGTGGTTACACATTGGTGAACATATCTACATGACACCTGAGGTCCAGAGCTTTCTATAACAGCTGGTCCCATGTTTGTAGAACCTTCTGTTGCTAAATGACAAGCCTTCGAACATGGACTAGGTTCAAGGTTCAGAGGTCAATATTTCAGAGTAGGAGCAATGGATCCTCTTCAGACTGACATATGTTACTGTGGAGGTTGAGACCTTTCCAACGATATGTTTGATATACACCTACGACAACGTTTTAATTTTCACATATCATGGATATGCAGGTGATACTTTGTTGTCCCCGGAGTGATATCTGCCTTGAGTTCAAATTCTTCACACATACCACTTGACATATTGTTTTATCATACAGCTGACATATACTTACAATAAAAAAGTGATATGTAGCCAGACTGAAGCACGTCACATAGCCACAATCTATTGCTCATCTTTCACAAACAGTGACAACAGCAACCTACACACCACCCTATGCATCATATCATGAAGCTATTGCACATCCAGCCGTCAAGCAACATTATTTAAAGTTGTAATTGAGGTAGGTCTGAATAGGCCTATAGTTTAGAAATGTTAAGTTTACATTGGGGTAACCATATCTTCTGCTAGAGTATAAGAACTCATACTTGGCATGGAGAATAAAGATAGATCAGGTCATATTCTCTGTGCTTGCCTGGAGAGACTGGTTTCTATTCCTCTCCAGAGCCCATTGATTGGTTCATCATGTATGACCTCTGATACCCTCTGACCCATGTCACCACCAACTGCTCAGTTTGTCAAATGGTTGAATGATATTGTTGGCATGGAAACATAGGTCTCTATTTCAGCAGAATAGGCAAAACCTACGTACGTCTGTGTGCAGTAGGCTGAGGTAGAAGTGTGCCAAAAATGCCAAAACACATGTTGTATATGCACCCAAACACAGCTATATACATCTTACTCTGTGAACAAAAACCTCGGCAACAATCTGCTTATCCTTTTAATTTCCTGAAAATGCTTCCTAAAACTAGTCCCTTCTTAATTTTGAAAAAAATCTCTCAGTAAAGGCAAAGGTTATGGTTACAAGCTGTAACCATGGTGATTGATATGAGGATAATCTTATGAATATAATAATTAATATGTCAGGCCTGCCATCAATTTAAATTTCCAAAAAAGTAATTTATTTAGAACAACTAATGCAGTGCAATGCTTACAAAGTCCCACACATAAATACAAATATTATGTATTCTTTAAAATACATTACTTTAAAAAACGTGACCCCATCACGTAAATCTTCACAATTACGTGATGGTATCACGTTCTAATAGATTAATTTTCGTGATTATATCACGAACTGACGTGAGACTGGGTTGGATGATGGCATGGAAATCGACACCAGCTAAGATTTGTGAAATGTACTTGAGCTACATTAAATAAACCAAAACATTATTTTTTAATTAATTCTAATATCGGCAGATCATTTACCTTCTTTCAAATAAAAAAGCAAATTCAAACACCAACGTTTCTGTAGGTGGTGCCAACCCAAATACTTACTTCCTTTCTGCTGGGTTTGTACAATTATCATTTCATTACATTTTTAAATGTGGTTGTAACTGTTTTCTGATCTGTCACCTACATCACCTAAAGCAGCCTGTTAGCATCATGCTACATTATGGTTGTGTTTACATTCTGTGGACTTTTAGTGGAACGGGTTGAAACACTCAAGAGAAAGCCTAAACTTAAACAAAGAAAATGGAAATACAGCCAACACTACATATGAGGTTAAAATAACATTTGTTCCCACTATTGTGTGTCACAAGGTTAACATTCTCAGCCTCCCGGGGCAACAGGACATCTAGTTCCACTCCGTCCTGCTCCACTTGGAAAGCGGTTAGTCTTGCATTGCCAGACCTCCTTCACAGCACTGCAGAGGGTCTGGCTAGTCCACACAACATTCCGGGATTGGAGAAAAAAATGGTTTATTGGCATTTCCTTTAACCTTGTTGTGTACGTTCTTAAGTTGTTTTAGTCGTACAACAGATAACTCAGGTTGGACAGCTCTCTCTGGATTTCCCCTGCAGATATCTGAGGAGCAGTTAACCATAGTCCTCATAAATCCACCAGAGGTTAGAACGCCAACACAAAGAAAGAGGAAGGTGAGGGACATCCGGCAGAATTCCCAGCGGTACCTGAACCCAAGGTGAAACGTCGTGGATATAGACTAACCTCATTACCAAAGGTAACATGGGTTATCAGATACAGTATATAAATACCACATTAACTTTAGAAACACAAAACACTAACATTGACTTTACCTGCTTGGCTGGCTGGGGTCTTCATGCCTTTCAAAAGTGCTCTCCTCTGAATGTACATTACGCCATGGATCTTCCAAAGGCTTCCTAACATCTAATGTGTAACCTGTTTTGAAGCGACTAACAACCTGGACACATATGTTGGGATATTGTTCTTGTGAATGTGGCCACTACGCCAAAACCACCACAGTTTGTGGGGTTATGATTTAAAGGAACATCCAATGCTGTCATATTTCTGAGTGTCTCCTTTGGTGAATCCTGGACCTTTCCCCCATCAGGCCTCCAAATGTCTTTGCCTACACAAGAATGTAACATGTCTTTTGAATGGGAATAGAGCTCAACGTATTTGTATGATATTGTTTCGAAAACGTATGCACAACAAGTCATATCATACCTTACAAAATAACGCCGACTGCCAGCCGGTCACGTGATCACCTGTCACACGAGGTTAGTGGTCTTTACAGTTAGAGAGGTGACGGTCATTACAACAGCCTTTGGAGTTGAATTTAGCCGACAGCAACTGACTGTCATGTGGCAACAACAGTTAAGTTTAGGCAACAAAACAACTAGTTACATTTTGAAAAAAGATTGCGGTTTGGGTTAAATCACTGTGCCCCTTATCTGTCTTGTGTTTTCCCCTTAACTTCTTCCAACTTCGCTCCCCGGCTTAAAAGCCTTGTGTTTTAGGAGACTCACCCATCTACAAATACTCCTCCCTACGCTGATCTTCACGCTCTCATAGAGTTGCAGTCAATGTGGTGCATGCAGTAATACATATGTGAATTACATACGGATTAACAATGCAATACTTTTCATAGCTATACTGTATGTATAAATGGTTCATGAGAACAGCCTGGGCTCAATGACAGAGGAGGCCTATTTTCTCTCCTTTAACTTCTTTTTGAAGTTGTCGGTTCTATCTCAATCCCTGACATTGAACAAGATGGTTTCATGTGTCAAAACGTGCAGGTTCTGCTGTATTTCTGTGTCCTCTCTCTTTAAATGTACAAGTCTTTTTTCTGCCTCTTTCTGTGCTCCATTTGTCCTCTGACACCATTGTAACTGGCTTCACTTGCTCTAGTTCTTTCAGGGCAAGAGGGGAGGGTGGAAATTGCCTCCCTTAATTGAGTTACCTTGCATATCTATTCCCTATTCCCACCCGATCTGATCACACTCTCTCTCGCACTCTCTCCGTCTCTCTCACTCCATCACATTAACATTTGGCTTGTCAACACATTTGGAGGTGAAGCCGCCTTCTGCTCTCCTCATTTCCACTTGGACTCTAGACAAACCTTCCATTTCCATCAGAGGATCCCTCATGAACCTGAACCTACAAGACTCCTTCTCTGTTAACAGCAGTTAAGAACAGTTTCCAACGCCACACATTTACATCTGCATTAATGTCCGTGTCCTCGCTTGACTGTATTTAGGTCAGATTTGCTAATTGGCGTTGGCAATGTTAGTGATTTTTTCACTATGTTTCCAAGGTCATGAATAAACTTCGATCCTCAACTTAAGCCAGCATGTGTGTGTGTTATGGTTTCTGATTAGCCTGTAACACTCAGATTCCTAAGGATTTTTGACAACCTCTGGTCCGTCTGGTTGTATTTTCTAAAAAAGCTTGTAAAACATCAACCCTGTTGTCCACAGTCAATCTATGGACATCATTTGTTTCAGGTAAAACTGGGTTATTAGTATATGTGTGCTGCAGTGAGGTCACTTGAATGTTAAACAAGGTTGTAGGACCTTAAAGATAAATAAATAAATAAAACGGAACATGAATCTCACAGATGTGTATTGATATGACACACAGATCAATAAAAGCTAAGCCAATCTCCTGTCTAAAACACTTCTAATATGTCTTGGGAGTCAAACCGTGAAGAAATTAACATTATAATTTATACAGTTGACAAAATATCTACATTTTTTTCAAAACAAGTCCAGACGCTTTTGCCCTCATGAGATGCACTTATGCCAATAATCAAAATAATAATGTCATATTTATTTATATAACACTCACAGTTCTGCTATATATATATATATATATATATATATATATATATATATGTTGTGATATTTAAACAAACAATGGCGAATTAAAAGCCTTTTATTTACGAGACAAGTCTGAGAGTCCGCTAGTTTACAGCGGGGCGTCCCAGGATGACAGGCCGACCGGCGAACAAGCGATCCGGCCGCTTCTCAACTCCGAAAACTTTGAAACAAAAATACGCCAAAAAAAGTATGAACTATACACTAAATCTAATGTAGGCTATATATGTCATAATTTAAACAAGTCTCCCGAAGAGAAACGGGTCTCTCTCTCTCTCTCTCTCTCTCGCTCTCTCTCTCTCTCTCTCCCCCTCCCTGTGGCTGTGTGTGTGTGCGTGTGTGTGTGTGACGGCAGACCAGGCGCTTGTGGAGTTTAACGGTAAAAAGGCAGTTAACCACACGTTCCGTTAATCTTATGATGGATATGTGTTTATGGTATTTAAACAAACAATCCCTCAACGGCGAAATAAAAGCCTCTTATTTACGGGACCAGTCTGAGAGTCCGCTAGTTTACAGCGGGGCGTCCCAGGATGACAGGCCGACCAGCGAACAAGCGATCCGGCTGCCACCAGCTGGCAGTCCAGTCAGTTTATGGAGCTTCTCAACTCCGAAAACTTTGAAGCAAATTGTCAATTCGGCAACAATTTTCGGAAGACTGCCTATATTCGAAATCTAAACAGTTCATTTCTCGCCTAAAACGTTGTCAGAAGTGACTTTAATGATGAATAAGATGGTGAAAATTGTTAAAAATGTCCCGCTGTTGCTCTGTCTGCAAGTACAGATGCGCACTGCAAGATCTGGGTTGGCAGTGGGCGTGACTTATAAGTTCGACCAATCAAGTAGACCTAGGAAATGGAAAAAGGAAAAGACCCTGCTCTGAAGTAGGAGCTAAAAAAGTCCCGTAATACGGCCAGAGGAACTAAAAAATCCCCAAATTTGTCTGGTGGGAACGCAACGAAAAAAGTGTTCAAGGAACGTTTTAGTTCTAAGAACTGCAAAAGTCCCTCCGGTGGAAAAATGCCTTTTGTTCACTTCGTTGCATCTGTCACTGCACGATCTGAGTCTCAACACGATCTGAGTCGCGTTGAGTTGCGCATGTTCAGATTTAAACAATTTACGGAATAACGACAATAACAGAAGATGGAAACAGCAATAATAGAAGATATAGAAGATGGAAATCATTTCAAAAACGTTTCAGTTATCAAATGCTATCTATGATTGTTTGATTGCTAACGTTAGCTCAAAACACCATTCAAGTAACAGCCTTTGTTGTGTTTGATTGCTAACTTGTAGCCAGTGGTGAACCAACTTGGTTACGTACGTCCATTTTTACTGACTTTTTTATTTTTTATTAACTGACGTCAGGGATCATGCCGTGAACATGTGATGCGTTACACTAAATAATAAATTACTGTTATTTCCATCTTCTATATCTTCTATTATTGCTGTTTCCATCTTTTGTTATTGTCGTTATGCCGTAAATTGTTTAAATCTGAGCATGCGCAACTCAACACGACTCAGATCGTGTTGAGACTCACATCGCGCAGTCTCCCTCGCGAAGTCTGAAGTGTCGCGCGGCGTAGCGTTCCGAACATTGTGTAATCAAATACACTGGTAGGGCGGTATATTAAAAATTCATATCATAACGAAAATATACACCGGTATTCGGTGTGAACCGGTATACCGCCCAGCACTAGGCTCATGCTCTTAACATTTCTTGTGTTCTTGATGTAGAGAGAAGGCAGGAGCTAAAGTCTGGTGTCTGCTCTCATTGTAATTATCAGCAGCAGCTTGTCTGTGTCTGTCCAGCAGCAGTCCGGTGTTAACCAGTGATTCAGTGCTCTGATCAAAGAGCAGGTGAGCAGGGCTGGGAGAGGGTCAGATCAATCAATAGCCACTCATTAGTAAGAACACCAAGGAAACACTGTGCAGAGTCCACAGCTGATCAGCATGAAATCTCTGGAAAAAAAAGCTTCTAGAAGTGTGTGAGAACCAGTGTTGGTCAAGTTACTTGGAAATAGTAATTAGTTACTGATTACTGATTACTTCTCCAAGAAAGTAATCCAGTTACTTTACTGATTACTTATTTTCAAAAGTAATTAGTTACTTTACTAGTTACTTTACTAAGTTACTTTTCAAAAACATGATGCACGACCTGAACACGTTATAAAGCAATAGACCTTTCAGCCTAATTCTATCCTCGACAATTTAGCCAGCGACGAGCTTCTTCAGTTCAGCGGCACTAAGTCCTGTCTATTTTCACCTCTTTAGCAGGAGAGGGGCCCTCGGAGGTTCGCCCGGTGGAATTGGATGTAGCCCCAGTGGTCATGTCATTTGGGGGTTCAGGGTTTTTTTCAGAGAGTTTCACATTCCTGTGCCGGCTTGCTAGGTGCTTGCTCAGATTTGAGGTGGAATTTTTTGCTGTAGATAAACGTTTTCTTCCCACGCAGAGTGTATAGCAGACACTGATGTTTTTGTCACCTTTAACCGAGTCAAACTCAAAGTAATGTCGGTACTTCCAAGCATTAAATGCTGCATGATCCTGCTCTCTCCTGCACTCCATGTTGTGTCTTGTTCAACACACTACACATGTCGGTGTTTACACTGACGTCATTGTCACTCATGAGACAGTCTCACGAAACAAAATCACGCAGTAACGCAGCCTGCTTACGGGGAAGTAACAGTAATCTAATTACTGTTTTTGCAATTGTAATCCCTTACTTTTCTTGTTACTTGAAAAAAGTAATCAGATTACAGTAACGCGTTACTTCTAACGCGTTACTGCCCATCAGTGGTGAGAACCCTGTGTTCTATTTTGTATCTATCTATCTATCTATCTATCTATCTATCTATCTATCTATCTATCTATCTATCTATCTATCTATCTATCTATCTATCTATCTATCTATCTATCTATCTATCTATCTATCCATTGTATTTATTACATTCAGCACCACATTGACTGCTGCTGTATAAGAGCAAGAAAGAGATCATAGAACGCATTAAAGTGGGGGAGCAGAGTTTGTGTCCCGAGGGAAACAGAAGACTTTCACACAGGAAACGTGTGTTTGTGTCCTGGGACTGCTACTTAATGTGACCGGAGTTATGACCCAAACCACAATCTTTTTTTTCTAATCTTAACTAGTCGTTATGGTGTCTAATCTTAACTGTCATCGCTGCATGACGCTCACTTTTCGTCGGCTAAACTCAACTGCAACTGCCTCTGAAAGGACCGTCCCCTCACGGTGCTACGTATCCCTCTCATAGTCACCTTTTCTCAGCTAAATCTAACAGCAAAGAGCGCTAAAATTAACTGTCATATGACTGGTCGTCACATGATGGCCGCCGTAATTTGGTAGGATATCATACCAATTGTTGTGCAAATGTTTTCGTACAATGTCAAGAACCTGTTAATGAAAATGCGTTAGCAATGCCAGTTTATAACAACGCATACGCTGTTTTTTTGTGCATACAAACCGTGTGACAACACAGATAGAAGCCAGCGCTGCGTGTACAACTGATTTAGTGTGACACAAATAACACAGAAGTGCTTATAACTGTATGTCACTACAGTTTTCACAACTGTCGACGCACGGAGCAGCCATGTTGGGTTTTTAGCTCGGGGTAGTCGGTGGTTGCCCGAGTTCCGAGCTCGGAAATCCGAGGTCAGGGGCCGTGTTTCCGACTTTGACCTCGGAAAATCTGAGTTCCGAGGTTAAATAGAATGCAGCATAATTGGTTTGCATTCTGGGCAACACGAGAAAATCAGACATCACGATATTCTTGACCAAATACATCAAAATCGATATTGCAACGATTATAGGGTTGACAATTTGTGCTTTCACTAAATATGTTTTACAGTGAAATTATAGATAAATAATCGTAATGAGTGTTGATCTATCTATCTATCTATCTATCTATCTATCTATCTATCTATCTATCTATCTATCTATCTATCTATCTATCTATCTATCTATCTATCTCATGCTTGCAGCCTGCTGATGGATTGACAGTGTGCTCCTCTTCCTCCCTTGCCTCCTGTCTTTACATCATCATCATTACCTCGCTCCAATCCTAACCTAATTACCAACACATTTAACATTTATTTTAATTACCCCCACACTCCCTCTTACCCCCTCTGACTTAATTAATGTAATCAATAATTAATTTAAATATCACTTTTTAAATTAATTATTGTTGCATTGCAGCTAATTAGCCATGCTAATTAACAGAATGTGTCTGTATCCCCTCTGCGTATGTCACCGATCAAATTCATAAAGTGCTTCATTGTTTACAGGCGAGTCCTCATTATCGGCTCCCGCCGACGCTCCATGAGACTTTCCTCGTCTCCTTCTTGCTTGTTTCTTTGGAAGGAAACATCCAGGCGTCCTGTCGCCGAGCTGCAAATCAGTCAGGGCCTTTAATTGTCTTGTCCTTTTCCCGCCTCCGTGTCCGTCTTTATTATTTATAGGTCGCCGCAGCTCACACTGGCCATTCTTTATCACTCCCCTCTTCTGTCTTCTGTTTCATTCCATAATTTGTTCCCTTTTTCATCATCCTACAGTGTCCTGTCTCTCTCTCTCTCTCTCTCTCTCTTCCTCTCTCTACCTGAGTAGGTGTTCCTGTGTTTCTCCCTCTGTCCTGACATTTGGCCAGAGAGCTGTTGTCATGTTCTATTCCATCTATAGCACTGCAAACGGTGAGATGGTTTGATGACAAGAAAAGAGGAAAATAGTTTACTTAATGTTTATGTTTGATTATATGTGTTTAATATTTGCTTAATGCTCTTTTGTACTATTCCATTTACACAAACTGTATATACACTCAGTATTTTTACTTGGACTAATTGTATTGTATTGTGTTACTGCCATACTAAGACCTCACATTGCACAAACTGTTTATTGACTCTATATCTAGACCTTTGACTTTATTTTGTATATTTATATTTTGTATATTTAATGTGGAACTCTATGTTATCTTGCAGGTTTATGCTTTGTCTTGGCCAGGTTGTCGTTGCAAATGAGAATTTGTTCTCAATCGGCTAACTTGGTTAAATAAAGGTTAAATATATTTGTATATATAGCCTATATTTTTTAAATGACAGTGTCGACCTTTGCATGGCAAACAGAGCGAGCTGGTGCACGTATACTAGTGACTTGCAGCTTCTTTTCTACAGCGTGGTCAAGATGCCCTGTCGCCAAAGCAACAGATGTTACAGAATTGGCCAGTTGTTTGCACTATGACAACAACTTCTGAACTGCGCTGGTCAAAAGTACATTGTTACTGGCTGTGGATTGGCCTTTCTGCTGCCCGCTGTGGTCGATGAAGAAAAGACACCCACTATAAGTCAGTAGTTCTGACCAGCCGGAGATGCAGCGAGTGTTTCCCCCCCACCCAGCCATGCTGAAGCACGCCTTAACTTGAAACTAAACCCAGACTCTAGACGCCTAGATCATTCAGATTTTTTTTTTTTTGCCATTTTACAGAAAATAGTCCTTGTCAGCCATTAGTCAAAATCGCATAAATCTCTAATTTTCTAAAGTTATTGATACTGCATTTTGGGAATGTCTGCTTTTCCATGGATAAATATCTGATTTCAATACCACGTGACCTTTCTAGTAATAGCCCTGTGGCGCAGCAATAAAGGAAGTTTTCTCAGAATTGTTAGTGTCTTTCTATTTACATAAATCAATGTTTCCCCTATCATGATGGTCCAAAATGATGTTAAAAACGCACAGTGGCTTTGGAAACGTAATCTTTATCTGACAACACTGCTTCTAGTACTAATCCTACATTTCCCATGAACACCAAGTCGTTACGTGTCAGACAACCGTTAACTACGTGTCTATAGCGATTACGAACTACGCTGAAACGAAGAACACGAAGGGAACGGAGCCAAACAAACCAGAGGAGCTGAAATTACAGTAAAGTTAGGTAGGAAAAAAACAAACGTGGCTAGTGAAAAATCTGATTGGCTGGTAACTTTAAAACATCTTCTAGCCATGTTGGCTGGTGATCAAAAAAGTTAATTTAAAGCCCTGGTTAGCACAGTAGAATAACGTTTAAAAAAATTACGTTAAAAGGGTTCTAGGTACCCCTAAAGCTGTGATCCTAGAATCGCCCCTGGCACCTTCAAAAACTCCAAATGCTTTAGTGGTTAAAGTGGCTGTACTCAACTTCACAACATTAATATAGCAGCGAACACATATTTGCTATGTAAAGGAGGAATGGCCTCCTGAGCAGAGAATGAAGTCACACTTCCTCTGTGGGTGTGTTGTGATCCGAGCTTGTCTGTTCTTTGCGTTGGTAGCCGGTGCAGCCGTGCGTGCCTGTTAGTGGGATTGCGGGAAGCATCCATGACCATCTCCCACACAGGGGATACGTCGCAAACTCGGCGAATGCAAGAAGAACCTTGTGGTTAGATGCACTGCAATGCATTTTATCCCTCTCTTTTACACTCTTAAGAAATAAATCACCCGGACTTTGCCCCGTGATTAAAAAACGGGAATTTTGTGTGTAGCTACAGTAAAAATACAGAACATTTTCTGTTATTTAAAATGATCTACTACAAAGCTGCTCAGTTATAAACTTCTGAAAATGTTGAAGAAAACTTCCCAAATGTCAGACAAAGCGACAAAAACATCACACAAATGTTGAAAAAAAAGGTACAAAAAAGGAACAAAAACATTGAGAAAAAGATTCAAAAAAGTTGAAAAAAAAAAAAAATGTTGGAAAAAGCTTTGAAAATGTCGTAAAAAAACATCATTAATCATTAACCTCCCAAAACCCTCTGTGTCGGAGCACAAATTATACAATTTGAAATGTAAAAAACTAAAATACAACTGTGATACACAGATATTTCTTAGAGTGAACATTCAGACGGCTTTGTGATCAGAAGCTCTGAAAAGCAGCCTATTCAGGATCCTGTATCATCTCCCTGCCATGTTCCTGGGCCCTGACCAACCTCTGGGCCTGGGAATCATTCAGTGTCCCTTGTACAAATGTGTGTTATAAGAATGTTAAGCAGGCTGTATAGAGCTCAGCTGACTTTTATCCGATTAGGAAGGGAAAGGTTGGGATGCTTGTCAGATCTGCACTGGGGAGGCGGCGGTTAAAAACAGGTCTGATCCCAGCAGCCTCCTTTCCCTGAGCAAACGCTGCGGGATGCTTCCATTTAAAAGGCCATTACTCCTCATCATGTCAGACACAGAAAGAGACCCAATATAGAAAAGAGGGCATTAGCATGTTGAAGCAATTCAACAAAGCTAAACTCCCTACAGATAATACGACTTTTCCTGCTACGCTTCTCTCTTCAAGTGGCGGCAGCGACTATTGCCTGATACCAAAACTATTTTTTATTAGCACCTCACTTTGTGATGATGAACAACAGGAGTCCACAAGAACCGACTCACTTCTCCAGCAGTATTAAAGCAACATGCCCAGACCTAGTTGCTATATATTATACAAAGCTACCGATGAAACATGGCAGTAAACACTTTAAGATCCACTACTGTAAATTAGTATTTACAAGTTTGCTTGGCCGCAATATTCCAAAACATAGAAACACAGGAGCAGTCCGGATTACAGGTTTATTGTATGGCAATTTGTTTGAATCTATTTCTGAGAAGTCTAATATTGATATACCTGATATTGTGTTTATGCTGGGTTTATTTTATTTTGTTGATCTATGACCTAACGGAAAGAATTTCAGTCAACGCTAATGCTGGAAGCGGTTGCTGAGATCAGGTTCCTTAATATTTTCACGTTATGAGAAATATGTTGATGTAAGACCTGTTGTATGTCAGTAGGTTGACTTACAGTAAGCTGAACCGTTGCATCTGTCTCATCCACGCTTGTTACCGTTACTATTGTTCATGGATCTAACTATGCAGACAGCTATATGTAGGAAGGTACTATCCAGGGTTTTCCCGCCATTACAAGGTATAGGTGCAGCAACCGAGCCCTTTTGGGCAGCACCTAAGCTGAAAGAATGTCATCAAAATACTTCTCAGATCTAATGATTGTAGTCGGACTTCTTTAGCGTTAAGCTTTGCCTTCAAGCTTTTTGAATGCTATTTATTTATGATCTGCTCTAGCTTTTCCAATGTTTTAGACACAGATATGAAGATAATAACGGTCCAAAATGATGTAAAAAAAAAGAGACGCTAAACTACCACAAAGAGACACAAACCGACTACAAACAGACACTAAATTACCACAGAGACCCAAAACAACCCCAAAGGAAACACAAATGACCTAAAAGAGACACAATACAAATAGAAAGAGATGCAAAAACCCATGAAGAGACACAAAATGTATATATATATTTTGAGGAAGGACGCCTAAACTCCTCACCAAATACGTGCACATACGTCTTCCACAAAGCCAGGGAAAACACTGCATATCACAATTTTTCATACAGGGCAGTGGTGGCCTCACTAAGGTTGGAGATGTGAGTTTGTGACCATTAGCATTGGACATTCCAGGTGTGATCTGTGCAAATGCGATCAGGGTGTTCTTGTCAAAGACTGAAACTTCCCTAAATACATGAAGGTTAAATAAAATACTAAATATAAAAATAAAATAATACAAAAGTAATAATAATAAAAATAATAATAAATATTGCCTATGTGATTGTTTCTCCAACAACCATCAAATGACACAGCACCACATCTATTTGAATCACTAAACCAGACGTGTGCTTTCTCCCATCCTGAAATGCTGTGTGGACAAGCCAGACCCTCCTCTCCAGCGCTGTGGAGGAAGGTCTGGCAATGTGATACTAGCTCGTCAGCGGTCAGTAAAGAGAATTTAGTAACTGCTGTTGGCAAGCCCATTAGCGTGCAACGCTGGAAAGCGATGCGATCCCTACCGTCAAAAAACGCCACAGTGGACACGGACCTTAAGAGTGTTTAGAGAGCGAATAGATCCGCTGGCTTTTCCTGACGATATTCTCTGTGAGCGATACATTCTCAGCTGAGGGAATAGCAAGAATACTGTTTTAGTTCATTCACAAACGGTGTACGGTGCAGAGACCTGGAGAACAACAGTCACTACCATGAAGAACATCCAGTCCTTTATTAACACCCGTCTCAGACGAATCCTAAGGGCACGCTGGCAGCGAACAGGACAGCAGACTACTGAGGAAAAGATCTTCCAAAGACGCTGGAGATGGGTTGGCCATACCCTTCGCAAGCCTGCATCAAGCACAGCAAGACACGCCCTCTTTTGGCACCCACAAGGGAAAAGGAAGAGAGGCAGGCCAAGGAACAACTGTCGCCGCGACCTGGATGCGGATGTGAAGAGGTCTGGCCACACATGGGGACAGTTAGAGAAGTTGGCCCAGGACCGGGACGACTGGAGAGCCCTTGTTCGTGGCCTATGCCCAAAGTTGGGCGGTAGGCATAAGTAAGTAAGTAGACATTCCCAAAGCTGAATATGTTTGTTGTATTCTGCAGACTTTATTTATTTATTATTTACCCACACTAGCTATAAAATAGGCTTTAAAAAATCACAGGAAGCATGCAATAATAGTACATTATATAGACTATGGTGTTTACTTGGGTATGTAATGCAGTATAATTCCCTCATAGGATTCTTTAGGGTCATAAGTGCAGTAGCTCACCTGGTAGAGCAGGCGCCCGTATATAGAGGTTTACTCCTCGATGCAGCGGGGAGGAGCAGTTAACCATAGTCCCCATAAATCCGCCGGAGATTAGAACGCCAACACAAAGAAAGAGGAAGGTAATGGACATCCGGCCTAAAAAGAGTAACATCCGGCGGAATTTCCGGCGGCACCGGAGCAATCCTGGAAGGGGAACGTCGTGGATATAGACTATGGGAATGTTAGCTGAGTGGTAAAGTTTCTACCTGCCAGACCTGGGTTTGACTCCCAACTGAAGAATGCATGTAGCAAGCAAAGCAGGCAAATCATGGCATTATTTACATAAATAAATGAAGCCATTAACTGCAATTACCGTATGTGTCTGATTAAACTAGTCAGGGCACGCACTGCGGGGCACTGCACGTGCATAACACGTTATGCTGTTTGAGTGCAAACAACTCGACAGCAGCAGTGGAGAAGCACTGAGAAATTAATGCACTAAAAGTAAATGGATAAAGTAAATGCACTAAGATGTTTTCACGGCAGCCGAACGTTGTTTGCACAGACAGTTCTACTCTTTGGTGAAATACCAAAATAATAGGTACAAGTTAGAAAAGACAAACTGATCTCCCTTTGGTATTGATCCTGTTGACACTACAGGGTTTCTACCGGTTTCACCAAGTCAAAGTTAAGACTTTTTAAGGCCTTTTTTTAAGATCATAATCCCTACTAGACCTACTGTATATCACGAAAAAAAAAAAAAAAAAGTCGGATGTCAGAGTCAATTCCCCAATTTCCTTATTGGCATTACAGGACTGGTCGCTAGATTGGCCGCAATATAAGTAGCATGTTGGTCTCATTTGTAGTCCTAATACAGTGAATTGTATTTGGACTAGCGACAGAAAGAACAAAAAAAAAAATATTAAGCGCTTCAGGAACATTCCAATGAGCATTAGAGGTATCGTTGCATTGACAAAGAAAATGTTGAAATTTTAGATTTTTTTAGACTTTAAGATTCCGCGGATACCCTGCACTAGAACTAATC
The DNA here is from genome assembly GCA_023631565.1 of Gymnocephalus cernua. Classification (NCBI taxonomy): domain Eukaryota; kingdom Metazoa; phylum Chordata; class Actinopteri; order Perciformes; family Percidae; genus Gymnocephalus; species Gymnocephalus cernua. Next base: position 16,799,782 of record CM042435.1, read on the forward strand.
TTAACAAGTATCTGTAGTATTAATATTTTGGTATTGATCCCTCCACCCCTACTTCTTAGTACGCTCCTCAGGTTTGGTACAGGTTTAACTTTTAATCAAAGAGCCAGAAATGTTATAGTTGCTGCCTAACACTGTCTGTGATGAGCAGGCTTCATTTCTGCCATCTTGAATGCCCAAGAAACATGAGCAGTCAGATGTTCAGACAGATTTAAACAAGCCAAGGTTAAACTGAAAGTGTGTGTAATACATTTTTTTTCTGTTCGCCTTCATTTCTTTCTTTGAAGATGAGTACAATAACGCAAAGAAACAGCACTTCAAGACATGGCATGCGGAAATGTGTTAATCCGTGTCTTCTACTTTTCCTCTTATCCCTCGCTGCTGCAACAGCGTGAATTTCCCCATTGTGGGATTAATAAAGCATTTTGAATCTTGAATCTTGAAATGTTAAACAAAAAAAAGGAGGAAATAGGCTATCATTAAAACGTGAAATAGACAGTTTACATAAATGATTCATATGTAAGTAGTGGGTGTTGGAGTAACATCAGCATGCTGTACACTGAGGTACATACTGTGTATGTTAAGAGGCTTTCAGAGGGACTACTACCAGACTCCACCACACTCATTTTTTTTCTCTCTCCATCCCTCCATTATGATAAGCCGGGGCTTAATTAATTTAATAGGGTCAGGAGTTACTACCACCTCCACTGCACACACTTTATTACCAGCAAGCATCACCTGCATTATGATTTTTTCTCTTTCAGTGCACATATTTTTGAAGACTTTGCTCGCAGGGCTCCTAAGGTCCACAGCAAGGTGAGCAGATTGTTCTTTGTATACTGTATTCTTAATGTTATACTCTATGTGCACACCCCCCCCCCCCCCCCACCCACCCCCCCCCCCACCCCCTCCCATACATTGGGCTAGATTGCTTTCAATCTGACAATGGTGATTTCCATTGGATCAGAACACTGTCACTTGGCTGCCTGTTCTGCCAGCCCTTGTTACATGACCAATTAATGTTTCTATGATGACTATCCAAAATTCTTATACCATGGAACATGCACTGGCAGACTGAGCCTATAGAACATGTATTTGGATATACAATTTATCTTAAAGTGCCCATATTATGTTAATTTTCAGGTTTATAGTTCTACTTAGAGGTTATATCAGAATAGGTTTACATGATTTCATTTTTGAAAAACACCATCATTTTGTTGAACTACACATTGCTGCAGCTCCTCTTTTCACCCTGTGTGTTGAGCTCTCTGTTTTAGCTACAGAGTGAGACATCTTACTTCTATTCCATCTTTGTTGGGAGTCCCAGTTGCAATGAGAACAAGTGAAATTAATAATGAATGTGATGTTTTATTAAGCAGAATTACATTGTGTTGTTATATCCTATACAATATTTCCTATACCCCCCCCCCCCCCCCCCACACATATTTTTGAAGACTTTGCTCTTAGGGCTCCTAAGGTCCACAGCAAGGTGAGCAGCATGTTTACATATTCTATGTATAATGTATTCCTTATATTATATTCTATGTGCAGAGCTGGAGGCCAAGTGCTGATCATGCTATGCTCAGTAGTGTGGTTCGGGAAGTAAAATGCAATTCATTTTATCCTTAAGGATTCTGATTATTATCGATAAGGTAGACTGACCCCGAGCTGTGAGGTTGTGAAACCAAATTTCTGCTCCTGTAGAAAACACAAGTCCGTATGAAATCAAGCTGGTTTTAAGAAAAAAACATGTTTTATTTACGTCATGGAGAAATACTGCAGTATCCACAATCCTAAGTGTAACAGCGAAGTCTCTGATTGGTGGAGCTAGCTTTTACCACTGAAGTCTCTGATCGTTTTGGTACACAGTCTTGTACCTATGCCTTTTTTGCCGTTTTCCCAAAAACAATCGCGCCGTATCAAATGTTTTATGGACACGATTCACCTCGTAGCTGGTTGGCTTGGTTCCAGGCTTAAAACTCTTCATATAAGCATTTTCTAAAACGTCAACGAAGGTATAGAATGGGGAAAATCACTTACAGAACCAGAGCCGTTCAAAAAGTGGGCGCTCACTGTTGAGCTCTATGGGCCCGGTGCTCTCAAAGTCTGTCTGAGAGTGTGGTTTTGTTTTCAAAACCCTATCTCACCTATCTTATCCTCACACTACACGTCGCTTTCATATATACACGCAGCAAAACCTCTTTGTTTAAATAAATGACATGCTATTTGGCTTCAGCCTGCGTCTCCCTCTATTTTCTAAATGGACTGTATTTATACAGCACTTTTCTAGTCTTTATGACTACTCAAAGCTCTTTTACATCGTACAGCACTATGCATTCATACACAAGGTGCCACCTGCTCATCTGATAAATTAAAATTCAAATACTGGCCATCTAAGCTCAGACTTTCCCATTAGCACCTACAGAATGGGAGAATTTGGGAAATGGGAATTTTCTTGCAATAAGACATCAATATGCTGAACCAAAAACTTAAGTTTAAGGACAATGACTAATGTGAGTAATTTTACCAGATAATTGGTCATTTCAACCAAAAAACCTCTTCATGTTCAGGAATGTTGATTTGTATCAGCAACAAGAGACATCATTTCACCCATCCTTTCATATCTGGATCATTAATTTATAATGAAAGACTAGATGGACCTATAACAGTTGACATGTGGCAGACAAAAATAATGAGTCATCTGTTTCTAACTAATTGCAAAATATGAGGCCCTTAAAACTTTGAAACTCTGAAGTATGTTTCTATTGCATTACATATTAATGACTAAACAAACCACAATCAAAGCTAAAGTTTGGAATAAAACATCGCTAGTTATTATTTATTGAGAGTTTCACATTAAAAAAATGTAGTGGGCGTGGTTTGGTCTGATTTGCTTGGCTGGTAACGTCGTATTTTGTGTCAAATCTGATTGGTGCATGGAAATGGTGACATCACCTTGTTCCAACAGAGCGCTGCCCACCAGTAAAAATACAGAATCTGTCATAAAATAACCTAAACTGTAGCACCACATTGCTCACAGTAACAGCTGATTGAGAAAAATAGGTTTCCAGGACATTAAAAGAGAGCAAAAAACAATATTAATGTGTGAGTCCTCAAAATATTGAAGTATTACTGTAACCAACACAGGCAGCAGAAACAAGTTGTGAACACATCATTGACACATTATCACATTTTAAAGGTCCCATGACATGTTGCTCTTTGGCTGCTTTTATATAGGCCTTAGTGGTCCCCTAATACTATATCTGAAGTCTCTTTCCCGAAATTCAGCCTTGGTGCAGAATTACAGCCACTAGAGCCAGTCCCACAATGAGCTTGTGAAACCGACTGCCTGCTGGGTCTGACAATAACACTATGAGAGCGCTGAGAGTGAACCAGAACAGTAAGGTCGGACGGATAAACAGTTAGCTGAAACTCACTATTGGTGCTTCTCATGTCCTTTATTTCATAGCTCCTCAACTCCTCGGCCCTCGGCTGAACCCGGAAGTTGTTTTGTGCCTCCTCTGTGAAGGCCGTCTCAGAGCTCTTATTTTCTCGGTTCCTCTCTCCTTCTGTGTTTTTCTCCCGTCTCCCCCGCGGTGGGAGGGACTAAGACGCGAGGAAGGGAGGCAAGTGGGGGAGTCGAGGAGGCAATTTAAGCGATGAGAAGCACCTAACAAAGCTCCGTAAAGCTGCAGGGAGCTGCAGATGCAGCTCATTGTTATCTCATAGACATAATTTACAGGGGGGATCGGGGGAGTAAAAAACCCTAATAATCCAAACTTATAAGAGCGTATAAACTACGTGTGTTTTGTTTTCAAATCTTAATGTGTAAAGTAACTAGTAACTAAGTTGAATGTAGTGGAGTAAAAAGTACAATATTTCTCTCTGAAATATAGAGGAGTAGAAGTAGAAAGTGGCATGAAAAGAAAAGACTCAAGTAAACTACAAGTACCTCGACATTTGTAATTAAGCACAGTACTTGAGCAAATGTATTTAGTTACTTTCCACCACTGTGCGCCATCCCTATTGTTTCCACCAGACTGGTAAAACAGAGGGAAGTGTCCCTCCGTGGTTTGTATGAGGATCAACTAGCGGGGCTTAGTACCCTTCCATTCAGCCCTGTACTGTAGATGTGTCTCATCAAAGCTGTAAGCTGATGTGCAGCCTCTAACAGCCAGGTAACTCTCCTCTCTCTCCTCCTCACTGCAACTTCGTAATCCTCTTTGCATTCAACATGCAGCTGTAGGGTGACAAGACGTCAATAAGCAGAGAGAAAATGCAAAGCGGGCCCTTTACAACAGCTGCCACAGGACCTACGCTCAACACACAGCAAATGTTTCAATTAAACAGTCAACGCCATTCATCCGGAAGCATTAAAACAGTCAGGAAGTGTCTGATCAATACGGGAGATCATTGATCTTGCCTTTTCTCCTGACACACTCTAAAAGGGAAGATGAAAGTGGATGTCCACGTCTGAAGATTACAGTGGCTTCCCAACAGGGGGAATATTATAGAATCTTATTTCCAGCATCAACTGTTCACAGAGGGACATATTTCTCCTTGTAATCATTCTAAGAATGGAGTAGAAATAGTTGCACCGTACTATGCATGTTATGTACCATGTCAACCTCTGACATGATGGAGGCATATGGCTTCTAAACAGTCTAGCAAACAAGACACACATTTGTATTGTCTTTGCTAATTACATTTTTTATTGTTTTTATTTGGTTGATATAGGGTTGGGCAATATGAATTAGGGGTGTCCCTGACTAAGAATTGACAAGTTCAATCCGAATCATCAAGTCGTTCCTATCGTCGAATCAGCACAAGCCAAAGACTGATGTTCAGGCTAAAAAAAAAAAAAAGATTGAGCAGAGGAAGGAGTGTAGACTAGAAAGGGGGAAATCCCATTCACCCCCCCCCCCCCCCCCTCCGGAAAAATCGCACTCTGGTTATATGTAAACTCAGACATTAAGCACCCCCACATAGCCAAAATGGCATGATCCTCATTTCATAACTCCTTTGCGGAGACTTGACTGTGAGATTGACAGTCAAATCAGGCTCCTTCCATCGAATCATTGAATATTCAACTATCCGGGGTCACCCCTAATATGAATACAGTTTGTTTTATTATGGTACATATGGCAACTATTGGTATTTTAGGAGACACTAGAATTACTTGTAACGTGAATAATGACTAGTAGAATCATTCACTGTCCATTTACTAAGGTAGAACAACCAAACAAATGTAAGAAAGTACAGTGTAATTATTGACTTTATATAGCATCACTATTTGGAGGTAATGCCATAATGACCGTCACTATAAGGACCCAGCACACAGTCAGTTTACGCTGCTTAAGCTGCAGTTTAAGCTGCAGAGGAAGGACAATGGCTGGTAAAGAATGAAGAATGGGAGTGTTAGACAACTCTATTTGGATGAGCCCTTGCCATTCCCGGGTCATACATTTCCATCTGTCAGTTGGAGCTGGGTGATTGCTATGCATGCTACTCATGCATCAATGATTAGTAGCTTGAAGGAGCTTTGACTGAGGACTATAGGATTAAGAGTGAGGAAGGGCACACTGCGTTTTTCTTTCTTACTTCTTCGATTTTTCTCTAATTGTAAATTTACTGATGATTTAAATCTTCAACACGATATCTTACTCTCCATCCCATCCTCCTGTGCTAGGGTACATTCTTAAAAATAAACTGCCAGAAATAATAAGACCTGTATCTGCATGACTGCTAATTTACAGCTTCTTTGAGTGCAACAGTGGGGGCTGCAAGAGCTTTATTCTCTTCTCCAGGGACTGTAAAGGCCCCAGTGAAATAAACTCATAACTCAGTTTGAAACCGCAGACAGTCCCTGGGCACCGGCCGCTGGTCAGGCTGCAAATTTTCCACCCAAATGGCAGCTTCACAAAGGCCACAGATCTGGCTCCATCACCGCCGATTTGAATGGTATTTGACTACGACCTTCAATGTGTGCGGTTAGGTCATTGTGACTGTGAGTAACACTGACGATCAAACAGCAGTGACCTATAACTTGTGGAAAGACAGGTAGAGAACCATCAACTCTCATAGAACTCTCAGGCCTCAGTGCATTTCAGGGGAATCAATATATGGGAGTCATTTTTTAGACGCCTCAGTTGTAGTAAATGAAGGTGAGATGATGGCTTTATAAAGACACACAGAGCCAGTCAATCCCCTTGAACATGCAGCTAGTTTGGCTAAAATATCATTAGTCTACATTATTATATAAAATATAAATCATGAAAAGATTTCATGATTCAGGAAAAGGTCGTGGGTGGGCTTACGGTTCTGTGACTCGCGGGAAGAACGGGAAGGTTCGGTTTAGGAAAAGAAGAAAGCGACTTAAGAAGAAAGCAACTTTAGGAAACGTGACACGTGGGACACGATCCCCGGTCTCCGGGGTGAAAGTCCTGTGTTTGACCCATCCACCACCCCAACCGACCTCCTTACGCCGAATTTCGGCCTTACATACTGCTCGCTTAATGCTACGTCATCTTCTCATTGACTTTACATTGGCATCGTTTTCCGTGTTGGCACATGGAATTTTCACACATTCCCTGCCACCACCACGGAATGAGCTGTTACCAGTTCGTGTTCATTTCACGGAATTCGGTGAGACCAGGCTGGAAAATTAACTTGAAAATAATTGAATCATCCTTTTGTCTGCATGGCTATAGTTCTGTGTCCTTGGTCTACCTATGGTGCTTGTAGTAGCAGTGATGGCTGAATGAAGCTTCATTAGGCTTTTGTGAAGCATGTTCTTTATTTTCTGAGCCCACTAGAAGACTCTCTCTGTTGAACAAAGGGTTGAAAGTACACTGAATAGCCATTCCTTGGGCCTTTTTTTAAAATCCAAGACTGCCATCTAAATAATAAAGAAAATGGTCATGAAGCCTCATGAAGCTTCATTTGGCCATCATTACCTACAAGTTTCCGATGCTGGGAGGACTGTTACCTACGCCTTCGATGTCTACATAGGTACTGCCATTAACCCCTTGTGCAGGTATAAATCCAGCTTTAGGCATGGGTTGCAGAGACTGATTTGTAGTGATGGCCAAATAAAGCTTCATTTTTCTTGCTGGTACGTACAACCATGACGAGATAGCCACAGTCCGTCAGACAAAAGCTCTTACCGTCTTGCACCTATTTCTCTTTTGCATCAAACCAAACATGTTGCCAGTAAACAAGATGTAAACATTCAAACTCACTCAGTATTGTGGGACACACCTTAGCTTGGTTTCAGCAGTGCAGGTGGTGAGCGCTGACTACTAAGGCACAAGACTTAATTTCAATGCGGTTTGATGTGAACCGAAGGGACAAGTGGACATATATGTATTAACAATGAATCCATGAAATGGAGGAGATAAACTTTTCCATGTATTGTGCATTTTGGGACATTTTAACCTGTCATCATCAGATATTTATGAAACATCTATTCTTTGTTGGGAAGTATGTAGCATCTGCTTCTGCTGGTGGGCCTCTGTAATGTTTTTATGTGTCTCAAAAGTGACAGAAAATCTACTTTCTCAGGCAGTGAGAACCAACATTACTGTATTTCCAAAGGCTTTTGGTAAGCAATCAGAATAGCTGTTTCAGTATCAACCAGAAAAGCCTGAGGAAACAGCTGTACCTATACAGAGTGGCTAGCCTTATCACCATTGTAGTATGGGGGGGGGGGGGATTTAAGTCTAAACAGAGATGGTTTCTGGAAAGTTTCTCCCCTGCTCTACTTGATCTTCATTGGTGATAGCAGCTCAAAGAAACGTGTGAAGGGTGTGTTAGTCTTTGTTTTCCAGCTGGGACAGGTGGAAGTGGCGAGGGACAGGACCTGTCACTGGGACCATTAGCAGGCTGACATTAAGCAGAGGAGTTTAGGCCTGGAAGGCCATCATGGCCTCTTCCCCTGTCAGCTCTGCTTTTCCACCAACTCCCTGACAGCCCACACTCACACAGACACATAAACCCTGACACCAGGGCACACACACACACACACACACACACACACACACACACACACACACACACACGCACACACACACACACACACACACACACACACACAATCCCCAGCCCACAGTTTCTATCCATCCCACTGATGGGCTATGAATTGTTTTTTAGTTGGACACATATTAGGACAGATGGATGACCTTGGCCCTATTCACAACGGTAACTGCCTCCTGGACTGTGTGTGTGTGTGTGTGTGTGTGTGTGTGTGTGTGTGTGTGTGTGTTTTCAGCAGCAAACACTGTAACGACACTCCAGCTGTGTGGAGAAGGGATGCCACAAACAAATTCGAGGTTCAAGGTTATCTTTATTGTCCCTGTATGGGAAATTTGTTTTTGCTGCGTTCACAGTGTTCACATCCTACTGCTATAATTGGAGAATGCTTTGTGTGTTTGTGGATCCTTCGCATATCTGGAGAACCGTTCATCTGATCTACTTCACTTGGCAGGTGTATTGCTGGAGACCCAAGAACATGCATTGTGGAATTTGGACACGTAACACTGTCTGAACAGCACGGCCTCCTGTCTGAACCCGACGTGAGGCTCATACGTGTGTAGCTGATTCTCTCCGATGTTTCTTCTAGCCATCTTAATGCACACTACTCTTTCACCGGTCAACCAAGCACAATCAGCGGCCGTGGGTGGGTGTCGAGGCCAGATCCAGTAGACCTAGAAGTTTGTTTTACTTTTTACGTGGGGAAAACCATGTTAAACAAAATATTAATCATAGTATTTTTAGTTTAATATCTATCCGGAGGGGTACTTGAACCACTGGGAGACATAAATACGCTGTCTCCTCAGTATTCCTTCATGAGTGTCCTAACTGCACATTTCAGCAGTCTAGCAGTGATGTTATGAGGGTGTTTGAGAAGCTCTCTGGGGAGTCTCTGCTGCTTCTGTACTGAATCATTTCTACACTTGACTTTCTGTCTCCTTTGGGAATCCAACAGTCAAATCATGGGGGATTGTTTCCCAAAGTAGAGCACAATCCAATCTCCTTTAGCTTTTTTTCCCTGAAGGCAAAGTATTCATACAAAGTACTATTTCCTCCTCCACAGCCACTCTGTTGCTATTGACCAGTGAGCTGTCACATCTGTGTCGGATGGTACTGAACCCTACCAGTCCTTAGCCAATGTGTAACAAGAACTATGGCAGTGCTGGTGGTCATGGGTTTAATACTCGTGCAGTGCATGTGTTGCAGTAAAGTGGCGCTTAACGTCTCAGTGTGTGTCAAATGACATAGGGTTATACAATTGTTAGTTCAACCAAATCTGAGTGCAAAATACTTTATAGTTTTTTTAAGAATGGCCACGCAAGCAGAGCGAGAATCTTGGTCATCATCTCTACCTGCTGCATCCCGCTGCCTCCCCGATCTATATCAAAGAGCTTGTCTTTTGACGGCGCCCTGCTACGCCCTGCTATCCCCTGCTATACCCTGAACTGGTACAACTATTATTTCTAATCATAGTTCCATTATCTTTATTGTTACTATATTTTCCACATACCAACTGCTATAATAACTAAATGCTTGCTCTTGGGGAAAATAGTTGGAATTGTTGGGTCTTTGTAAATTATAGAGTGTGGTCTAGACCTACTCTATCTGTAAGGTATCTTGAGATACCTCTTGTTATGATTTGGTACTATAAATAAGATTTAATTGAATTTTCCCTGTCTTTGCTGCCTCAGATCAATGAATCGTACAAATGGACAGTGTTTCTTTTTAGAGTTTTTCCAACCGTCTTTGATGCAAAAGAAGAGTAATTGCCAACATTTACATGCAGCAGGAAGATGAATCCTGTTCAGACTTTGAAGAGTAAATTTAAGATGTTTGAAACAACCAATGCTGTCATTGTTAATACAGAGGAGCCTCTCTTTCCATCTACTTCTGATTCCAATGCATTGGCCTGTGTGCTCACTAAATCATTGTTTCCCATCTGGCAGAGAAGAAGAAGGCGGAGGGGAAAGCAGCAGCCTTGTGATTAGCTTAAACCTTGAAGGACATGCACAGAATCAACCCCACTTAAATCACACTGCTGGTGAGAAATATCATTTCCTGCTTCACAAAGTTTTTGTGAGATATGTGCGGAATAATAAAACCTTGTGTGTGTGCGCGTGTGTGTGTGTGTGTGTGTGTGTGTGTGTGTGTGTGTGTGCGTGTGTGTGTGTGTGTTTAGTCAGCCACCAATGATTGCTGCAGAGAGAAGACAGAAAGAGACATTTTGAAAGAAAACCCACCCACCATTCTTGTTCAGTCACACTCATGCTTTTGCAACAGTCCACCAAGAAGGTTTTCTTTCCTCTTTTAGTCAATAAGCAGCATCATTATCATGAGGTGTTCAAGTTATAACACATACCTTTGGCCCAATTGGACCACCGAATTCAATGTCTTTTTAATTTAAATAAAAAGCTAAAGTCTTGATAATGAATGCCCAGAATTGTGTGATGTTTGCAAGTACATTTAAGTACAATTTAAAGGACTATGGGATGCATTGACATACTGTGGTTAGTATGCCCACCATCTACCCGACATCCTCCATAAGACTTCACTATAACCTTAGATACGGTTGGTTGTGTTCTGGGCTTTCTACCAAAAGCTCAGGAACACAGTTAAGCAGCAAATGCAGTGTGTTTCCTCCAAATGGATTAGATGTCTGAAAGCACAACTGTGCCCATTAAGGAAGTAAAGATGAAGACACTGGGAGAGTTTGACACACGTCATACTTCATTTCCATACTCACTGTTTTCAGAAGGTAGTCAAGCAGTGTTTGGTGGAGCGTCAACCACCTGCTTTCTGAAAATGTCCCTGATGGTGTAGATATGGAGTCACATCTGACCAGCTGTTCATCCAAACTCAAGAAATGGCACACTGTGGAAGGATTTGTAGATATGTGGCAGCTGTGCAGCAGTACAGATCTGAAAATATGGACACAAAATGTTAATGAAATGTTAGCATCATCACACATCAGAAACATTCCTAAGTGGACATTGGCACAGACATTAATATAGGCTGATGGTGGCCAATAGGTACTATACATTACAACATAACTGGATACAGATGTATTATTTAGATATGAACAGATAATGCACTCTGAACAAATGTGATGACATGTAGTACCGCCTTTGTCACTTTCATTGTACTCAATATATGAAAATATGTGTATCTGATGCGCCTGATATAAGCACCGTGTCCACAATAAATTATTTCCAATACTTCTGACAAATGGGAGATTTTCATCATAAAACATCAGCATGTATGTAAGGTAAGTTTTCAGATGGCACAAGGTTGTTTTTGATTCATCGGGGTTGGCTCCCATCTACACACCTTCAGTTGTGCACCCATTCACCCATATTCAAATGCTGCCTCCCCCAACTCCCCTCCCCTACCATCAACTGTGTCTGCCTGTTGCTGATTGGCTGGAATAGTGTTTTGTGGCTTGTGCACCCTTTTGTTTGTTTTGTTTGTTTGTTTTACATTCACACAGGATTTTTTCTTTAACACACACAGAAAATAGAGAGCTAGGTTACCATGAGGAGATATTCACTGAATTTGACCAAAAAAAAGTGTATTGGATTAATATCACTTACTATACCTGTGAAATTTGAGCTGATGAAAAGTCAGAGGATCACCAAATCATCTTTTGAGAAACATAAATGTACACAATTCCATCGCATTCCCTCCAATAGTTGTTGAGATGTTTCAGTCTGGACCAAAGTGACGGACCGATCAACACCAGCATGGCTGAAAAGCACCTCAAATCCCCAAAGCTCCACTATTCAATATGTTGGGATAACAATGGGTCAAATGACTGTGTGTAATATGAAATCTCTGCAGTCTCCCTCAGCTCCAAGCTTTATCACTTCCTTTAGCTCACTGTTTACATTTTACAGCCTGCTTTCTTCGACCCTGTTTGCAGCAGCAGGTGTTCTTAGTAAAAATGGTCTGATAAAGCCACTGTACTCCACCTGCTCAGCAGCACACAGCACAGTACACAGACACAGTGAGAGAAAAGCTGGTGAGCATAGCGGAGCATTCAGCAGCTAATGAGGCGGGAGTCGGTAGAGACCAAAACAGAGCTACTTTCAGGAAGTGCACGGTGCACGCGTCGGCGGAATGTCTCTCTGTCTTCATGACAGACAAAGCATGCGACCCAAGTTCCCCCTGTGGATGAAAATAATGTGCTAATAATAATAATAATAATAATGATGTGCCCGAGGCCCAAATCCCAGAACGTATGTGCGTTAATCGCGCGTAAAACAAATTTGTGGCGTTTAAAGGAATTTGTGTTTAATGTCATTATTATCAACTTGATTTTGACAGCACTAATATAGTCTTTCTCTGTGTGTGTTATATGCGATATCCCAAATTCCCCTAATTACTGTAGATTTGTTGCTGAGTGTTCATAGAAGCAGATCTGTTGCATGAGGGACGCGTTTCAAATTTGGGCAGGAATTTGTATCTAGTAAACCTCTAGTTGTTGACAACTTTGTCTTCGGCATATAATGGATGATAAAGATACAAATGATTTGGAATAGTGAAAATAATATTCCCATCACAGTGCCATCGCTTTTTTTCTTCTTCTTCCAAATGACTTGTTAGAAAATGGTAGTTTTCATGCTCAATCAGTCAATGTAGCTGTCAGAAATGTCAGACAACAAGGATGACACAGGGACGTTTTCTGTGTTGTCGAGCAGAAAGGGGAAAAAAGAAAACTGATAATGTCAGGCAGATAGTTGCCTGGATGCGTTTTCTTGAGTCGCTGTCAGTCATCCCAACAATTGCAGTTCATCAAGGAGAGATGCCGTTAAAGTGAAGGTAAAGCTATAAACAACAAGTATTGTAGTGATGGGTTAGATAAGAGCCTCTGCTGTATGCAGCTGATCAAGAGCAGCTTATCTGGCAGCAGGAAAAAGTCAGATCATGCACTGATAGGATCAAAAGGTGAGAGTTGAGTGCTAACATAACTACAGGGCAACGTTTTACTCCTCACCTTTAGCTATTATTATGGTTGATATGTTGTTGCAGTTCTGTCCAATGTTTGAGAGGGACAAGTGTGTAGTCATGGCTACTAGCTGGATTCAAGTGAAGCAGGACTCGTATCATGAAGTGTGTTTTCATACTTGCCTTGTTAAGTTTGGGAGCATTTACCCCCTTGGTGCGGTTCGTTTGGGCCGGTGTGAATGCAGCAATTACACTCGGGGGTGGACCTAAACAACCGGACCGAGACCAACGAGCGCTTTGCTACGCTGAACCATTAATGGTTTAGAAATCGAAATCGCGATTTGAAAAAAATGCAATTAGCTAATCGTGAAGACTGCGATTAATTAAATGTGAAATATTTAGTTGAATGTTTGGTGTAGCATTTGATTTAACATTCTTCATTCCTCTTTTTTATTATTATATTTACTGTTTTCACAAGATAAATGCTAGAATAACGTTACATATCACAGATGAAAAACACGCATTTGCTGGCCGTTCAAATCCATGTTCCCGTCCCTGCATAAGAATATAGAGCAGTTTTGATGGTGTCTCATGTTATAATGCTCCAAGACATGTTGTATCTGTTACACAGTGAATATTGAACTTAATCTATAGTTTAAATTGTTTTTATTGCAAATCGAATCTTCTGCCACATCTGGCAGAAAAATCGCAATTTGATTTTTTTCCCCCCCAAAATCTTTCAGCCCTATACCAGAAGTACTCTGCACGTTTGAGCTAAACGCAATCACAGAAAGACACTGCCATCAAGTCACTCGCATCTCTGTGGTAAAACCCACCGCTGCTTAAGTCAGAAACAGACGACGGCAGAGCAAAGCCAAGTCTCACTGAGCAGAGCAGAAGGAGAAACGTAGCTCGCGAAACAATGAATGGCAAATTATTGAAACAAAAGGACCTGGTTTGACCATTGGGATGGAATAAATATGCACTCGTCCAGAACACAGGACCTTCATCCTGTATTTACTTCCTTGCTCCCGCCCCCCAGACACATCCGACCAATAAGCAGAGTGAACGTTCTTGTGTGATTTGTAATGACGCATGATGTATTTTCCTCTGCGTGAAAAGAAACCAAAACCAATGGAAAAGTTCAGAGTTTACAAACTCATACTCAGTCAACTGACTCGGACCAGAGCAGACCAACTATAGGTGTCAAAACGCCCTAAAACTGTGTTCAGACTATGTAGTGACGCCCAGTGTAATTCACATGAATCGGACTGCTGGAACCAGACAATGTAGACAATAGCTGTAGCTTACATGGCTTAACATTACACTTAGACTTGTTTGTGTGTGACAGCTCAGACTCTGACTCTCAGAACATGAACAAAGTATATTTCTTTCTATTTTTTTTTTCTCCACTGTCTGTCCTTTTTCGTGTCGCTGGACGTCCATGAAGTCAAGTCATTCAGCCTTGAGCAAAAATTCTCACAGATCTCTTTGGTTGAAGCCCAACTTTTATGCTGCTCACTAAGAATGGAAGGGAACAGACAAAATGGGATGAAAATGACAAGCTGTAGAGAAGGGCTGGCAAAAGAGGAAAATCAGAAGGGAAGGGAGAGTGAAGACAAATATAGAAGAGGAACATCAGAGAGAATAAGAAAGGCCGATGGACAAAAACTCCTCTTCATCCACTTCTCTGCGCTCCTTTTTTTCACTCCATCATTACGCTTTTTTCTCTTTCATTGCCAACAAATTGAGCTGTGCAGCTGGAATAGGGAGACTGATGGCTTCCTTATCTCCACTTCATACACCTAAATAAACCAGACAAAAGCCCTGCGGGAAAAAAACACCCAATTCATTCCTTTTAGTTATGATTTATTAGATCCATTTGACCTGTGTGGTGAGTGTGGAGGAAAAGAACACTTTATGTATGGATTGGCGTGCCTCCCAGCTGAAAACACACACAGAGAAACAAACACACAGGCAGTGGTGCAGGGCTGCAGAAATTGCTCAGGTGATTTTATACTTTTGTTCATTTTCTATCTTTTCCGAGGAAGGTGACCTGCCGATGTGCAATCTATTGCTGGGGCGGCCATTGTTTCCCAGCAGCACTGCTGCAGCGTCTAGTGAATTTGACATTCTAGGACACAGTAACAGAGTTCAGTGCATGTTTGTGTATGTGCGTATTTTTTTTTTTATTTATTTTTTTTTGCATTTTTATTTTGAGTTTCATGTTTTATTCCTGGAATGTATTACAATGCATACACTGCTGTATCTACATTTACAACATGAGTATTTTGTATACTTTAAAGTGTTGGATTGATGCAATCATATAAACAGCTTCATTTAACAGTTTTTGATATGATGGAGATTTGAAATGCATTAAAGGGTAACTACCGTCTTTTCACCCTTCAAACCTTTCCTATGTTTTTGTTTCTAAGTGACTGATGGACACAACAATCTCTGACGTTGGTCCAGTACGGAGTGAGATCGCTGCAGTCTGCAGCGGCGAAACAAGTTACAATGTAAGTTAATAGGGCAATTGTGCAGCTTGTATTTACGTTCACAAAAGTGCTGGTTTTGCCACTGACAGGCTCAGATTATTATTATAAGTGTCTGACAACATTATGGAAAGGATTTCTAAGGAGGTTGACCTTTCTGTTACGGAGTAAGATCCTTTTTTTAAACATAAAAACATCAAAGAAATTGCATTTGCTAAAGCCACCAGACTCCATGTAAATAAACATTAATTTTAGCATTGTAAAACACACTTCATTCAAAGTTGACAGAAACAAAATAAAACTATGGAAAGCTGTTTTGGGTCTTTCCACTTTCCCAACCATCACAACTCTAGTTCTGGTTGAAATAAACACATAGTTTACCGATTTACATGTTAAAATATGTTGGCTCTATACACACCTAATGTTTTTTTTTTTTAAATGGAGTCTGGTGGGTTTAGCGCTAGCGACCTCAGAGCTGTTTCTGGTTAAACAGTAAGGTCTCAAAGAGGTTTTAAAGGTCTATCTCCGTAGGTATTCTTTCCATAATGTTGTCAGACACTTAGAATAATAATCTGATTCTGTCAGTGGCAAAAACAGAACTTTTAGTGGACCAAACTGACGATGCACATTTGCATTCATGCTTAATACTGGACCAATTTCAAAGATTGTTCTTCCTATCAGTCACTTACACACACACAAAAGATGTAGGTAAATAGGGTCCTCGTTGAAAACCCCCCCCCCCAAAAAAACGGTAGTTACCCTTGAAAGAAAACAATTACAATGTAAGGTCAAAGGAAATGTCTCTGCTTGTTCATTTTTAAAACGTGAACTCTTGTGCTATGATAGTCCAAACTATCTCTCTAACCTTTTACTTCCCCGCTATAGGGCACTCAGGTCAGCTGACCAGTTGCTCCTTGTGGTCCCAATATAAAGGCTGAAACACAGGAGAGATCGCGCCTTACAGTTGTAGCCCCACACATCTGGAATGAGTTCCCCCTTCATGTTAAGCTGGCCCCAATCAATGCCTGTTTTTAAATCCAGCCTGAAAACACATCTCTATTCTCGCAACACACTATGATAGTTCCCTAGTCTAGTTTTTTTTGTCTTTGATTGTCCGGCACTTTGGTCAACTGTTATCTTTAAATGTGCTTGATAAATAAATTTGGATTGAATTTGGATGATGAAACAGGAATAATAATGAATCATTTTTAGATTTTTACGTACGTTTTAGAACAAAACTTGTTATGCTCAATGAAAGGGCTACTTCATCAATTTAGTATTAGCGTCACAAGAAACAGATTATAAAATAAGATTTTCTTTTATTTTCTTTCACAATTTGAGGCAACAGAGGCCAATGTAATGATGCATTTTCTTTTCATTAGACACTGCGAGTCCGAGCTGATGTAACTCTAAGCTCCTCCAGAACCACTATTGAAGATGTGACACCACAGATTTACTCACCATGACTGGAAAACTGTAGACTGGGTAAACCCCGCCCACTCTGCCGGCGAGTTGATTTTGCCCTGCAGCTTGGTCTGGAAACCTGCACGTTTATTTCTCCTGCTTCCGTTCACAATTTTGCGAGAACCAATCACAAACTGGCTTATACACCTTGCGCGTTATTGGCGGGTTTAACACGATGACGATAGAGAAGCAACGGAAAGCAGCTTCTTGTTTACATTCAACATGCCGGCCCCCGAAGCTCAGCTACCCGTTGATGCCGCTGTCGCTGCCACGTCACCTGGATCGTTGGTCTGATTGGTTGAAGGCAAGGCAAGGCAGCTTTATTTGTATAGCACATTTCAGAAACAGAGCAATTCAAAGTGCTTTACATGAAAACGATTAAAATACGAGAATAAAAGTTACAGTGCAGTATAAGAAATTAAACATTAAAGAGCAGTTAAAAACACTTAAAAATATAAAAGCAGATAAAATAAGATATTTTATTTTGGTGGTATGGGACAATGTATAAGCCGTTGCTCTATACACGTAATCCACCTGCAATCCGCGCTGTTCCTAGAACGGGCCGGTCCCACCGGTCTTACTTTGTAATTTCTCTTTATATGCTTATATAGATTTTCATGAAGTTTCAACAATTCAACATAAGTATAAGAAATGGACAATTATTTAACGAAAGGCAACATCAAAAAGAAATGTCTTCAGCCTTGATTTAAAAGAACTGAGAGTTGCAGCGGACCTGCAGTTTTATGGAAGTTTGTTCCAGATATGTGGAGCATAAAAAATAAACGCTCCTTCTCCCTGTTTAGTTCTGACTCTGGGGACAGAAAGCAGACCTGGCCCAGACGACGTGAAAGGTCTGGGTGGTTCATAGTTTACTAGCAGATTGGAAATGTATTTTGGACCTATACCGTTTAGTGATTTATAAACTAGCAAAAGTATTTTGAAATCAATTCTGTCAATCAGTGATGTGATCCACTTTCTTGGTCTTAGTGAGGACTCGAGCAGCAGCGTTCTGAATCAGCTGCAGCTGCATGCGCGGAGTTTGCGGGGGGGCAGGGGGAGCATTGCCCCCCCTGGCGGCTGAAACGGGTAATTGCATTGTTTCAACAAAAAAAATAATTGCATTCTTTAAAAAAATTATATATTATAAATATCTTAAATAAAACAAAACAACTAAATGGTGGTAGGTAATACATCTGATTTCATATACTCCTTTAGTAAAAAAAAAATTCAGGGCTCTGGGTCATGTGACAAGTAACGTAAGTCCAGCGATTCTCAGCTAGCTAGCATGTAATACCGTTGTAGTTACCTGGTCGGACTCGTTACACAAAAATATGGACATAAGGAGATTTTTAAAACGTCGAGCTGCAAATGACACAGATATTCAGTCTTCTGGATCTAACAAAGATACAACACAAACAACAGTAACCGATGATGACGACAGGCAAACAGACACCGCTGTGAACTTGGAGGGAACACCGAGCAGCTCTGGATCAGCAGCAACCGCTAGCAGTCCTGACGTTCACCCCAAGGCCACAGATGCACTAGCTGCACTAGGTAACACCAACATAGATGATCTTGGAGAAAAACACGGCTGTCCCAAGCAACCTGCTCTGCCCCAATTCCCCTCAAAATGTTTTGGAAGTACAAAACGATCGTTTTCCACTTACTTCTACAAGAATTACCCTTGGCTTGAGTATTCCGTTACAAATGATTCAGTCTACTGTTTTGCTTGTCGCCACTTCCAGACTGAAAGCTGCGTTGAGGACACATTTAGAAAGGGCATGAGTGACTGGAAAAAACTGAGCAGTAAACTAGAGAAACATGGAAAAAGCCAGGCCCATCTGAACTGTATGATTAAGTGGAATAACTTCCAAGCAGCTAGCTCATCCTCAAATGGATCTATTGCAGCTAAACTTTCTGAAAGCCATAAAACTACAGTAGAAAAGAACAGAGGTTATCTCTGCAAAGTAGTTGATGTTGTGAAGCTGCTGTCTAAACTTGGATTGCCCTTTCGTGGACACAAGGAGGGAGAAGAGTCAGCATCGCGTGGCAATTTCCTCGAGGTTTGCAGTTTGTTATCGAAATATGATGCTGATTTTGAAAACATGCAATCCAATTATTTTAATGCCACAAGCCCAGATTTTCAAAATGAAATAATTGACATCTGCGCACACATGCTTTACAACAACATTGCTGATAAGGTACAGGAAACTGGATTTTTCTCCATAATTGCGGACGAGGCTAGGTCCTCCAAAACGGAGCAGCTGTCTGTGTGCATACGATATGCCGAGGAATTGGAAATCAAGGAGCGTTTTTTGTGTTTCATGGACTGTTCTGCATCTCGCAACGCGGCTGGGATTGTGGAGGCCATCTACAAAGGGCTTGAAATGTGTGGTCTTAAAAACATCCCAATTGTGGCACAGAGTTATGACGGTGCGTCTGTCATGTCAGGTCATGTGTCTGGTGTGCAGCAGCGCATCAAAGAGACTCACCCCTACGCAGCCTACATACACTGCTTAGCGCACAAATTAAATTTAGTGCTTGTGGAGTGCTGTTCCGTGAACCGATGTGTGAAATCATTCCTGAGCATTATTGACAATGTGTATTCACTGTTTTCGGAACCGTCAAACCACCAGAGATTTATTGAACTCCAAAAATCCTTGAATGTGAAAGTAACTGAAGTAGTTCAGCCCAGTGACACGAGATGGGCATGCAAGTGGAGATGTGTGAAATCAGTGAAAAGTCACTACTCTGCGATTACGGAGTGTTTGAGAGAAATTAGTGAAGAGGGAGAGAAGTGGTCAGCGCAAGCCAGTGGTATCCATGACTTCATGTCGAGAATGTCATTCATTACAAGCCTTGTTGTGTTTGAGGAGCTACTGCGTATGATCCACGTTACGCACAAGGCCCTACAGTCATCCAACTGCACACTGTCTGAAGCTGCGGCCCTTACTGACAGCCTGAAAGCACACTTCGTGTCAAAAAGGCAGGCAGACTCCTGGAGCGATGTGTGGAAGTCAGTCAAACAGTTCTGCCTGGACAACAACATTGCCATGCCCAAAGAAAACACTGATCATCAGACTCACGTCTCCGCAGGCCCCGCCGCACCCAAAATGAAACGTGTTTCAAATCCGCCCACCTCCCTTGATGGTTTCTTGATTACCAGTACTTTAGGGCAAAGGGAAACAACCCACGAAGAAACAGCAGAGAGTCCTGGCTATCAGCAGAAACTATATTTCCCTGTGCTGGACACTCTCATCAATGAGCTGGAAAGGAGGTTCTCTGGAGAGTCCACGGAGCTTGCACGCGCGTGTGCCGCAGTTTTGACATGCGCCGAAAATGGAATTGATCCACTACTACAAAAATACACTCGGGCACTAAAAGTAAACCCCCTTCTTGTTGCAGCCGAGATGAAGCTTGTCAAAGCATCTGCTAACGCACCAATTTCAATGGAGCATCTTAAAAAGCTGTAAAAAAAACAACCTACCCAAATCTCTATAAACTTTTACAGTTAGCGCTCACTCTGCCGATTGGGTCATCTACCTCTGAGAGAAGCTTCTCTGCGATGAGGAGGATAAGGAACTGGCTGCGGTTGACAATGGGAGCAGCCAGGTTTTCCTCTCTTGCGATCCTTCACATCGAAAGCGACATTACGGCCAAGCTCTCACCTGAGACCATTATCGACGCATACGCTGGACGCAAAAAACGAAAATTACTGTTGCACTAGTCTGGACAATGTCTAGGTCTGTAAGTTTGATTTCTCTGCCAAATAACTGCTTTAAGCTAGAGAAACTCAACACACTGCTTTCAATATGCTGTCTTTTGAGGGATGGGGACGGGGGGTCCCACTGATATAAAAATTAAAAGTGGGGAGTATTGTGTGACTGTCAGTTGAAAATGTTCCGTCTTGTCACACTTATAAGAGAAAGGCAATTTTGTATCTATGCATACTGTAGCCTCTCACATGGCGTCTTTTTTATTTTTTCCCCTTGTCTCAAAATGTTTTAAATGTTTCATGAAGTACAACAAAATGCGAAATATAACTTGTTTTTTAATTGCTCTCATTGCCACAATGTGTTTTGAAAAAAGGAAAGAAAAACTTTAAAAATCTTTTCGTTTTGGTTGAAGATAATATTTTAACAAAAGTGGTCCGCATTTTATCGCGTTGATCCTAATTGTGTCCGAAGATGCGATGCAAAGTCAAGTGACTTACCTGTTTACTAATAGAATATGATTGTATTGTTGTACTGTTTTTTCTTCTTCTTTGGGTTAAAAATAAATATATGTGTTTATTTAGCATGTTTGTTGTGTCCATATGTGTTAGTGCTGTGTTCCCCAATTGATAGGCCAGGTCCCAGCTGCTACAATGATTTTTTTTTTTTTTTTGCCCCCCCTGGCTTGAATGTCAAACTCCGCCTATGTGCAGCTGTCTGATTGATTTTTTATGGAGACCTGTAAAGACACCATTACAGTAGTCCAGTCTATTGAAGATAAAAGCATGGACAAGTTTTTCCAAGTCCTGCTGAGACATAAGTCCTTTAACCCTTGATATATTCTTAAGGTGGTAATAGGCTGACTTTGTAATTGTCTTAATGTGACTGTTGAAATTCAGGTCTGAGTCCATAATTACACCACGATTTCTGGCTTTGTCTGTCGTTTTTAACATTGCCATTTGAAGCTGAGTGCTGACTTTTAATCGTTTAATTGCGTACAGACTCATTTGAACTATGCCCGTTGATCACGCCTCTTGTGCAGAGAAAATACAGAGCAGACTCCCCAGACCAATGCTTAATCTTAAATCTATTGAGCTTGGTCTGGTGATAGTCAGACTAGGAAAACTGTCCTTTATGTGTGAAATGTGCCACTTTAAAACAAAGACTTTTCTGTTATGTATCAATATGCTTTTATATGTATATTTCTTTGTTAACTGCCGTTTCCTAGGTTTGGGGGTCCTGGACTGAATTCTACTCTATCTTATGTTATAAATGCTCACATCATTATATTGAGCATCCATAGTTCTGTGGCAGCTGAACAAACTCAGTTTGCTAATGACAACAATGTGACATGATCAAAAGCTCCAGAACAAGCCAGCAATTGAATCTCCGGCCAATTCTTACGTTAATCTTGCTAAATATAACTATGCGAGACCTGTCTATAGCAAAAACAGTTAGCGCAACAGCAGCTACCTAGACGGAGCTACTGCAGCAAATGCCCACCGCTCCCACTTAGCTAAACGGCAGTTATGGGGGCATACATGAAATAGTGCCTTTGTGTATCTTAACAGACACAAAATGCAATTAAAATGTCAGTGTAACATGAACAGGGCCCTTACATGACAATAAGATGCATTTTCAACATTCACCTACCCTGTTAGCTGCTAGCTAGCTAGCTGTCATCTGGGACGAGTGTTCAGTCAGGCTTCAGTAATAATCATCATGCACCAGTCCCGTGTGTATTCGTAGCATATATATGGATATATATATATCTATTTTGTGTGCAATCCATCTGGCGTTGGAGAGTAGTATTCTCTGCCGTGGGGATCGTTGTGGTAGTGTCCGACCGGCGGCCTTGCTTCTGCTTCCTGCCCGCCGTCCTCGCTTGCCGCGCCGACAACAGTCGCGAGAGCGCCCGCTGGTCGTGGCTGTCCTCTGGAGGACCGGTGATGCATTCGCGGCGATTTTTTTTTTGTGGTTTATTTCCCCTCAAAAATAGGTAATTGAGCGCTGTAGTGGTTATGAGCATATTATTGACTATGTAACTACATGGAAACGGGCAGAATTATGCCTGTGCCTTGTTCAGTAAAACACTAACAGACGGCTAGCGGCAGTCTCGTGCTGAAGTCACGTGTGAATTCAGTTGTAGCAAGATAAATAACAGTGTAGATCGGAGGAGCTACAGTGTAGCGTGAAGAGCGGAGGTGTTCACAAAGGAAGAAGCTTGGAGTAACAGTAACGTAACTATGGAGAATATAGAAGAAGATATTGAACACCTGGAAGAGGTTTTGAGTTTGATGGTCGTCCTTATTTATTCAAACCCGAGTATACAGACGAAGAACTAGCCTTACAAGAGTTGGAAAGAACCAGACAGACAGAGGTGCAACAGGCAGATGAAGCAGCTGCTCCAAGATCACGCATTTCGGGCAACTGGTGGTGTTTGTGTGGGTGTTGTGCCACAAAGGCATCACCGGTCCTCCGGAGGACATCTTCCAGACCAGCGGGCGCTCTTGTGATTGTTGTCGGCAGAGAATACTACTCTCCAACGCCAGATGGATCGCACACAAAATGGATATATATTATATATATCCATATATATGCTACAAATACACACGGGACTGCTGCATGATGATTATTACTGAAGCCTGACTGAACACTCTCTCGTCCCAGACGACAGCTAGCTAGCTAGCAGCTAACAGGGTAGGTGAATGTTGAAAATGCATCGTGTTGTCATGTAAGGGCCCTGTTCATGTTACACAGGCATTTTAATTACATTTTGTGTCTGTTAAGATACACAAAGGTACTATTTAATTTATGCCCCCATAACTGCCGTTTAGCTAAGTGGGAGCGGTGGGCATTAGCTGCAGCAGCTCCGTCTAGGTAGCTGCTGTTGCGCTAACTGTTTTTGCTATAGACAGGTCTCACATAGTTATATTTAGCAAGATTAACGTAAAAATTGGCCGGAGTTTTCCTTTAACTAAAGATGGGATGAACAGCCTGACCAGTAAAGCTGGCCCTGATGGTGTGTTAGGCTTTAGTCAAATCCATGGCTCTCTGCACCAGTGCTGGCGGTGACCTGATGGAAATGCTTTGTGTTCATGCATGAAGCCCGGAAAACCACCAGCCACCTTCATTTGTGTATGTGTGTGTGTGTGTGTGCGCGTGCCTATGTGTGTGTGACTGTGTGTATGTGTATGTGTGTGCCTGTGCGTGCGTGCCTGTGCATGCGTGTGCGTGATTGTGTGTATGTGTGTGTGATTGGATTTGTCCGTGTGTGTGTGTGTGTGTGTGTGTCCATGTGTGTGCGTAGAGGAGTGCACGTGTGTGTCCATGTGTGTATGTCGGTGTGTGTGTGTCCATGTGTGTGTGTGTGTGTGTGTGTGTGTGCGTGTGTGTTTGTGCGTGTGTGTGTGTTTTTGTGTGTGTGTGCGTGTGTCAGTCCAGGCGTGTGTGTGCCCTGCAATATGCTTACATAAGTCCAACCCTTCAGGTGTTTAAATCCAGGCATGTTATCATCACCTCCACATGGAACAGCTAACAATAAACACTTTATAAATCAACCCCATTAACAAGAAAAGCTTAATTGCACAGCCTGCTGTCATGGTAACAGAGTGTCACCTGTTGAGTGGTTGCCAAGCAGCAGTGCACAGTTGGCAACACAAGAAGAGGTCTGACGGTCCTATCAGAACAAACTGTTTTATAGTATCTATGGTCCTATCATCTTTGTTGTTGTTGGCAACCGAAGGCATTGAGCTTGTTTGCACTTTGCAATCCTGAACATAAACAAACCAAAATATTGCTTGGAGACTGCGCCTGTGCACACATGACCTAACAGCAGTGGTGGAATGTAACTAAGTTATTAAATCAAGTACTGTACTTAAATCCAAATGTTGAGGTACTTGTACTTTACTTGAGTCTTTTCTTTTCATGCCACTTTCTACTTCTACTCCGCTACGTTTCAGAGAGAAATATTGTACTTTTTACTCCACTACATTCATCTGACAGCTTTAGTTGCTTTACACATTAAGATTTCTGCACACAAAACACATGTAGTTTATACAATCTGATGTTTTATTATAAATTAAACTGGCCAACAACCATAACGGCCTACAAGTCCAGCTGACAAGATTAGACCATTAAACACACAACTGTTTGGCAGAGGTGGAAAGTAACAAAATACATTTACTCAAGTTACTGTATTGAGTAGTTTTGTATATAGTTTTGAGTATTTTTCAAGTAGTTTTTAAAATCGGTATTTTAAAATTGATTACGTTTTGAGTGAAGTATTGTATATATACATTACAAATTCCATCCGTTACTGAGTAAAAAAAAAAAAACTTTGATTAACGAAACCCGAAAGGAAGAAAAAAAATTGCACCCGGAACAACTACACCAGGCCATAGACTGTTAATGCACTAGACCTGGGCATTCTTTTTTTTTTTTTTTTTTTGATCGAACGTATGCAGCTTCTTCTTCTTTGGTTTCAAGTCGCAATTAAAAAGAAGTAGAAAAGAACTGCAATGTGTTGGACCCCTGTGAACTGAGCGGGAGACGTTAGCATGGACTTGAATGAGCTGTTATCCCTCAAAAATGTGAAGTCAAGGGTAAAGCCGTGTGCTTAGTTTGCGGAGAACAGATCGCTGTGTTAAAGGATATAATTTGAATCGGCACTACACGCAGAGAAATACAACAAGTTGACTGATGCAGAGCGGGCACGGACATCTGAAGCTTTGCTAGTTACGCTGCAAAAGCAACAAGGTGTCCAGGGATGCAGAAATCAAGACCAGCTTTGTGATATCCCACAAAATCGGCAAAGACAGTAAGCCATTTTCTGAAGTGTTTGGTGGACTCTGCTGCCCAGAGAAATAAGAGAAGGTTTGAGAATGTGCATAAAATTAATATTGAGCAGAATTGAGTTAAGCCTATTGGTCCGGCCCTCCTCAGCAGTCCCTGTTTCTCCAGTGGCCCCTTGGGAAAATGAATTGCCCACCCCTTCCGTAGGACAACAAATGTACAATTAATTCACATATATCTAATTAACTCATACGAGCTACTTAGGTGTGTAGAAGTTAGCTGCTAGTCTGGGCTGTGAGCATTAGGGTCTAACCCATTTATGGAGTCAAAACATGTGATGTGGCCTTGATTATAACTGTTTGTGAAGAAAAGAAGGATGGCTCTCTGAACTAACAATGTATGGTACCTTCAGTTGATTGTTTGAAAATGTTTTATGGGATGGTCTGAACTAAAATTGCACATTATACATTTCTATGGGTCTTAAATGTCATGTGTGGCATGCGTTATGTTGTTATTACATGTGTATACATTTGTATAGATGTTTATACATTTGTATAGATTTTTCTTTATATATATATATATATATATATATAGTTTTGGATTTATAACCCCTTGTCCTATATTCACTACACGGGTTTCTTTTTCTTATGTAACTAAGTAACTTTTACTTAAAGTACATTTTAAATTAACTACTTATTACTTTTACTTGAGTAATTTTTCATCAAAGTATTTATACTTTTACTTGAGTACATTTTAGTACTTTTTCCACCTCTGCTGTTTGGATCCTTTACACTTTCAAAATGGAAGGATTTTTCTTTACTTTTAATACTTTTAGCTACATTTTTCTTGCAAACTTCTACTCAAGTAACATTTTCAATGCAGGACTTTTACTTGTAACAGAGTATTTTTTTACAGTGTGGTATTAGTACTTTTACTTCAGTAAGGGATCTGAACTTCTTCCACCACTGCCAGTTTGCAGTTGTAGCGCCTGCAATTAAAATATGGCCCAAATATTGAAAATGGTGTTTGGCTGGACGCATTCTGTTTGGCCAAAATGTGGCATACCTACCATCCTCCTCACATACTCCTCTGAATGTAAAAATCTTCTGCCATCATTAGGGATGCTTCAAAGTGAGAAGCGACAGGAAGGAGCCGCAGTCTGCGCACCTCTGACCCTTTAATGTGCCTCAGCCCGAGGATACACAGGCTGATCTTCAACGCAGGGATAACGAGTGAATGTGATCGACGTGCCAAAAAATCTGGACACTATAGTAAAACTGTGACTTCCTGCTAGTTTTGTGTTTTCTGAAAAACCTGAAATAATGACTTGACAAAAATGATTTTTTTGCCTAAGTCATCTCCTCATGGTGCTGGCTACCTCTGGTAAAATTGCCTACATCCTCAGTTGAACAGGTCTTGTGATTCTAAACCTTTTGTATAATGGCCTATGTCAAGCGCGTGACTTTGTTTTTTGTGTTTTCTCAACACAGTCTCACTCCCAACTCGTCAAATGTCTGACGCATGGCCAAGGACCCGTGGCGTTAAGTTTCAACGCCAGGGAGGTACCCCTTGCGTTATTTTCCGACGAGGGGGTCCGTCAGATAGACAGTCATGTTAATCCCTCACCGTCAGATATCGACGAAAGAAAAAACACGCCCCCTTAACTCGAAATCTGTGACAGTTTTATTGTTGGTATTTTTAGCCCAATAACCGCTGTTTTAATCAACATTATTCACCAGATCTTATCATGGTTACTATGCATTTCTTTTAATGTTATTATTTCGGTGTATTTCGGCCAGGGACGCTGGGTTTCTTTGTTGTTTATTGATATTTTTTAAACTATAACGCTATGCCTACGACGTCAGAGCAAGTCGGGATCAAGTCGGACACAAATCTAACCGGCAAGCAACGGGCGGCTATCGCCGGTGATCGATTCTGCGCAGATCTGGCTCATCTCGAACGAGCCTAATGACTTAGGCCATTATTTGAGGAAGGTGACGATATACGATATGTAAGTTTAATGAAAGAAAAATGGCCACGGTACTTTTGGATATTGTTGTGTTGATACGTGTTGCTCTACCGTACAAGTTTTGTGTGGACCTGTGACATCATCAGCCTAACTGATGCAATCGGCTGGCACACCTGTTGTTAATTAGCTGCTGTTTCCTGACAGCTCGACCGCGGCGCTGTAAGATGACGAAGTTCATAAATAAGTGTTATTGCACGGCACATTGTTTTGTTTTGTTGTGCGTGATCAAAAAAAACATTTTGTTGACACATGCTGTCGTCTGCACTGAGTCACTGACTTATATGGTACCGTTTGATGAGCCATATGTGTAATGACAGTGAGAGGGCATTGCTAAAACGGCCACATATTGTTCTGTTTTTAAAAGTGTTTTTTTTTTTAAAGATTGATGATGCACATGTTTTAAAATGAATGTGTTTGAAGCAGTAAAAAACTTCTTTATTGGACTATTCTTTTGTAGACAAATCAATAGAACTACAGTATATTCCCCTTCACAGCGCGAATATGGAAGCAACACCTATTTCGTTAGCAAATGACACTTCATTAACGCTACACACCGGTGTTAGAGAAGTGTTATATTTTAACTACAAAGAGAGTCAATAATCACTCTTTCACAGTGCAACAACATACCAGCACTGCACTTCAACAGATTTGACATGCGTGGAGCCATATTTTAAAGCGGAACAAACTCTGAGCGTGTTCATTTGCGTGTGCTGATGTTGCGGTGTAATACGTAAGTAATTCGTAAGTAATTCGTAGATAGTACAGATATGTCCTTTTTTTTTAATGCAGTCCCACATCTTCACATCTTATAATGTTTTGTTTTGTTTTTTTTCCCCTTTCGTAGTGCTCTATGAAATCTTCCACTGTTAATATTCCTTTCTGCCTTTCTGACATTAGGGATTATTTCCCTAACTTTCTTCGCTCTCGTCTGTCTCCGTCTCTCTTCCCCTCACGTTGCGGTACTTGCGGTACATCCTCTCTCAGCTGCTCTGCTGTCTGTGTCCTCGTCAGTATGTCTCCAGCTCTTTTTGCCTTTGTTGTCTCGTATTCCCCAGAGCCCTTCGCCCACCACCACAACCCCCCCTCCCCTGCCCCCCGCTCGTCTCCTCCATCCCCAAAGTCATGTAGATCCTTGCTCTCCTCGCCCTTCTCCTCCTCTTTTCTTTCTGGTGAAGGGGAGAAAGGGTAACGTTTGGATTGGTTCAAACCGTATATCTGAGGAAAAGGCCAGCCTGACATTTTACACAGCTGTTACATTTTATTACAGTGTGCCGCAGCGTGTGTGTGTGTGTGTGTGTGTGTGTGTGTGTGTGTGTGTGTGTGTGTGTGTGTGTCTTTGGTCTGGAGGGACATAGCGTGCATAATGAAAGAGGATATGGAGAAGGAAGAAAGATGAAGATGTGGTTTATAGATTGGATCATCCCCTCTCCCCCCCATCTGCGCCCTCTTCACTTCCACATCCTTTTTCGTTATTAACCTCATTCTTTATTTTTTCCCATCGTTCTTTTGAGTTTCCGCGCCTCGTTCCAGTCATATATTGTCTCGTGGAATATTGATTTGCATTGCGACGTGCAGGTTTAATGTCTGCTGGTAGTTCACTCCCTGTAGTCATGTTTTCCCTATTTCTTTCCCCAGGAATACTTCTTGTGGGTCTGTGTGTTGGTACACATTCCTTCACTTACCCTGTACTTTACGCTGCAGCCTTTTTGAGAAACAATGGTTTTCCCATATTGTGTTAATTGAGACACTCATTTTGATTCATGTGGAACTCATGAGACTTCATTTCAACTTGACACTAATAATTTCTTGTCAAAAACAATTTAAAGAGGATTCATTATTCTGTCTGCTGCTTCTTTCATTAAGCCATCCATCCACATTATATGGAGCCATGTGTTCAATAATACACACGCACATGCCTACTGGGACACAGTTATCTGCAAAAATCATCGAGTTGACGGTAGGAGAGTTGTGTGTGTGTGTGTGTGTGTGTGTGTCACACTAGACTGGAGAGAGGCAGTTCACCGATCGCTCCTGTAACACCTGTGTCGCTTTACAGAGATGTCGATAGGACATGGCTGTTGGATCTTTTTCATAATTCCACTTCTAATAAACCAGTCTGGTTCGTATACAACTTGAATACAAGATCATTCCACTAATCGCAGGATTTGCCAACAGCACATTATTAATCCGTAGTCCAATGAAGGTCATTTTACCATTCCAACAATGAGGTCAAACAACACAAGACTTTCACCCAGGAGACCGGGGTTCATGTCCCGTTCTTGTCCCGCGTGTATCTGAAACGTACACATTGTAACCCCACCCACCATCTTTCCTAAACCTAACTGTCCGTTTTTTGCGCCGCATGTCAGTCAAAGGGATGTCCCGACGGGGGCGCCCGGGAAGCTCAGTTGGTAGAGCGAGCGGCCACATGTAAAGGTTTATTCCTCGACGCAGAGACCCCTCTCCCTCCCCTTTCATATCAAAGCTGTCCCAGTGATTGAAGGCGGAACTGCCCAAAAAATAATGTTCAAAAAAAGAAATAAAAAAAATATGTATGTACAGACCAAACGCTTCAAAAATGAAGTAAGCTAAAGGAGACTTTTTGCGTCAATAGCTGACGCCAAAGGCACGTGACCAAGCGACGGGAGTGAGAATGTGTTGGATGAGACGCTGTAGCCTGGAACACTGGAGGGTCCTCAAAGGGAAAAAGACATTAAAAAACAACTTTAAAAAAGGAAGAAAAAAAATGGTCCATCAATTTTAATACTTTTCTACTATTGAGGGGAGTCAATTCAAGTCATATTAAATGTAAAGGAACAACCAGAACTGAATGTTGAAGTGTTGTGTCTCTCCATAGTCTATATCCTTCGCGTTCCACTTCCGGGATTGCTCCAGGGCTGCAGGAAATTCTGCCAGATGCATGTATTTTCCATTTCCTTAAATTTGGTGGAATTATGAGGACTACGGTTAACTGCTCCTCAGATCTCTGCAGGGTAAACCCAGACAGCTAGCTAGACTATCTGTCCAATCTGAGTTTTCTCTCGTACAACTATTTTTGTAGCGGCTCTGTGCGGAGTTTAGCACCGCAAATGACGATTCTGATTGGTTTAAAGAAATGCAATTAAACCAGAGCAAGTTTTCCTCCCATCCCTGAATGCTGCGTGGATTAGCCAGACCTTCCTTCAGTGCTCTTTGGAGGAGGGTCTGGCAAAGCGAGACTAGTCTCTTTATGACAAACTCCATGTAAGGAAGCATTTCAAAGTGCCTCACAGAGTGATACAGCAGAAGACATAACAGATAGAGGCAGACAGCAGGAGGCCTCCACATCTACTGACCAGGTCGCCTTCAGTGTGGTAACTTTGTTAGCTTTCATCCATCACCACCATCAGCTTATATCCCCCATCACCAAACATTGTGTCTCTATTAATACGTTGGCCTAGACAAAGTTTCAGGAGCATTGATGACTGGGTTGCCATGACATGTTGCATGTTTTCACAAGATAAACCCTAACAACTTAAGTGACTCCCTGACCTCTCCTCTATTGAAGCTAATTTGGTCATGTCTATTGTACACATCATTGTATTGTATATGAAAGTGTTGGGTGGTCTTCTCTCCAAGAGAGACTTGATGCTCAATGGTATCTCTTCATCTATAAGGCTCTTGTTGGAAAACTACCACACTACCTCCCAGAACGTCTCTGTTACCCAGAGAAACATCATCAGACTCACTCTGCTGACTGGCTTTGACTTCATGTTCCACGAGCTGGCTCTGAACTTGGAAACACTGCTTTTAACTCTAGTGCACCTGACTCCTGGAAGAAATTACAGCACTTCCTTAATAATCAACTCACTTGTGCTTTTTGGACAATTTAGAAATCTGGTTTTACACCTGCAATATTCTTATAGTTGCTTTACATAACTGTAGCCTACTTTCTTTTATGTCCGTGTTGTCCTAATTCATCCAATTTTATTCATTTTCAATTCAGAACAGTTTTGTTGTCTTTCTATCTTTCTTATGATGGTGTATTCTTTTCTGTGTTGTTGTTCTGTTGCTGTCTTTGTAATAAGTCAATGTCGTTGTAAATGAGGGCCGCCCCCCTCAATGATCTCTCGAGTTTAAACAAAGGTTGAATAAATACGCAGACAAACAGCTCAGGCATCAGAAACGTGACTATTTTATACTTGTATGAGTTTTGTTGTTACAGTCTCTTCATCTTGACATGTGGTGTGGATTGAGTTAATAAAGTGTGACTGGCTGCAGCTGTTTGCTGTGGACACTTAGAGACTAAAAAACACCAGATCTGTGTCACATGAGAGAGATGAAACCAGAATTGGGACACTTTGAGCTGCAGTTTGAATGGAACTACACAAAATGCAATCTGTCGGCAGCACTGTATTGGCTGATTTAATTCATTCTGCTATCCCCACATAGTTTGAAGCAACGTGTCAGCCGCCTACACGTCCGATCTGCTGTGGCTTCTTCATACAGATTTATATATCAGTGCTTTCAGTGTCTTTGTATTGTTTTATTTATTTGGACTTTAGGCCAAGGAAATATCATCGCTGGGACACAATCAGAAGACCGTGGGCTCGGACACAGCGGTATGATGTTGTAAATAAAGCCAACAGGCTGTGTAGCCATCAGACCACATTCTGAATTGGAGAACAATCCAACTCTATGGGGACGGGAAGACACCATTTATGAGAAAGAAATGCAGTGATTTCTCCAGACAGAACAAAGCATAAAAAAGGCTTTCTTTGTGTGTGTGAATATGGAAATAGGGCAGTGCAGTGCAAGGGTCCTCTGAGACACTTTAATTATGAATAGAAAATGAGAGAGACAGAGCAGAGAGGACATTTTTTTTTTTTTTTTTTTGTCTTTTCCTCTCACTGATGTCACTGTGACAATGACACCAAGACATGTTTTTGTATGAAATGAAAGCAATATGCTTTGGAATGTCTAATGGAAATACAATGACGGCTAGGTCGTTGTGGTGTGGTTACCAGTGTGCAGCGTGAGGGTTCATACACCACACATTCAGAGCAGTACGCGCTGCAGGTCAGTGGGAAGTCTTTATGTGCTGTCACAGGAGGAGCTAGCTTATTGCAGTGCAAAACATATTGATAAAGGAGACTTTAGAGGCTTCCACAATCAACAGCAAGAGAAGACATCTCTGGAAAATAATCTAGTGCAGTCTTCTGGTGAGACCAAAGATGACTGAGCCTCAGCTGGACAATAACATTCTATTCTATTATACTCTGTTCTATTAATTTATATTATGTTCTGTTCTATTATATTCTTTGTCTATTATATTATATTCTGTGCTATTATATTCTGTTCTGTTCTTCTATTATATTCTGTTCTGTTCTACTGTGTGCTGTCACTGCACGATCTGAGTCTCAACACGATCTGAGTCGCGTCGAGTTGCGCATGCTCAGTTTTAAACAATTTACGGCATAACGACAATAACGGAAGATGGGAACAGCAATAATCGAAGATCTAGAAGGTGGAAATCATTTCAAAAACGTTTTAGTTATCAAACGCTACCTATGATTGTTTGATTGCTAACGTTAGCTCAAAACAGCATTCAAATAACAGCCGTTATTGTGTTTGATTGCCAACTTGTAGCCAGCAGTGAACAAACTTGGTCATGTAGCTCCATTTTTACTGACTTTTTTTATTGTTTTATTAACTGACGTGAGGGATCATGCCGTGAACATGTGATGCGTTACGCTAAATAATACATTACTGCCATTTCCATCTTCCATATCTTCGATTATTGCTGTTCCCATCTTCCGTTATTGTCGTTATGCCGTAAATTGTTTAAATCTGAGCATGCGCAACTCGACGCGACTCAGATCGTGTTGAGACTCAGATCGTGCAGTGACAGTACCATTTTATTCTATTCTGTTATATTCTATTCTGTTTTGTTGTGTTCTATTATGTGTTCTATTCTATTCTGTACTATTGTCTTCTATTGTATTATGTTCTATTCTGTTATATTTTATTGTTTTCTATTGTTTTCTGTTATATTCTATGATATTCTGTTCTATTATATTTTGTTGTGAGTTTGAAGAAAAGTTTTGCTAAAGCAACAAGTTGCCTGTTTATTCCAGCTTGTTTTGTGTGTGGGTTAGTAATGTAATGTCTCAACCACCAAGATAGACTGACCACGAGCTGTCACAAAGGTTTCTCCTGTAGGAGCCACAAGTCTGTATACAAACCTTGTCTTAAAAAAAACAAAAAAACGAATGTGGTATAATCCGCCGCTGAAAATAGTCCCCAACAAATGCAGTATTTCCTCCTGTTTGAATGTCTGCTGAACGACAGTAACCAGCTGTTTAAGGACATTACTGAAGCTTTTCTTTTATGAAACGATACATTTGTGAGGTGTTTTTAAAGATGCATGTCTTCATGTCGTAACTAAACAAAGACAATGCTAGGACAGGCAAGAAATACAGGATAACTGAAGTGGAACACTTGGGTGAATGGGAAGAAATTTTGCGTGTTTGCTAAGAATTTCAGCATTCCCCATAACAGGAGGAGAAAAAGTTCTCTCCTTCAGAGCAGGTCTTATAGTAGGCCAGTGTGAAGTATTTTCTCTTTGTGTCTGAATAGTAAGTAATTATTAAAATAACCTGGATACAGGAGAGGAGAACAGATGTGTAAACAAACATTAAAGTATTGTTGCTGCTCTGATTGGGGTTGGATATGAAATATTCACCGATAGGTGTGCGTGGCGTGGCACATGGCTCTCAGCCAAGACACTCATCACTCAACACATCTTTGTTCCCTTCCACAACACGCTACCCCTTCCCTATTTCATGGAAGAAAGTCACGGGATGAGCCATATGGCCGCGGCTCCCAACCACCCCAACCCACATGAAATATTCAGCCAGGATCTGCATTCTTTATGATTGTCTTAAAATAGGAAAGGAAATAAGCAAACACCTGTTTGTAGGTTCAGCTGCCCTCCCCCAAAACAGCCTTCTCCTCATCGCTGCACTCATGTGGATCATGTGGATAAGACATTGGTCAACTATCTACAGAATCTAGCTGTAAATTCACACTTGTCTTCCGCGACTTACATTTCGCTGCAATTCTTGCAGAAATCTCTAATTGTCAAAAGTTTTTCCAACCAAATCAAAGCATGGATTTTTCCGTGGTGTTCCACGAGGTCTTGGTGTCTTAATGTGTTATTTTTTCATCAGTTATTCAGTGGTCAAAAATGGTAACATTAAAACAAAAGCTGTGCAACACAATATCAACCCATATATAGGCTGCAACAACTTATGAGGCATAAGTGAGAATTAGAATGGCCATTATAAACTCATATAACAATCTACTAAGCCCTTTCACAGTTTATTTTAATTCATTAATGAACTAAAACAAAACATTTCCTCCGATTTATATCATATTAACCGTCAGCTTCCCAGCTTTCAGATCATGTACATCACTTCTATGGGGCATCTACTGATGTCCTGCTATCCCCCCCTAAAGAATCCCTGTCCCTCTAACCTTCCCCTTTAGAAAAAGGGGGTGAATGCTAAGGGGTTTTAAGAGGAGTTGGGTCATCTTTTATTGCTTTTATTTGATAGGACAGATTACGGGCCCTATCTTGCACCCGGCGCAGCGCAAAGCCCGATGCAAATGTCTTTGCTAGTTTAAGACCGACAGTCGGATTCCCGTCCAGCGCCCACGTCGTTTAAATAGCAAAAGCACCTGCGCCCATCTTTGCACCCATGGGCGTACTGGTCTTACAGGGAAGTGTCTTCAGGTGCATTCTTGGCAGATTGTTATCTTGAGGCAGCGGAAAAGTGATCGCGCCAGTGACCAACAAAAACCTGGTCTAAAGTCAATAGCGCAACAGTTCATTATTGTTTAGTTAACTGCACCTAGGCTCATGCACAGCGCGCGTAGACTATGCTTGTTACACACACTGGGACGTGCAGCAGCACACACACATGCAAAAGATTAAAAATAAAAATATTACAATGTGAATTAGTATTATGATATGATCTGCTCACATGCTTCACGAACAAGCAGATCAGTTTCTTCTCCTGAAAATCTCTCCTTCCTGCTTAGCAAATCCGCCATCATAATAGCAATGCACCAAGGTACAAACGCACCTGGCTTTTTTAAAGAGAATGGGAGATGACACTCTGATTGGTTTATTGCATGTTACGCCGAAAACACCCCTATGATTACTTAAGACACTAAGTACAACCCTTTTGAAACATGCGCCAGGCTGTTAAACTAGCAAAAGTGTATTCCTACAGGCCCGCCGTGCGCTTAGATCGTTAAAATCGGGCCATGGGGCGCACGCTCAACCAGGTGAGCTAACCAGGCACCCCAGGGAGTTGGGTCGTCTTTTATTTAAGCCCATGCAGTTAAGTGTATTTAAAAAAAATGTTTTACTCATTTTAAATGAGTCATCAGCAGAGCATCAGACCCTACAATAAGTGTTTTTCCATCATCTGTTCTATTTTCCATTCTTTGGTGTTCCCTCCTCTACTCTGTCAAGCATCTTTACAATATTCAGTGAAACACAGTTTGCATCGCCACCCTCGCTGGAGTGAATACATGTCTGGGCATGTCGTGGTTAAAGTTATGCATCTTGTCATCATTCATGTATGTGTATGCGAGTGCGGATTTTCGGCCTTAATAACACTACCTTATTCCTCAGAGAGTTATGTGTTCAGAATCAGTGGGGACTGAAATCTTTCTCTCTTCCCTCGGGGAGCCTTTTTTTCCCCAAAGACTCGCTCTTCTACCTAAGACTGCAATGATGAACAACAACACATAACACCTAGAAAGTAGGCCACAAGCATGTACAATCAGTCCTCCCTCCAGTCAACTTTTGTTGAGCAGAAATGGGAGGTATAGCATTGTTGCAGTTATAGGAAACAAAAAATCTTGCAACCATCAGGTAAAAACAGTTAGACAGATGTGTCCAAATGTAGTCTGGTGTCTTCTTATACAACAAGGCTTCTCTTTTGCTTTTTACCCTTAACAACAGAATTGACAGCGACATCAAGAGTATAACAACAGATTTCAGGACACATGACAGGAAGCCTTCATAAAACCCAAGGGTGTACACTGGTTAGAAGTGGAGTACAGCAGGGCACAATGCAGTCAGGCATTTTACAAAAGAAACAACAGGGGAACAAAGATGTATGCATTTTCTGTGTTTAACAACCATGTGGCATCTCCATCCATCCATCCATCGTCGTCCGCTTATCCGTGGTCGGGTCGCGGGGGGAGCAGCTCCAGCAGGGGACCCCAAACTTCCCTTTCCCGAGCCACATTAACCAGCTCTGACTGGGGGATCCCGAGGCGTTCCCAGGCCAGGTTGGAGATGTAATCCCTCCACCTAGTCCTGGGTCTTCCCCGAGGCCTCCTCCCAGCTGGACGTGCCTGGAACACCTCCCTAGGGAGGCGCCCAGGGGGCATCCTTACCAGATGCCCGAACCACCTCAACTGGCTCCTTTCGACGTGAAGGAGCAGCGGCTCTACTCCGAGCTCCTCACGGATGACTGAGCTTCTCACCCTATCTCTAAGGGAGACGCCAGCCACCCTCCTGAGGAAACCCATTTCGGCCGCTTGTACCCTGGATCGCGTTCTTTCGGTCATGACCCAACCTTCATGACCATAGGTGAGGGTAGGAACGAAAACTGACCGGTAGATCGAGAGCTTTGCCTTCCGGCTCAGCTCTCTTTTCGTCACAACGGTGCGATAAACTGAATGTAATACCGCCCACGCTGCGCCGATTCTCCGACCAATCTCCCGCTCCATTGTCCCCTCACTCGCGAACAAGACCCCAAGGTACTTAAACTCCTTCACTTGGGGTAAGGACTCATTCCCTACCTGGAGAAGGCACTCCATCGGTTTCCTGCTGAGAACCATGGCCTCAGATTTAGAGGTGCTGATCCTCATCCCAGCCGCTTCACACTCGGCTGCAAACCGATCCAGTGAGTGCTGAAGGTCACAGGCCGATGATGCCATCAGGACCACATCATCTGCAAAGAGCAGCGATGAGATCCCGAGCCCACCGAACTGCAACCCCTCCCTACCACGACTACGCCTCGATATCCTGTCCATAAATACTACGAACAGGATTGGTGACAAAGCGCAGCCCTGGCGGAGGCCAACCCTCACCTGGAACGTGTCCGACTTACTGCCGAGAACCCGGACACAACTCTCGCTTTGGTCATACAGAGATTGGATGGCCCTGAGAAGGGACCCCCTCACCCCATACTCCCGCAGCACCTCCCACAAAGTCTCCCGGGGGACCCGGTCATATGCCTTCTCCAGATCCACAAAACACATGTAGACTGGATGGGCATACTCCCAGGCTCCTTCCAGGATCCTTGCTAGAGTAAAGAGCTGATCCGTTGTTCCACGACCAGGACGGAATCCGCATTGTTCCTCTTCAACCTGAGGTTCGACTATCGGCCGAACCCTCCTTTCCAGCACCTTGGAGTAGACTTTACCAGGGAGGCTGAGAAGTGTGATACCCCTGTAATTGGTACACACCCTCTGGTCCCCCTTTTTGAAGAGGGGAACCACCACCCCGGTCTGCCACTCCTTTGGCACTGTCCCAGACTTCCACGCAATGTTGAGTAGGCGTGTCAACCAAGACAGCCCCTCCACACCCAGAGCTTTCAGCATTTCTGGACGGATCTCATCAATCCCTGGGGCTTTGCCACTGTGGAGTTGTTTGACTACCTCAGTGACCTCCACCAGGGAAATTGACGACAATCCCCCGTCATCCTCCAGCTCTGCCTCTAACAAAGAGGGCGCATCAGCTGGATTTAGGAGTTCCTCAAAGTGCTCCTTCCACCGCCCTATTACCTCCTCAGTTGAGCTCAACAACGTCCCATCCTTACTGTACACAGCTTGGATGGTTCCCCGCTTCCCCCTTCTGAGGTGGCGGACGGTTTTCCAGAAGCGCCTTGGTGCCGACCGAAAGTCCTTCTCCATGTCTTCTCCGAACTTCTCCCACACCCGCTGCTTTGCCTCTTTCACGGCAGAGGCTGCAGTCCTTCGGGCCATTCGGTACCTTGCAACTGCCTCCGGAGTCCTCTGGGATAACATATCCCGGAAGGACTCCTTCTTCAGTCGGACAGCTTCCCTGACCACTGGTGTCCACCACGGTGTTCGAGGGTTACCGCCCCTTGAGGCACCTAAGACCCTAAGACCACAGCTCCCTGCCGCAGCTTCAGCAATGGAAACTTTGAACAATGTCCACTCAGGTTCAATGCCCCCAGCCTCCACAGGGATGCACGAAAAGCTCCGCCGGAGGTGTGAGTTGAAGGTCTGTCGGACAGGAGCTTCCTCCAGACGTTCCCAATTTACCCGCACCACCCGTTTGGGCTTACCAGGTCTGTCCAGAGTCTTCCCCCACCCCCTGACCCAACTCACCACCAGATGGTGATCAGTTGACAGCTCCGCCCCTCTCTTCACCCGAGTGTCCAAAACATACGGCCTCAAATCAGATGAAACGATTATAAAATCGATCATTGACTTTCGGCCTAGGGTGCTCTGGTACCAAGTACACTTATGAGCATCCCTATGTTCGAACATGGTGTTTGTTATAGACAATCCATGACTAGCACAGAAATCCAATAACAGACAACCACTCTGGTTTAGATCAGGGAGGCCGTTCCTCCCAATCACGCCTCTCCATGTGTCTCCGTCATTGCCCACATGTGCGTTGAAGTCCCCCAGCAGAACTATGGAGTCCCCCTCCGGAGCCCCATACAGGACTCCATTCAAGGTCTCCAAGAAGGCCGAATACTCTGAACTCTTGTTTGGTGCATATGCACAAACAACAGTCAGAGTTTTCCCCCCAACAACCCGCAGGCGTAGGGAGGCGACCCTCTCGTCCACCGGGGTAAACTCCAACGTTGCAGCGCTCAGCCGGGGACTTGTGAGTATCCCCACACCCGCCTGGCGCCTCACACCCTGGGCAACTCCGGAGAAGAAAAGAGTCCAACCCCTCTCCAGGAGTACGGTTCCAGAACCGAGACTATGCGTAGAGGTAAGCCCCACCAGATCCAACTGGTAGCGCTCCACCTCACGCACAAGTTCCGGCTCCTTCCCCCACAGCGAGGTGACATTCCATGTCCCCAGAGCGAGCCTCTGCTGCCCGGGTCTGGTCCGTCGAGGCCCCTGACCTTCACCGCCACCCGTGTGGCAGCGCACCCGACCCCAGCGGTTCCTCCCACAGGTGGTGGGCCCATGGGCTGGAGAGATAGGTGCCACGTAGCTTTTTCGGGCTGTGCCCGGCCGGGCTCCGTGGCAAACCCGGCCACCAGACGCTCGCTGACGAGCCCTCCCTCTGGGCCTGGCTCCAGACGGGGGCCCCGGGCTTCCTCCGGGCAGGGTCTCTCTATCCCTTCCTCGTTTTTTCATAGGGTCTTTTGAACCATTCTTCGTCTGGCCCCTCACCTGAGACCACTTTGCCATGGGAGACCCTACCAGGAGCACAAAGCTCCAGACAACACAGCCCTCAGGTTCATAGGGACACCCAAACCTCTCCACCACGATAAGGTGATGGTTCCCGGAGAGGTGGCATCTCTAACAAAGAAAAGACCTACATGTAGAAAACACAGCCTGTCCAAGCCAACAGGCGCCAAAAACCCCAGAAGTGCTGTTTCCCAGTTGATCAGTGTGTGCAACTCTGAGCATTTTCAAATTCAAATGGAGCTACGGAGTTAATAGTTTATACAGGTACCACGTTATGAATACAACAGGACTGAATGGGCCTCAATAGATGTCAGACCGTCCTCACCCACAAAACGGCCGTATAGGTCGACTGTGCAAGCAGCCCATAACGACCCATAATTCCGTTTCTTGTTAGGCGGTGATCTCTCATGGACGTGGCAAATTTTCACAGTAGCAAACATGGAAGTAAGGTAACAAAGTATGAGAGCGCCAAACTCCGCGTAAGGAGGCAGGTTGAACAAACACGGGACTTTCACTCAGAAGAACGGGGGTTTGATTTCCATGTCAACTGTCACTGAGTTTAGTTAGTCACGAGTTTTACCTATGAGTTTTACAGACCTTAGTCCATGGCGCAATGACGTCTGTGGCGTCATATTACGTCCTCAGTTTAGTTTTCAGTTCATTTTAAGCCAACCCTTGATGTTTTACAACCCAAAGTATATTCGTTGCTTAAACTTAACTAGTTCCATTTCAAAATATTAACTAAGTATTTACAAATATGCCCATTATGTTAAAAAGAACAATCACATGATTACAATTTCTAATTTTCACTTTGAAAAGGCCGCCCTTGTTTTGGGAGTCATTGACAACTGACTTTTTCTGTTGTTGGTATGAAGACGTGTTGGTAGATTTGATGCATATAACTCATAAACTGTTAGATGTCATCATAATAAGTGTATGTCCATTAACATTTGCATGGTGCAACGTACTGTAAACAGACATGCTAAGTGATTTGAAATATGCATTGGGTTTGTGCTGAGATACAAAAACAATGGATGTCTCAGAGAAAGGGCATAGCACATATCTACAAAGAGTTAGGCATGCACATGATCAGACCTATGTGTAGGAGACGTGAATCAGAATGTGAGCACATGGAATAGATACCTAACATGAGCTCAGATTATCTCACCATCATTTGGCAAAATAATTCCAAATCGAGGTCCACTTACAGTTTTTCTCAATTGTTTACACACAAATACTGTTACTTGAGACACAATGACCACAACATGTAACTCATGAACCAACCCCCTGAACCAATTCTGCTAAACTACAAGCACAATTCCTGCTTTACACTCAAATTGCACTCTTTTCAAACCACTACACACAATTCTCTGCATTTGGCACAATTTTCATGAAGAAAATCTCTTGTTTTCACAAGGAACACACTGCCATTCAAATATGCACACTGACTCATCACATGGGCAAACACCTGTCACACAGTTTTACAATTAGCAATCAGAGCTTTAGCATAAAAGGGCCACACGTGAGTTCTTCGGTGTTGTTTCTGCTTGGCCAGGGGAAACATTGCTTGTGATGTGGATGAGGTGCTGTGACCAGACTGAAAACAGAAGAGAAAGATACAGCATAGTTTATTTTTTTTTATTGTTTTTACTGTAACTGTATAAATTATTCTGTTGTTTTGTATGTAGACCACTGTAGGTGCAACTTTGTGTTGGTTGGGATGTACACTGTGTACATTGTTTTTGTGGGGAACATAAAATATATTTGTTACCGTGTATTTGTGTGTTTTGAGTATAAAAACAATATTCTTAAATATTTTACAACACACTTGTGTATGTACTGTCTGTAGTAAGTGTAACACTGAATAAAAAAGGCCTAAGTCATTATGATGAATGGAGAAGAAGTGTTTTCCATTACAGTTTTTCTCGATTGTTTACACACATTTTCTGAAAGCATGCCTCATACTCTCAGAACTCTACACACAAATCTAAAAACACACACACAACGGTAAACCCCTCAATTCTCCTGCAAAATGAAACTTTACATTCAAAACAATGTTATTTCTTCTCCAAATGATATTTTGTTTTCAAATGACACACATTCATATGACAGTCTTCATATGAATAGACATTTATAAGAACAAGTTGAACACTGATGTGCTCAATGTAAAACACTACGATGAATGGACAACACTTCTTTTCCATTCATCATAATGACTTAGGCCTTTTTTATTCAGTGTTACACTTACTACAGACAGTACATACACACGTGTGTTGTAACATATTTGAGAATATTGTTTTTATACTCAGAACACACAAATACACAGTAATATATTTCATTTTTCCCACAAAAACAATGTACACAGTGTACATCCCAACCAACACAAAGTTGCACCTACAATGGTCTACATATAAAACAACAGTTGTGTTTGGGTCTGGTCACAGCACCTCATCCACATCACAAGCAGTGTTTCCCCTGGCCAAGCAGAAACAACACAGAAGAACTCACCTGTGGCCCTTTTATGCTAAAGCTCTGATTGCTAATTGTAAAACTGTGTGACAGGTGTTTGCCCATGTGATGAGTCAGTGTGCATATTTGAATGGCAGTGTGTTCCTTGTGAAAACAAGAGATTTTCTTCACTTTTTTCATTTGCGGGCCCTGACTTGTGCAATGGCATGCAAATTATCCAATCCTAAATTAAAAAATATATATATATATTCTCACCAGGGAATCAAATCATAACTTAGTGTTCTAACCACTCACCTAACAGTTCTTGTGGAATGTTGTACAACTGTTTACTACTTAGTGTCTTCAAGCCTCAGTTGCTAGGTAACCATACTGTCCACAAAAAAATAGGTAGCCTACTAACTAACAAACTAACGGTTTTATGCTTTCACTGAAGACAGAAAGTGTAACTGTAGTATCCATTTTCCCGTCTGCCAGTTTCTGCTGTCAAGGAAGATGAACGTCGGCCATGATTTTGGTGCATGCGAGCAACGTGTTTTTGTTGTTATGTCACAGGGTGTGAATAGCTCAGCTGTGTGGCTGAGGCTATTCGTACCAGGGGTGCAAATAGACACTCCGTTAAAAATATCATGTGCTTTCTGTCATTCAATTCAATCATATGTTCCAAAAGTTTTTTTCCTTACCACCTCTCTAATATTTAGTATGTTTCCCCCACTTACCACTAGTGTGTGTGTGTGTGTGTGTGTGTGCGTGTGTGTGTGTGTGTGTGTGTGTGTGTGTGTGTGTGTGTGCTCTTGACCTTCTAATGCAGAGCCCCGGGGCAAGGTAACAGCCATCCTCTGACCTTAGCAGAGTTTGGAGAGATTCAGTCCCCTGGCTATGGACCATCAGTCTGCAGAGAGGCCGCTGGTGGTGTGTGTGTGTGTGTGTGTGTGTGTGTGTGTGTGTGTGTGTGTGCGTGTGCTCTATCATTGATCCAAATGCCTCTTTTCTCCAAATATGAATACAAAAAATGTAACCAAACACTGAACTCAGTCCCATCACACGACTGGCCTGTGGTAAAGGTCAGGCAGTATTTGGTTTAAGGCCAGTTCAACACATTTAAACTCACAGGGAAACTCTGCTGCTATACTGCTCTGTAAGGGCGGAAACTTTCTGCCATATTTTACTTGTGGTCACCATAGACTGTGAAAAATAATGTAGCATCGGTGACGTCGACCATTGGTTTGGGGAATGTCGTTTTGCCTCGAGTTTGTATTTTGACCGTCACCATCTTGGTATGTTGGAGCCAGAAGTAACCGTATTTGAACAAAAGGGTGGAGCTGGGGAAGATGACGCATCTACGCCATGCGTGTTGTGTATGATTTCAATGGTGCTAAAAGAGTCACTGATTATCATCGGTATCACACAGAGCTGACTTTCGCTTAATCTACCAGCTAATGCCAGCGCTAGCTAGCTAGCTTTTGTGGGCAGAACGCTGAACATGTCAGTTTTAGGTGAGCAAAATGTTCCAATTAACTTTGAGGAAGCGAAAACACACAGTGAGATCATCACAGTTTTAAATGAAAACACAGACATCGTTAGGTCCTAAAGCATCCCCTGATTTATCATCTATTTTAAAAGACATGGGACCTTAAAGTGATGGTTCGGAGTAACTTCACCTTAGGGTCCTTGCACCATGACCTCGAGCCAAACAACCCCTCATAGGCTTTTTTTTTCACCTGGGTCGAACAAAATAATGCCCGAAATGATACCAAACTTCTACAGTAGTACAAATAGGTTATGTACTCATAAAACGATGGATGCTGTATGGAGTGCTGTAGTACAACTAGCAGGAGACACGTTATAATTGAGGTAT
The DNA here is from genome assembly GCA_023631565.1 of Gymnocephalus cernua. Taxonomy (NCBI): domain Eukaryota; kingdom Metazoa; phylum Chordata; class Actinopteri; order Perciformes; family Percidae; genus Gymnocephalus; species Gymnocephalus cernua. The sequence continues at coordinate 16,844,044 of CM042435.1, forward strand.
GTTTGGAGACACTACCTTATTTAATCATTAAATTAATCAATATTTTTTTGTATCTCTTTTCGGTGTTGTAATTTGCAGACGTCCCTATGCACCGGCAGCAGTAGCAGCAGAGAGTAGAAGCGAGCAGGCAAGTGTTATTCAAATGGCTTGAGGTTGTGGTGCAAAGGACCCTAGGGTGAAGTTACTCCGAACCATCACTTTAATTAAAAAAATTAACATCATGCTGTATTGAAAACTTCAAACTAGCGATTGAGACTCATCAAAAATTCATTAAAAAATGTTTACTGGGGTAATAAATCAAGTGAGAATTAAGCTAATTTTCTCTTAGACTTCTATAGAATCAGACTTCTTTTTGGAGTCGCCCACTGCAGGAAGTTAGATAGAATGCAGGCTTAAGGCACTTCCACATTGGCTTCACTTTTCAGACCCAGAAGTTGGCGCTTAGTGGTCACACATTAATTTTGAATTGACATCAAAGTATTAAGTAATTGAATGTCAGAAGAAAAAGACCGCTGTGCAGTGACATCAATGAATGGGGAGCGGCCAGAAGTGTAACATGCTTGAAACGTTCAGCCCATAGAAAGCAGTTGTATGCAAGATGTTCAGGCCAGCATGCTCTCAAGCTCTTAGTAAAACAAAGTGTATAAGTGTCAGATCGTCCAACCGTGTCTGAAACTCCCTTAATGAGGGAATCAGGGGTCTGCATCTGACCATTTTCTTGCCAAAACAGACAATTATGTCCACTTCATGGAGCGATTGGCCAGAAGTGTGAAGGTAGGCAGCGTTTGAACTTCTCTCTCAAGCTGTATTTTTAATCTTCACACAACTACTGTATTTCTGTTGCTTTTAATTCAAAACAGTGACAAATGAGTGCAACACCATGAAGGTCTTTGAGGAGAGACCATCTGAAAGTGTGCTTTGTTCGTTTTTGAGGGAGATCAGCGAGGCAGTGGGATGTGGCCAGAAAGAGGCTATCATGACAGGCCTTGTTCACTTCCTTCGTGTGGACATTAAGATCAGGTAGAAACACTTTTACTTTTGTGTGGTCAAACTGAAAGCAAAGCACATTTTAGAGGCAGCGTGAATACGTGTGTGTACCTAATGGACATGTTAAATTGCCATGTTTAGTTCCTAGTATAGTTGCATAACTCTTTTTGTACATTTTTTTTAGATTTTGCAGGTACGTGTTAAAGCAAAACTACGGAGCCCAGTAATATGATAGACTTTAACTCTGTTGTATTCTATGCTAGTTTCCAAAAATCACACTATTCTCTCTCACCTCCCACAAGTCACCTGTGGCCTTTCTCCAACCTCCTTCTCTCCTTCTGTCTCTCTCTCTGTGAGTCCACATAAGATTATTTGGTCAACTTTTGCATGCTGTTCATTTTTATTCATATGTGAACCACAAAGGTCTACATGACTTCATGACTGGCTGTAGGTGAATGTAGGTTGTTGGCCTGATCCTTTGCTTTTTACCTCCATGCCTCCTCTGCTGCCATCTATCTCCCCTCCTTTCTCATTTTTTTGCCTGATTACAATAAAGTAGTGATGTCCAAATGAAGCGTTGCGAGGCTTTGTGAACCATATTCTTTATTTCCTGAACCCACTAGATGGCGCTCTTGATTTGAAGAAAAAAAAAAAGGCTCAAGGACTGGCAATTCAGTGTGCTTTCAACCCCTTGTTGAGTGGAGAGCGCCATCTAGTGGACTCAGAAAATAAAGAAAATGCTTCACGAAGCCTCATGAAATATCCTATAGGCATTACAACAAAGCAAACGTGCCATCAGTACAAGAAACTTCCATAGAGATACAGCTATGGAACCAGCTACTTAATGTCACTGTTCCTTATCCTGGTTATTGTTATGACTGTTATGACTGTAACGACTGTGATTGTTATGGGAGCTGGCATCAGTCAATCAACTGATGGTTAATGATGCACCTGCACAGGAAGTATTTAAAATATAGCAAGGTGGACTCACCTTAAAGGTGTAATAAGTAAAATGTGTGTTGGAATTTGATACTTTCTGAATACTCTGTGTGCCAAAGGGTATTGTGATGACGCTTCAGTTCTATTAGATAGATAGATATATAGATAGATGGACTGCATTAATCCCAAATTGGGAATTGTCTCTGTTAGAGCAGCAAGTTACAAGGACACACACACATATTCACTCACACACATACAGAAAATACAAGAAATATACTGAACGACTACTGAAAAAAAAGTACTTAGAGTAATGTAAAGAATGTACATGTACATAAGTGTACAATAACATTTACAACCTACATACATAGGATGTATAACAAAATAAAATATGTATAATATTAAATATGAAGTAACCCGTGTGCAAGTAACACTATTGTACATCATTATGGTTGGTTTGCGCTATGGGGCAACGTGCACATTTTACCTATTTCACCTTTAAAGTTAGGCCACCTTGCTATATTTCAAGTACTACTGCTGCAGGAGCATCATTAGCTGAGCTGCTTTGCTTTTCATGAAATTGATAGACGAGGACTTCAGAGTGACTCCCCCTCTGATTTAACAGCCCGTCGCTCTGCACTCACAAGGTGGATTAAGTGACGAGTGTGTAACTAGCAGGAGGTCCGGGTGGCTGCATCTAGTTTGTGTTTGAATCACTGGCCCCTCCAGGGGATGGGAGCTTTGCCTGGCGCTGGACACGCCAGACTGAAGAGCACAGCAGGAGGCAAAACACTGATTTTTAATTGATACATTAAACAGTCAAACAGATTGCACAACCTCAGGCCATGAACAAAACAGCATGCACAGCTCCAAGCCCCAGGCAAGCAGAGAAGCAATATCTCTCTCTCTCATCTCCCTGTCCTTATTCTTAGACTCTTCCTATATTCCACGGGGATGCACTTGTGTTCTGTTGTCTGGTTCAGCTGCTGAAAAACACAGACCTGCCGCAGCATCGGGTGGCATCTACAGTCTCTGTTTTATGGAAATTGACTGTGTCTTTTATTTGGCTTCCTGATCTCAGCCAGCAGACAGTTTCAAATTGCATCATGTTCCTTCTGTGTGTGTGTGTGTGTGTGTGTGTTTGTCTGCTTGTGTGTGCGTGTGTGTGCATGCGTGTGCGTGCGTGTGCGTGTGTTTGTGTGTGTGTGTGTGTATGATCAATATGATCTTCAGCTCCCACTTCAACTAATGTGCTTTAAATAGGAGAGTGCTTGTTGTTTGGCAGGACTAATTAAAATGATTTATACTAGCCTAGCATGACATCACTGCAAGCCAAAGTACAGCCCACAAGATAAAAAGCCAAATGAATAAATCTATTTGCCAGAACCATACGCTCTGTGAAGCTCAGCGAGTCAAGTTTAAACCAGCCTATCAATAATATCAAAATGGAAGTGTACACCTACATCAGTTGAGGCTTTATGCATGCATTTGTTTCATTATGTGAATATTGTAGATGAGGTCAAATTGGCTAAGATCTATTTGAATTTAAGAGCATTTACTCCCTCCAGTAATATCTGTTGGCACAAAATAACCAGCAAGAAGCCTGAGAAGCTTAGCTTTTCTAAGGAAAATGTTTACATAGTTTGCACAAGGTTAAGAATAGCCTTGTCATCCAACAAAAGAGCTCATTAGAATGCTATGTTGTTCACACTATCAGAGCAATGTTAGTACATTCTTGAGCTCAAGACTAGAAAATAGTTTTAACTCAAGGTAAACTTATTTGCTTTTTGACACATTTAACTGCATCACAGTCTTCATCAGTGGATGGAGAAACCTCACTGGTCCTGAATTTAGTTTAGTTGTCATCACATGCCCTAACAATGAAACCTTTTTTTAAATTTTTGTATAACTTTGTCATATCCTACTACATGCTTTTTTAAATCAATTTCTCTCCGAAGACCTGGTAGAATCAGAGAGTAGAGTACACAGCTCTAGTTCAGACTAGTGACAGCCAAATGAAGCGTTATGAAGCTTCATCAACCATTTTCTGAGCCCACTAGATGGTGCTCTTGGTTTATAGAAAAAGGCAATTCAGTGTGCTTTCAACCCTTTGGTGAACAGAGAGCACCACCTAGTGGGCTCAGAAAATAAACATAATGGTTCACAAAGCTTTTGGAAGCTTCATTTGGCCATGACTAGATTCCACACAAATTTAGAAACGCATCTCCTCCATTTCCTCTACATAATTCCAAGTTGGTTTGAACTCCACTTAAAAGTTCATCCCTGACCTTGCAACATTAAGGGATGACACTCAACATCTACTTATTAGCTTTTTCTGAAGATGTCAACCACATCTCATGGCCTTCACCCATTGATGGAGTTTGTCTTCACCAACCCGTTTTCACTCCCAACTCGTCAAATACTGAACCATGGTCGGTGTCTCTCAGCGTCACATACCGACGCAAAAGTCTCCCTTTAGCGTCTGCTAAAGAGCAATGGTCAGCCCCAGCTACAACTCAGAAATGTACTAATGTTACCTGAACTTTGAAGAAGTGAGACAAAAGGGTTAATTAAAAATGTGTTAGCGTTAGCAGTACCTCGTGTAGTGCCCATGTATATCACGCTGAGCCAAAGTTACAGAGACTGAAATTGTTGCTCTGATTTGTGTGTAATTGGGCAGTGTCACCATGTCAGTAATCCCCATGCTATTTTTGGTTTTCAGTATCAGAAACAAAGTGTGAATGTGCTCACACCCTGAGATGATGATCAGCCATTAAAAGGCTCTGCACCCTGGTTTCAAAGACATCAAAGCAGAGCAAACTAAATCTGAACAGGATAACCACAGTGGGGAACACTTTAAATTGGTAAGCTATTATAGTAATCCCCCATGGGTTAAAACTAAAGAAATGGTTGTTTTTTTTCAACTCGTGTTTGAGACAAAAGGAATGCACATTGTGTCTTTTTAAAGGGGTCTTTGATGAATGTATTGTTGCCACATAGTTAAACCATTTTAAGAAAGAGCAACTCTCATTTCTAGTCTTTACCCCTTTCATTCATATTCACATGAAAAAAACACTTTTTTATTGTAGCCATGATGACACCAACATTCCTGGCAAATGATGACAAGGACTTTTTTTAGACATTAATTGGGGTGAAATTGACCCCGAGGATGACAGGAGGGTTAAGCCGCCACCTACTGCCACTGCGCTGCCACATTTAAATGGCAGGAGGCGCATCAGATGAAACCAGTAACATCTGTAGTTTCTCTTCTTTTCCAGGCGAGAGAGGATGGTGTGGAGGATGTGTGCTGTGTCGTCTTCAATTCCACATGGAACATTTACCACTCCAGTCCAATGTGTTGTGTTTGGTCTGATCAGAAAAAAGACGATGTAGTGCACATCCATGTAGTTACTGGTGCAGGACAAAGAAGTGAATGTAGAAAGAAGGTAAAGTCCGCGCAACAGCTCAGCTCACACCTGAGGAAGGCCAGATTGTGGGCCGAAACGTTGTGCGCCTTACTTTGCACTAATAAAGTATTTTTCTGAGCTTTGGTCTAATCACACATGATTGGCCACCGCAGCAGGACGTCGGGTTGCGTTTCTCCAAAGGTTTCATCTGTTTTAATTTAACTACCCACATTTAAATGAGATGACTGGTGCATTCACCACAGCACATGAGCTAGTCTGAATCCCGCCTTCAGCTGAACCTTGAATCTTTTGTACTTTTTAGTAGTACTATTTACAGTATATGTATGTAGAATGCACATCTCCAACAGGTTAGGTTCAGTTAGTTCAGTCTTCATACATATTCATGCTCAGTCCTTAATGTGAGTTTGATGAAGATGTGAGTACCTATTCTTAGACTTTCTCTGGTGAAATGCTACATAAGGCAAAACAACAAACACACACACACACACACACACTCGCACACACACACACACACACGCACACACACACACACACACACACACACACACACACACACACACACACACAAACACATACATCTTATACAAGTGTTGTAATGACTGTTTGTTGGAGTTTTTACACTTTAGTCAACAATGTGAAAATTAGATAGGGCAAAATCTCATTAACTGTCTTTGTAGTGTTGACATTTCATTTGCATCGAGCCAGCGAGAGCACATCTCTTCATTTCACACTTAACTTTCCCAATTTCCTCCTCAGTTATGCCATCACAAAGGGAAACAATGTATGACATTAATTTCCGCAGCGTTTTATGAACCCACAGATGTCAACTACAGCAGCGTACTGTACAGTATGTGTCTGTGTTTCCTCTGGGTGTGTTAGTGAAGCTGTCAGCCTGCTGCTCTCTGTTCCCCTCTCAGCCTCAGACTGTGGCTGCAGTACGGTAGGTGTGTTTGCCACAGCTCTGACAAGAGAACCGGTTCAGATGACTAAAAAAGCATGAGGTATTATGCAGGATTCTAGTCATCCTGCACACAATCCCTTCTCCCACCTTCCATTAGGGAGACTTTTGCAGAGCATCCCAGCACGCACAAAACATTTTAGGGATAGTTTGTACCCCCAGGCAATAAGGTTACTGAATGATAGAACAACAGGAAGGAGGGCTGTGGTCTGAACTTAGTCACTATGTCCACTGTGTTGGATATTTATAGATGTTTTTAAATGCTATTATGTTATTTATAATTGTTACTATTGACTGGTGCTGAGAGTGTGCCAAGGCACATCGTATTTCATTGCTGTGGTACTTCGTACTAATATGCATATGACGATAAAGTTGAACTGAACTGAAGAGCACGATGAGGACATCAGTTTTTTGTTTCATGACTGTTCAAACTCCGGTGGAAAAGTCTGGCAATGCGAGACAAGACTGTTGGAGACTCAGAGTGTATAAGGAGCAGACAGAAGCAGCTGGAGGTCTTGCTTTTAAGCGGCTGAGTACGAGGCAGCAAGGAAAAGAACCTCAATGCGGACAAGAACAGTTCAGTGTGATTTGATAAAAATTATTAAACACGGGCTTACATGTAATGGCAGCAAGTCCTGCCTTGAGGGAAAAATCTGAGTTCGCAATGTTCACAATGCTATCATTTTAGCTAGTACATGCTTCACTCACTCTTTAAAGTTTATCTTAAAATAGATTTAGACAGTTTTCAGCACTTGTTAGAAAGACCATTGGACACTGCGTGAATGTGATGAATTGTTATTATATCTGGGACAATGCCTGGTGGAGGAGAGCGGAACAGAAAACAAAGACTGATGTTGCCTCAGAAGAACCACCAGAGCTATGTAGTCAAGCAGTTCAGTTGTGGCTTGTGAGCAAAAAAAGAAGCGAAAGACGGATCAATGCAGATGTGACACATGTAGGACAGAAGCTTTTCACAGCACATTTTTACATTCCCATAAGGTAAAGATGATGAGCTGTTATGTCCTGTGAACTGATCCGAGCTCTGATCACACGTGATCTTGTAGTGGTCTGACTGTGTTGTGCTTGTATACTGAACAATGCATCAGACATGCTAACAGCGTAACTGCCGTAAAAGTCCGGAAACAAAAAGATGAAGTAAAGCTTAAGGAAGTGCAAAATACACGGTTTGTAGAATAAAACCATCATTAAAGTTCCTGTAAAGACGGATATTCCATTCTACAGGCAAATTCTATTCAGCAAATAGACAATGATTTAAATTACAACAGATACAATGTTTAAACAGTCAAGTAAAGCAGTGACAAGAAGATACATAGATAATATTTATCAAAGCCTTAAACTGACTGATATAGATGGGGGACAGACCAGTTGTAAGGTTCTTTGTGCCGCATTCCAGGAATGTGGAGCAGCAAAACGAAAAAGCAGTCTTGCCAAGCCCAGTCCGACTATGAGGGACCTCAAGTAAAAGCCATTCATTGGAACGAGTGAAAAATGGATTTACATATGGAGTTAACAAGATGGAATTGTAATGCGTTAATTTTCCAAGAAGTGCTTTACAGATTAACACCAACCAATGAGCACTTTGCCTCATATCAAGAGATGACCAACTGGTCTTTTCATACAAAAGACAGTGGTGAGTGTTATAATTTGCATCTGTAATAAATCTAAGGGCAGAATGAACCAATCTAGGGCCTACAAATCTCCATAATCAAAAACAGGCAAGAGAGTAGCTTCCACAATTCTTTTCCTGCAAGATATAGGAAAACATGATTTGTTTCTGTACAAAAAGCCAATGGGAGTGAGACTGTGTTGCCCTTGTTGAGCGGAATGGTGAAGCTCTGTTGTCAGACCTTCACTTCAGCACGCAAATGCACCACACCAAGGATTCATGTCAAGTCTCTGTGAGCTGATGTCGATATCGTACTAAAATGAGCTGCAATCAGCGGGCCAGTGGAAAGTAGGAAGAATGCATTTGTTTGTTTGTTTTTTTTCAAAAATGAGGGATTTGGATCAATCGATTAATTCATTTGGTTTTCTTTTAGCCCAATGGCCTGTGTCCCAAGAGTCCAAATGTGAAAAAAAAAGATGTTTAAAATACGTATATTATATTGCTAGATTTTTTTGCTGTGTTCATATTTACAGATTACAATTGCTAAAGTATTTATTGTGCTGGGAAACCATTTGTGAGTGGATCGCAGTGTTTGTCATGACTGATTTAATTAATAATCGTTTTGGATAAATAAGGAAACTATCATCTCTTAGTATTTTGATAATTATTCTTATCGTGATCGTGATCACTCATTTCATTGTCAGCCTGAACTCCACATGTGTGTTCCTGTGGACTGGGAGGCCAGCAGCTAAAAGTAGCATCTCTGACACTCCCAGAGAAATGTGCAGAGTGAAGCCAGGCCGGCCGGCAGTAGTAACAGCAGCAGCGGAGCAGAGAGTGTTCTCAATCTTAACTGGCTGGATATCAGATGCTGCCATCTGTGCCAGCCACATCTCACATTCAGCTCCTCTTTCTGAGCCCAGAAATCGAGCAGGCAGATTCTCCTAAAGCCTTGGCATTACACAGGGAGCGGAACAAATGGGATTTCTCTTGTCTTTGATCTTTATTTTCAGTCTGATGCCATCTGCATGCAAAGGCTCTAGTGTGGCCCACTACGGCAGACAAGGGAGCCACATTAATATTGAAATGATAGCAATTATCCAAAGAGGCCGCGTGCATACGTGTTGTCACATGCCCCATTGTGAAGGCTGCGACTGCGATTCACATTCTATTACAGATATGGAAATCACCAGATGGGGATTCTATGCATATTGCGTAGGGATGATCTGACTATCTGGATATACAGTACAGAGAGTATTTTTAGCAGACATACCAAACATAATGTGCACTGCAAACAGTCAAAGTGATACGATTTAGTGTAATGTTGTCACCGCTTTTGGTCGTCACATAATTACAGCCCATTACAGTCAGCAGCACAGTGTGTAAACGATGAGAGAGGTCTAATCTTGAGGAACGGTGGATGCTGCTTCTTCCTGTAGCTGAGGAGCAGATGGAATCCTGTTTTTTTTTTAACATTCCTCACCATTCTCTGAAAATGGAATATCAGAGCAACTTGTGTCCACAGAAAGTGAACACCCGCTGTTTGTATACCAGACAAACTCTTCATGAAGGAATGGTTCTGCATTGTAGGAAATGTGCTTATTCGCTTTCTTTATGAGAGTGCGATGAATATCAATCTCATCAGCTGGAGTCAGGAGGTAGTTAGCCTAGCTTAGCATAAAGAAACAGCTAGCCGGCTCTGTCCAAAGCTCAGTAATGCACCTACAAGCACTTTTAGCGTGATGTTAAACAGACACACAAAGGTAAAAAAGACAATGTTTGGTAATGTGCAGGATTTAGAGTAAACTATTAACTATATGTTAATTGGCTTTGTAACAACATATTATGCAATAACTCAACAAAATCTGACACATTAGGGCACCTGGATAGCTCACCTGGTAGAGCGAGTGCCCATATACAAAGACTCAGCCCTCGACACAACAGCCGCAGGTTGCATTCTGACCTGCGGCCCTTTGCTGCATGTCATTCCTGCTCTCGCTCCGCTTTTATGTCTAAGATGTCACAAATAAAAGCCTAACATGGCAAAAAAATAAAATACATTATACCTTCACTAGTCAACATTTTGTAATAATCAGCTTGAACGCAACATGTAATACATTTCCCAGCATTTTGTAATACATTATTACCTATTACAGTAGTTATTACAAAATTATTACCTATTACAGTAGTTATTACAAAATGCAGAAGATGCACTTGAATGCAATAGTACATGCATTATGTGATAACCAACAAAAATGGATGTCTTCATTTGTGTGTGTTATATTTTTAACGATCACGATAAATTCAACTTCCCGATTATTAAATTTGACAGGTGGAATTGGTGGGGCCCTTGGCATTACAGTCTAAATATTAATCAGTAACATGATCAGCTTTTTATCATCTTACGAACATAGTCAAACTCAGGGACTTCATGTCAAAAACTCATTCAGGATTTTATTTTAAACACAGCGGGACTGACCACTGCAATGGTCTTTGACAGGCTCCCCAAACAGACCATCAACAAGCTTCAGCGTATTGAAAATGCAGCTGCCACAGCTCTGCAAGGGAGCCGAGGTCACACCACATCACCCCCATTCTCAACCCGCTTCCTGTCAGCCACAGCAGTGAATATAAGGCGATGCTGCTTGTTTATTAAATCAATACATGGAGTGAGACCAACCATCCATTGCAGAAATGTTTAAGGAAACACTGGTGCTGTGGAACCCTGGAAACATCAATACATTTATATTATTGGGGTTTCAGATACAGACAGTTCGTGGATGCTTTTAGTTGAGTTATTTAAGTTCTTTAAAATGAGTTAAATTGAGTTTAAGTCTAAAAACATACCATGTTTGGTCCATTGAGAGAATAACAAATTTGACATAATTTACTGTTCCATATGGGTCTTTTGTTGTGCAACCATTGTTTTTCTTTATAGTTCCAATTTCCATAATCCTGATTGCCTAAAGAAGTATTTTACTGCTAGAAAGAGGGTATTTTTCATAAAACTGGGCTGTAGTAAAGTGGACAACACATTTTTTGAAATTGGTGCTACATATATTCCCTTTGACTCAAAAGGTAGAAAACCTACCAACTACCAGAATGCACTGCACCGTACCAGACCAATAACACCGTGGTAAACAAAATGCGAGCACATCACAGAATCAATATGGCGTCCGGCTGGTAAAAAACGATTTTTACGGTAAGCTGAAATTTATTACATATCGCATTCAAGCTGTTTATTAAAAAATGCAGCATGTTGTTAAATAATGCGGTTTTATTACATATTGTGTTTTATCCGGCTTTTATTGGGTTTTACAGGAAATACAACCTCTTTAAAATGTATAACACAACATAACAGGTACCCCTTAAATTAAAATGAATAGTTTGACATTATAGAAAATAAACACATTTACTAGCGGAGTGTTAGATGAGAAGATCAACACCATTCTCATGTTAGTAATGAAAACGACAAACCGCCTACCAGCATGTCTAACCTCTAGCTCACTAATTAACTCTTTACATCTTGTTCATCACATTACATTTCTTCGGCTGACACGTGTATCCGAAACGACTTCAAATAAGTGGGTACAACCCAAAAAGTGCAAGAATCATGCCAATACATCAACCCATTAAATACGGTATATTTGATACACCGTCAGGGTTGCCAGGTCTGTTTGACAAAAACAGCCCAAAACCCGCCCAACGGCCAATAAAACCTCCTCAACACTAGAACTCAAAATATTCCCCAGCTAAAACTAAGCCTTACACTGCTTTCCAACAGCATTACTGTAATGGCCAGACGTATGGTAATATTTACAAGTAACCCCATACATTTTTTACTATTTGTACCAGCATTAAAAACTGTTTTCCCTAAAGTTATTTCACCTAAATTTGCCTTGTGTAATTAGATACAGAATATTACAAATAAATACATCTCTGTGAACATGTAGACCAATTCACTGATGCACAAACTAACCTGTTTTGTTGTAAACTGTGTACTAGTCCGTTTGCTGCCTTCGCTAGAGATACTGCGGGGCATGTTGTGTCTGGTCTACCCAACCAGCGGACCAAATATTCGACCCACAGCAACGCTTTAACAGTTAGCCCAATTCTGCGGGAAAACCCACGGACTTGGCAACCCTGTATATCGTATTTAATGTGCCAAGGCGCAGTCTGAACAGATGAGTTTTCCGTGTGACAATGTGGTTTACAGGTTTTAAGGGGTTTAAAGCCCTCAAAATAGCATTGCAGCCACCGCTAAATGTTGACCTTAGCTGCAAAGTAAAGGTGCCTTTAAGGTATTGAATGCTAGTTATCTCATGCTCTCTCATAACTCCTGAAACTGTTTAGATAATATGTTAAAATGCCTCAATATGGTAGAGAGTTCATGGTTTAAACAGTTTTTAATCCTCTTAAATTCCCACTAAAATCTTATTTACATTGATATTATTGGCATTATGATTTAGTGGTTTTAAATGGCTTACCTGTATTTAAATGTATTACAGTTGAATGTCCCCCTAAATCTAAAAATAAAGGCCGCTTTTAAGGGACAAATTAAGTGAGCGCTTTCATGTTACTTAATCAATGTCATGGCGTATTTACCCCTTAAGACTTCAATCCATTATTTTACCACTCAAAATCCAAATGAAATACCTTAATTATATTATTGATGAAATTTAATTTAGGAATTTAGATTCAGACTGTTACTTCAATCACAAACATAAAATTAGTATTAGAAAGCAAAACAGTTCCTTTGCACTGTTCCTTTACAGCAATCTCTGCTCTGTGACTTGGCAGTCACACATGGAAATGAGTTAACTGTGGGCCACAGGGTGTCTTGGGGGATAATTTTTTTTATTCCTTTGTGTTTATATCTTTGTGTACTCCCCTGGTTGTGTAAATGAACACCTTCTTCTCCCGTAATGACTTCCTAACCGCTGCTGTCTCGTAGCCCTTTGGATGGCCTAATTGGCCCAAATCATCTATTCTCTGCTGGCTTTTCATTCTCTGGGCACTGCTAGGGAGACACCCCACTGTTCAGGAGCTTGCCTCCTCCTGCCATGCAAATGAAGCCAAGCTGAAGAGGAAACACTGGCAGAATAAAGTGTCTCAACAGCCCACCCTCCGCTCCCCTCGCTGTATACCTCATTAACCCACAGAGGGCACAGGAAATGAAACCTCTGACAGGACGTTAGGGAGCAACTAATGACCCAATCAGCAAGGTTGCCACTGGCCAAATTAGCATTAAGCAAATGCTGCAGGCGCGCGTGTGTGTGTGTGTTTGTGTGTGTGTGTGGGACGGAGGTTGAGTGTGAGAAGCTTTTCAGAGTGGCTGATGGGAGCCCTCAAGGAAAGATATCCATTCACTGGCGCCCACACTTCTGTGACTCCTCTATGTCTCCATAGTAAAGAGACAGAATTAAAACTAGTCAAAGGTCTGCAAAGCTAAATATTCCATCAGAAGTTTGATACATACACACACACACACACACACACACACACACACACACACACACACACACACACACACACACACACACACACACACACACACACACACACACACATACACACACACACACACACACAGTCATTCATCTGCGGAACATGTTGATGCAAGTCTCCCCTCATACATTTGCATGCTAAATGAGGCCTCATAGATGACTGTTTGATGCTGGTTAATCCATGTGAATGGTAATAAGATCCCACTGAACCTCAGGCTGCCCACTCCTCTGCACTGTGTGAACCTCGTGCACAACCTACTGCATAAACAAACACACATACACACACACACACACACACACACACACACACACACACACACACACACACACACACACACACACACACACACACAGTTACAAGACAGAGTTTTCAAAAGACTGTTACAGCATTACAACACTTCCACCTAATATGACATTTACATGTTATTTCAAAGAATCAATTTGTGTCCTTTGTCGACACACACCATGTGGTGTGTTTTGATTCTTTATTCTTTGGTCTTTTTGGTGCAGTGGAGGAATGGAAAAGTGGGCAGCAGCAATATGCTGATGTTGCATTCACACTGCCAGAAATAAAACAACAAGAAGAAGTGAGGCAGGTCCTGCAACCGTGCTGTTTATTATGTTTCCATCAGTTTTTATCACATGATCTACACTTCTGTACAACAACTTTTCCACCTCAATATAAAATGTGGATAATAAGAAGGACACATGCATGCACGCTCTATTGACTTTAGGACAAAAATAAATCTAATGTAATGTATTTCTTTATTTGTAAACTGGATGCTTAGCTCTAAATGACATTTAACGCTAATACATGACAGACACAAACTGGAGCTGGGTGACAGCAGGCTAGTAGGCTTGGAACAAAGTTTGAGATTCTCTGATGTGTTATTACTGTATCACGTTCAGGGTCTGTTTGGAAGGAGAGTGAAGTAAGACAGACAAGTACTGGCACTGATATTGTTATTGATTTTGTTTAACATTTATATGAGACACAAGCATTGGCGTAAATGGCAAATGGACTGCATTTATATAGATCCTTTTTACCTTACCGGACAAAGCACTTTACAATTTTGCCTTACATTCATACAGAGCTGACATGCAAGGCGCTGGCCTGGCCAACTGGAGCAACTTGGGATTCAGTGTCTTGCTTAAGGAAACGTCGACATATGGACAGGAGGAGCCAGGGATTATGTGGTCAACCCAGTGATTAAAGGATGACCCGCTCTACCCCCTGAGCCACAGCCGCTGCGTATGAAGCATTAAAAATACAGGTGGGACAATCTTAACATGAGGTCTGGGGTCCTCCCTCATAGAATCATTTTTAATTCATGCTAATTTTCAGCGCTATGTTGTGTCGCGCAACGTCTGTCAACTAATTTTTTTGGGGGGATAGTATGACTTGCTGGAGTACAGTGATAAATTCAGTATGTTTCAGTGTAATGTGGGAATATTGTTGAATATTTGGTGTTACCTCAGGAAGTGCAATGTTATTGTGAAGTGTTCAGTTGAGTAGAAAAGCAACACGGTTGTTTTACTATTGGTGTTGCTACCGAGCCCACTGAACACGTCATGTCGTCGCTGGAATGTGGCCATTGATCGAAGCAATTTGGAATGAAGATAAGAACAATGCTTGGTCGAATGACATTGTGAAAATAATGTGAAAAGGGTCTCGTAGTGATGAACCTACAGAGAATGATCACTTTAATGGCAGAACACTTATATGGATTGTTTAGGAAGACAATGACACCCTATGTAGTTGTTTATGTGGGGTGATTGAACCAAGAAAGCAAGAAACTGGGTTTTCAATGAACAAAAGCACGTCCAAGAACTTAGCTACCAGAGTTGAAGATAAAGATGAAGAAGGTATATAGGCCACAGGTTGTAAGTGAAGAGTAGCAGCCCACACTGACAGCTGCAATGCCAACACATTCTCACACCCATCGCATTAAAAAGCGACGCTTGGTCAGGTGCCCTTGGCGTTTGATATTGACGCAATGGCGTCATGTTTAGACGCTCTTGGTCGAGACTTTTGGCGTCACTTTTTGACGCTCTGGGTCGGGAGGTACGTTTAACTGTCATGCGGCACAAGAACGGTTAGTGCGTTAGGTTACAGTTAGGTTTAGTAAAAGATGGTGGATGGCGTTACAAAATGTACGTTTCTGTGACACGTGGGACAAGAACGGGACATGAACCCCGGTCTCCTGGGTGAAAGTCCTGTGGTGTTTGACCAATCCACCCCCCCTCCAACCTGTCTCCTCACAGACTTTCCTCACAGATACTACTCTCTACCGTTGTTTCTCTTACTGTAATACCAGGGGCTGATTGGCCATCTGGCAATTCTGGCAAATGCCAGAGGGGCCGGACCATTTTTTTAATGTGGGCCAGTCAGATTGGGTCGACCGACCAAATCAGAGGTTACTCGAATTGGGACGTTCAGTCAAAATCAAGCACGTCAGGCTGTACCAGGCCTTCCCGGTGATCATGCTGCTCTGGGAGACCGGCTGCGCAGCGAGAAGCCGCTGCCGACGGGCGCAGCTTTGCCAGAGCTCCGACTGCTGTCTGTCCGCGCAGCTGTCTGACGGCATCAGTATTAAATTGACACAGTTCATTACCGGTTAAAAACGTCTCGTTGTCACGTTAAATAGTAGTCTAATTCAGTGTTTTGGTACAGTTGGTTTTACCACCTGATGTGAAGTGTAGGCCTACAGGAGTACACATGACAACCCTGAACAAGCAGCATCGTTCTGCTCCGTCTTTCTGCTGCGCCCCATTCACGTCGTGTTTAGTTTTACACTATGAAGGTTAAACTCTGCAATCAATCCGCGGTTCACATGTATGCATGAACTGTGGTGGTCCATTTTCAATATCACTGATCATTTCTGATCAATAGAATGTAGAAAACATTACACTTCACAACGTTTTGTATCCATAACATGATTGTGTTATTGTTCAATTCAGCAGTGAAAGCAGTAGCCTCTGTAAGTCAATCCTACATTTTTCACAGTGGGGGCAAAACGTGCTCCTTGGGGGGAAAAAGTGACCATAAAGCCCTGTTCATGCTGTGTGTTGTCTATCCGGCCCATGTCCCGGATGTGAAAGACCCCTTACTGGACTACTGAATATAATAATATTCCATTATGTTTTGTATTTTAAATTGTTACCTGCCACCAGAATTTTGTGATTTCCTTGCCATAAATATAGACGTTTTTACCATAAATTGGTGCCTAAAAAATGTATCAGAATGTAGGAATTGAAGTCTTTTACCCTCAACATTTCCGTGTGGTCTTTAAAAAGTAGTAAGCATTGTTTGCAAGTTACTTACATTAAATATTTATAAAGATGTTACATAAGGTACTGCTTATATTATTTCACCATCTGTACACGATTTTCTGAATGCACGGTGGGGCTGCATGGGCGTGGTAATGTGGGCTGGTGTGGCTACAGTTCCAGGGCTGAATTTTTGTCCCAGTCCACCCCTGTGTAATACTACGTCGTCTTACAGCGCCACGGTTGAGCTGCTGCTCTGTCTGGTGCATTCCATACAGGCGCTAAAGGTTTTTTTTTGCGTCGGCGTCTGACGCTGAGAGACACTGACCAAGCGTCAGTATTTTATGACGTGGGAGTACACCCGGCTACGGAAACCGAGAACGGCCATGGATTTTTTTTAATTTTTTTTTTAATGCACTGTTATCTCGTGATAACTATTTATTAATTCGTTATCTCAATATAACAAAGTTTGTTTTCTCGAGATTTATTTTTATTTTTTTTATTTATTTTTTTATGGATTTTTTTTTATTTTTTGCCTAAGAAACCCTTCCATTTAACCCAGGGAATGGGGCTCCATAAGCGAATAGAAATCTGCCGCTTCTCCCTCTACTTCTCCGGTCAAATACTTCATACTTTAACCCGGAGAAGAGGAGGGAGAAACGGCAGACCTCTATCCGCTTATAGAGCTCCTTCCTCGGGTTAAATGGAAGGGTATCGTGGTGGGATTTTTCCCGAGTATTTGACCGGAGAAGAGGAGGGAGAAACGGCAGACCTCTATCCGCTTATAGAGCTCCTTCCTCGGGTTAAATGGAAGGGTGTCGTGGTGGGATTTTTCCCGAGTATTTGACCGGAGAAGAGGAGGGAGAAACGGCAGACCTCTATCCGCTCATGGAGCCCCTTCCTCGGGTTAGGCATTGCCCAGGAGCAAGCTGGCACCTCTCCAGCTCCAGTACTTGGTCCATGCGGGACTTAACCCCAGCCACCCTCTGGTTCCCAAGCCAAGTCCCCATGCACTGAGCTACTGCTGCTCCAGTAACTGCAGAGAAAATGTGAGAGGTTGTGCAATGAGACACCATTTAGTGGAATCCATTTCCTGCTATAAATGAGGATAGCCAATAGTTGTAGAACATACTGTATGTTTTTGATTCATTTAGCCACTGACCTCAATCACAGTTCCCATTTCCATGGGCTTAATTGATACTGAATGTTTCGAGCTGCTTGGTGTTTTCCCCTGATGTCACTGCATTTTAATAAGATCACACACTTCGCAGAGGCAATGACATTTGCATCTTTAATTAGTTAAGCATTTGTTTTAGATGTAATATGAGCTTGTCCCTGGAGGATTTCAGTGCAACAGATTCATGACTTCAGTTCAGTTTAATTGCACATCACACATAACGAGATATGGGTGGTTGATGGAGGTAAAGAAAGGCGTTATGACAACTCAGTGTTGTCAACAATGCTCGACTGAATAAAGCATGAAAGCAGGATTTACCATTTCATAGAACATTTAAAACAATGTGAGGAGAGGTGTTATCTTCCCTCTTCTGCTTCCCAATAAAAGAAAAAAAGGCAACACAGACACAAATACATATATGAGGATTAGAGACAGGCTCAAATATGTGCATGTTTGTATAAGCATGTACACAGTGGCAGCTCTGAATTGCTGTATTACACACAACATTACAATTCTATTGTCTCCACGTCTTCAGGATTCCCGATCAAAATGGTTAGATTATCATCATATTATCTTTCTCTGTGTGTGTGTGTGTGTGTGTGTTGTGTGTGTGTGTGTGTGTGTGTGTGTGTGTGTGTGTGTGTGTGTGTGTGTGTGTGTGTGTGTGTGTGTGTGTGTGCGTGCGTGCGTGTAGAGAAGTGGGCCAGTTGTAGTGAATCAATTTGACTGGAGACAGAAAAAAAGGAACGGGGAACAAAAAGAGGCCATCCTCAAAGATGTTCTGTAAGGTGGTGAACAAATGAACCTTTACAGTAAATAAAGACAAAAAGCAACAAAAGGAAATATCTTGGAGAGTTCTGTATGCATTCTGAGGACACTTCCATTGTGATCAGCATAATTCTGCAGGCTCTGTAGGCTTTTGTATTAAAATCCTGTTCAGCAGTAAAGACAAGAGGAGAGGCTTTATCAGCGGTATGATTATGACTTCATTGGGCGAATCTTATTCAGCTCTGTGTGACTTTATGAATTGTGTGTTTAAATACTTGTAAGCAGCTCTTAAAAAGCTTGTGCTGTGCAAAAAGACCAAGTGATGTCATACAAATTGCAGGAGATTGCGGATGATTCCATATTTTTCGGTTAACAAATCCCATGAAAAGACCCAACCCAACATTGTTTTAATTTGTCTCTCAGTACTCACTTCCATTCCCTGTACATGACTCTTGGCACCAAGCCCATTGGTTCCTACGGAATACGTACATTTTATAATAATATTAACAGTTTTTACTTAAACAGAATCAGAATCAGAAAGGAGTTTATTGCCACAGTAGTTACCCTAGATGGAATTTGCCTCGGTGATTGGTGCAAACATACATAAACAAACAGTAGTACATGTTGTAACCCCACCCACCATCTTTTCCTAACCCTAACTGTCCCGTTGTTGTGCCGCATGTCAGTTAAATGTAAGTCCAGACCAAGAGCATCACAAAGTGAGGGCAAGAGTCTTGACTAAGCGCGTCTAAATAGCCCTTCACGCGATGGGAGTGAAAATGTGTTGCTGAGACCAGGTTGTAATAGAGTAGGAAAAATGGGACAATATTGTCACACTGTTTCTGTTGAGTGTTGTGATCTAAAACCAAATGGCATTGGATTCAGATAGTGGTGACCATAATTCAAATGGCTGCTTAGCCACCACTTTCAATCACCTTTGATATTATTGGAAATGTGCTCACTAGTCTATAGTTGGCCAACTCAGACTGATCTCCCTTAAAAATTGGAGTGATAACTGCAGCTCCACAGCACTGCGGAGGAAGGTCTGGCTAGTCCACACAGCATTCCTGGATGGGAGAAAAAGGTGCTCTGGTTTATTGGCATTTCTTTAAACCAATCACAATCGTCTTGGGCGGTGATAAGCGGCGACTCAATAACGGTGCCTCTGCAAAATAGCCTCGGGAAGGAACTTGTTTTGGTGGAACGTGTACATTCAAAAGTTGTTTTTAGTTGTGCAACAGAAAACTCAGATTGGACAGATAGTCTAGCTAGATGTCTGGATTTACCCTGCAGAGATCTGAGGAGCAGTTAACCATAGTCCTCAAAAATCCACCAAAGTTTAGAACGGCAACACAAAGAAAGATCAAGGTAACGGACATCCTGCCGAAAATAATGAAATCCCGGAAGTACAACATCGTAGATATAGACTAAAATCCCCTAAATATATCACTTCCTTGCCACAACTGTTTAATTCCTTTACCATTTCCTCAAAGAGTTATGAAAAGTAGATGGCAGTCGATACATGCCAACCAATATAAATGACATTTGAAGACATTTTCAGTGCCAAACATTTCATTTCTGTCTCCAGCTTATTGTGTATGTCTATCTGTTTACGCTTGGTGGTCTTTACATAGATTAGACACCCGCAACCGGCACCGTCAGACACCGCCTACCAAGAGCCTGGGTCTGTCCGAGGTTTTGTTCCTAAAAGGCAGTTTTTCCTCGTTACTGTCGCACTGAATGCTTGCTCTTACTGGAATTGTTGGGTCTTTGTAAATTATAGAACGTGGTCTAGACCTACTCTATCTGTAAAGTGTTCAGAGCTAACTCTTGTTATGATTTGATACTATAAATAAAATTGAATTTAATTGAATTGAAGAAAAAACCCTCCTCATTTCCTTCATTTATGTCTTTCCTACATATGCTGTGACCTTAATTACAATAACAGGACAGTAATGTGACCACACAAATTAGTAATTGTGTATACTATAATTAACTTCATTGAGGAAGTCTCAAGTCCACACATGTCGGCCATTAGGCTTAAGTAGCTTTTAAATATAATTGAAAATATAAATGAGCAGTAATTAAACTGTATTATGTCCACTTGTTGGCCTCTTTTCATTTGAGAAAATGAATGTGGAGCTAATAGGTTCATTCTGTGAAGCAGCAGTGAGGAATGTAACAGAGGAATTGTTCTGTAAAACAGTGCCAGACTAATGCTCTGCTCATTCACACATCCAGGATGTGTAATATTTAAATGTTAGGGCCGGGGTTGCTGTTTAAAGAAATACATGTTGTGTGCATAAAAACAGTAGAAAAGAGTTGGTAATATAAGTTGGTAATATAAGTAAAGAGATTTTTTCCTTCTCCTGACTTAAACCTCTGCAGATGTATCTTTGGTTGAAGTGCTTTGATATTGACTGTATGAATGAGGATGGTGTGTCAGACCGGTCTGCAGGAGAGGAGGAGACAGAGAGGAAGTGGCGGTTTGTTGAAGAAAACCAAATACCATCGTCTAGATGGGCGTTTAGCGCCGTTGCCTCGGGAAAATAGCCTCGGAAGGGAACTTGGTTTGGTGGAACGTGTGTATGTTTTAGCCATGCAACAGAAAACTCAGACTGGACAGATAGTCTAGCTAGCTGTCTGGATTTACCCTGCAGATATCTGAGGAGCAGTTAACCATAGTCCTCATAAATCCACCGGAGTTTAGAACGGCAACACAAAGAAAGAGGAAGGTGAGAGACACCCGGCTGAAAATTATGAACATCCGGCGGAATTAACGGCGGCACCGGAGAAATCCCGTAAATGAATCTTCGTCTGTATAGACTTGCTCAGGGCTAATAAACTCAGAGCAGGGGCGTGCCCATTATGATTGGCTACCTGCCCAGTTGGAGGCGGGACTTTCTTTAAACTGTTTGATGAGTAAACCGAACTTTCGTTTATAATTGCAATTATGAGTGGCAGTAATAGGTCAGAGTAGTGCCTAGCTTGCCTTAGAGCCAAATAAGAATAAGAATAAAATCTTGTTTTGATAGAGTGCTGAATTAGTCCCAAAACCCAGAAATTAGATTGTAACTTTGCTATGAAATACACCAGTATATTCCCCACTCATGAATTTTGAAGCTTTTACGTGACTCATAAAAGGTTGTTGCCAACAAGTGGCTAACTGAGAATACAGACGTCATCACGCCGAACATGCAAATTTAGTTGTCAAGCAACCGTGGTGTTGGTGTAGTAGGGTTAGGGTAATTTGGATCCCGGTGACTTCCCCAGGAGTTGGGGTTAGTGGTGGTGACGTAGTCATGCGACCGTGGTGTAGGTGTAGCAGGGTAACTCCAGTTCTCCACAGGGCGGATCTGCGCTGCATTCCGGCTGCGCCGCGGTTCTGTTCCGTCCTCCGCCACGCGCCATACCACACCGGGAGCATCTCAGAAGCGGAGCGTCTTGCCCGACTCACAGATTATATTGTCTCTACAAGTACTTTACAGAACAATCACATGTTTATTAAGCTAGTATCTACCTTCCACTCCAAGCACTCCTGTAATTAAACTCCATGCTTTCTCTTTTCTGGTGTTGTCTTTATAAAAAAAGATCTGTGATGTTGTATTATGTTTTTCCACCTCCAAGATGAATCTCTTGTAGTCCATGGTGTTGTAGAGGAGACAAACGATATTAGGGGGTGTCTTTTGGTGAATTGACTGGATTGTCTAGCTGTTTCACTTCCTGTCCGGCTGTCCTCGCGGCTCGTGTGAAAATAGACCTGGCGCGGCTGGTGGAATATCAAGCATTGACTTGAATGGCAGCGATCGCTCGCGGCGACCGCAGCGCATCCGGAACGCAGAGATGCCTGGTTGAAAATAGGGGTTAGGTTTAGTGGTGGTGACGTAGTCATGCGACCGTGGAGTAGATGTAGTACGCTGGCAAATACATTTACACTTCAAAAATCATAGAAGTGGTGTTCATTCGTGAAGATGATCTTGCTGAACAGAATGTGTATGTATCATAAACATTTGTTTGTTGCAGAGCTTATTGTCTGCTACGATAACAAACCAATGGGAAATTCCCAACGGCTTTCTGCCAAGGGAACCCCGGCGATGCGATGCTAACTTTCAGGGTCGGCCTAAAAAAATATGTCATGTAATGTCAGCTAAAGTTTTTTCCCGCAAGGGGGAATCCCTGTATTACTTCAGCCACTCTCAGACAGTGATACTGACAATGAGAACCCTCCAGCAGTACCTGGAGGCCATGCAGCAACCTGGGGATAATGATGCAGCGGCCCTTGTTTCACCATGGACCTCATAGTATGCCTTAATATTTCATGAGATATAGTGTACTTAATCCACATATTGTACTTTATTCAATTATTTTGTCTGCATTAATGCCGCAAGAGCACTTCAATTCAATTCAGTTTTATTTATAGTGTCAAATCATACCAATAGCTATCTCAGGACACTTTACAAAGACCCAACCATTCCAATAATTCCCCCAAGAGCAGGCGTTTAGTGCGATAGTCGCGAGGAAAAACATCCTTTTAGGCAGAAACCTTGGACAGACCCAGGCTCTTGGTGGGCGGCATCTGTCGCTGTCAGTTTGGACACAGACACTGATACATATATACAGATATAGAGAAATATGATTCATATTAATTATAGCAGTTGGAATGATGAACAGTGTATATAATAATAGTAGTATCATCGTAATCATCATAGTACTATCATAATAGTAACATTAAAGATAGTGGAACTATGACTAGAAATAATAGTTGTAGCAGTTCAGGGCGTAGCGGGGTGATGCAGGGCGTAGCAGAGTGCTGCGGGGCGTTGTGGGGCATAGTAGGGGATAGCAGCACTTCTGTCTGCCAATAAATCATGTCTGTGACTTACATTACAC
The DNA here is from genome assembly GCA_023631565.1 of Gymnocephalus cernua. NCBI lineage: Eukaryota > Metazoa > Chordata > Actinopteri > Perciformes > Percidae > Gymnocephalus > Gymnocephalus cernua. Next base: position 16,867,592 of record CM042435.1, read on the forward strand.
ATAATGCAGATTCTCATGCTTTTGTCACTTTCGAATATGTCAATCCAAACATCATTCAATCCATTGTGGTAGAAGCCGAATTGATGGCTTGAATACTCAGAATGGGAAGATTCAGCCTACTGTTATGCATGCACACACTTCTCCCTGTCGAATCCGTCAGAATCTGTTTTCACACTGGAAAGACGATGGTTAAAAGTTTTACTTTTAAACTCAGTATGTCGTTGGTGGAACAATTTCTTTAAAGGTCCAATGGCATGAAAATTTCACTTTATGAGGTTTTTTAACATTAATATGAGTTCCCCCAGCCTCCCTATGGTCCCCAATTGGCTTGAAATGGTGATAGGTGTAAACCGAGCCCTGGGTATCCTGTTCTGCCTTTGAGAAAAAATAAGCTCAGATGAGTCGTTCTGGAATCTCCTCTTTATGAGGTCATAAAGAGCAAGGTTACCTCCCCTTTCTCTGCTTTGCCCGCCCAGAGAATTTGGCCAACCCATGAGAGAGAGACATCATGGCTTTCAAACGAGCAAAGTGGCAGTTGATCAAGGCCACACCCCCACCCTCCACCTTGCCCCCCCCCTCTCTCCTCCTCAATAGCTACAGACACAGAAATGGCACGTCCTGAGTAAAGCTCATTGTGGGACTGGCTCTAGTGGCTGTAATTCTGCACCAAGGCTGAATTTTGGGAAAGAGACATCAGATAGTGTATTAGGGGCCCACTAAGGCCTTTATAAAAGCATCCAAAGAGCACCATGTCATGGGACCTTTAAAGAATAAAGTATGGAAGCATTATTGCATTTGTACGCTGTCCCTGTTGTGTTGGGATTGGTAGGTCTATTGATCTTTAAATTCAACATTAAACACAGGAATGTAAGACACTGCAATGTTACTTATTAAAGTAGATAGATGGACAGAAAAGAGGAGGGGTTTGCTCTGTGAGCTTCTGACTATGTTTTTAGGTATATCATCTGCAGTCTGGCCTAATATCAGCTCATTATATATAAATAGCTTTCATTGTCTCCATCACAATTGTCCGTCTTCCTTAAAGGCACTCAGCATCTTGGTAATCTTGTCCAGGTCACAACAGAATTCTAAGTGGAGACATACAGAAATATACATTTGGGATTACTTTTGAATGTTTTGTTTTTACTAAGATTTGATCCTACATCATATTTAAATAATACTGCTTTCAGAATTTGAAAGAGGGAGAGATTTTCTTCTGACAGTCACCACTCATTGTGGCCATTCCTGTACATCCCACCTCAAATAAATATTACACCACTGAAGAAAAAGTAATACGCAGAAAAATTGGTCACTGCAATTTTGACCAAATACACCAAGCCGATATATTTCCCATCCAAAAATATGTAGTGAAATTCAGAAATGTCCCAACTGAGACGCACATTTCTGCAATAACTGATGTAAAATAGTGTTGGGGAGCGAGCAGTGTGGTTCAACACTACCCTCTGAGACAAATGGGACCACGTGTCCCACAGGCAGGCCTGAAGCATTTCTGAACAAAGAAATAGGCCTTCATGTAACTTGGAAAGCCTAAAACTCACACCTAGATCTTACTTCCACATGGAAGTGGGTTTCAAAATGGTCGGAGGTCTAAAAACTACAGACGTGTAGTTCAAACCTTCAAGAACTCTGATTCTTCCGATTGGCTGGAGGAACCCGAACGCACCGGGGGTCTGTACCATGTGACGTGAACTATAAAACTCCCCATCACCCATTTTCTCTTGTCTTCCACTGCATGCGCCAGCTGCGACAGGATGCACGCAAACATTTGTATTTGAACTAAATAGTATCGTTTTTGCTGGTCGAGTGAGCTGTTCTGTATCTTTCGATACAAGGGATCCTAGTTAGATACTGAAACCAGTATCTCACCAAATCTGCAGAAGAGAAAACAACGTTTTCGCCGCGACGCGGCCTTGTGGTCCTGTGTAGACAAAAGGGACCGGTTATTATCTCCGCGAAGAAGCCTGGTGTTAGCCGGCCAGAGTTTGTATAATAATGGTGCCTTCTTTTTGCCTCACAACTTGTATTTTACAAGGTCAACGTCTTAAACACGCCCCCTGACCTCGTATTTACGAGCTCGGAACTCGTACAACCACCGAGTACCTCGAGTTCAAAATCCAACATGGCTGACCCCTGTATCGACAGTTGTGAATGCTGTAGTAACATAGTTATAAGCACTTCTGTGTTATTTGTGTCACACTAAATCAGTCGTACACGCAGCGCTGTCTTGTATCTGTGTTGTCACGTGGTTTGTATGCACAAAAAAACAGCGTATACGTTGTTTAAACTGGCATTGCTAACGACGGCTAACCTGGCTAAAGCTAATGAAAACAATGAAAATCTGACTTGCAAAAAGAACGCATTCAACTCGTGTGAGACGTCATTCCCAGTTGCGACCTCCCACTTCCGAGGCAAAAAGAACGCACCATTAACATCCCCTCGTTAGCAAACTTCTCAGGCCCCTGCCATAACTTCACGTTTGGCCAGAGTCCTGAGTGAACGAGAGGATTGGTTATTATCAGAACCTTGAAAAATCAAGAGCCCAAGTGTTTTCTCTTTCTCTAAAATGTACTTGCTCTCCACTTTTACAAACTAAACCTAACACACATACACAGATTAGCTAAGGGCTACCCCATAGTCACGTGGTGTGCAACCAAGCTTCACTACCCACCATCTTGGAGTTAAATAGCCTTTATGTGTCTTCTAGGAGTAGCCATTTTTGGTGTCTTTGTACTAAAACTACAAAGAGCCTCACATCTCACTGTTTTTCATCCGCCATCTTGACCGCGTGGCTTAGCTACCCATGAGGTCTCGTCACTTTCCCCTCTTTCTCTCTCTCTCTCTCTCTCACACACACACACACACACACACACACACACACACACACACACGTTCACCACATGTCTGCTTGTTTTTGCTTTTGTTGTAGTTTATAGTATATACAAACTGTTGATTGACAATTAATAATTTGGAAGTTAAATAAATTCTATTTTACTTTAAAGAGTAGTTGTTTGTGATTATTTGTGCATACGTTGTAGTACCAGATAAAGTAATCAAATTAATTAAGATCTGTATTTTAAAGGGAACACCACCTATGAGACTGTTTTTTTTAGTGGTGGGCCGTTATCGGCGTTAACATGCTGCGTTAACGTGAGACTCTTATCGGGCGATAAAAAAAATATCGCCGTTAATCTATTCTCAAAGTTAGGTTGGGAGCTGGGTTTATACTACGCAAGCTATGATGACTTTCACCTTGATATTTTAGCGCGGATGTATATAGCCTACTGACTGTAAAACAGTTCATCACCACCTCTTATGTAGGCCTACAGTTCAAAATGAATGTTTAACTGAATAAACAGTTAGTGACAGTGTTTCCCACACATAGACTAATGTGCGGCAGTGCGCCTCACAATCAACACCGCCCGCCGCACATATTAATTTTGTTTAACGCTATTTAAAACATGCAGCGTATTCGCTCAGCAGCATTTCCTTCCCTGCTCTCCTCCGTCTCTCTGTCACTTGCGTCTGCCAGTGTGTTAATGTTAGAGTCCCGACCCGACTCTTAGCAAACCAGCGTTTAGAAAGTTAACTAGTCGCAAGGTTGCCATAAAATGCAGTCGGGTTGTCGAGGTCAAAACACTATACGTAGCAGCTGTGAATCAAATAAATGTATTATAAATAATGTTATGTCATTTTTTTCCTCTTACACTGAATGTTTGCTGCTTCAACCCAGATGAGTATTGAAAAGTATTTTCCGCGACTGAAAAAGACCACCGCAGATTGCCTTCTAATCTGTGGGAAACACTCTAGTAAACACAAGTACATCTTATTGAATATGATTTATTTTCATCACCAATTATCATAGTAGAACAGCTTTCTCAAGCAGTTTGTGATGCATTTTGGAAACAGGAGATGAGCCCCTGGTCTAATGCGCCACCTGGCTTGAGAAACCCATTCTCAAAGACTTACTTTTAGCCATTATTTGGGTAGCACACATATTCTGAATGGCTTCAGCAGAATTCAAATGAGCCCTTTTAATCTAGATTAATTCCAAGATTACAGTGAGATTAATCTAGATTAAAAAAAATAATCTATGCCCACCACTAGTTTTTTTTTACAGTTCAGTTACTGGTCCCTGATTCCAGAGTGGTGCCCCGTTTTGATTGTTTGTCAATTTGGTAGAGTTATTAATACAAATATTCATAACTTTATTAATATTGACAAAACATCTTTGATAAATTACCATATAATAGAATCTGTACCCTTACCAATTCCCAACAATAGTTTGCAACCTTTCATGTAGCTGGAAATAATTAGTGAGCTTAATAAGACAAGACTTTGGTAACATTCATTACATGTGTTAATGCCCGCAAAAACATAATTAAAAAAAAACCTTGAGGTCACATTAGGTAACGCAAAGATTGCTTTGGTGATTGCTACTGTGTCCTGTTCTCTGTGGGTCGATATGAAAGCACAATTTCATGAGGGAGAGGCAATTTTGGGAGAGCGGGGACTCCAGGGATAACGTTTCCTCAATTCTTCTCAGGCTCCCTTCTAAGCCACTACGAAAAACAATCTGATATTTACTTTGTGGAATTAGACGAGTGCAAAAGAGAGCACGACCACACTGTTCTCCATCAGGGCAGCACACATTGAGAAAGCCACAGATAACAAGTCTGCTCTGAAACGTGCTCTTCATTCATGTGTCACTAATAGGAAGTGAGATAGTTTTCATGCTACAGTATTCATGCTGATTTTCATTGTTTGCTTTTCCTTTCCCACCTATTTGATCTTTTTATCAACTAAGATGGCCTTCGAAGGGGGTAGTTCTAAATATAGGGTTGTCTGCTTCTCACATTGCCTCATTTCTGCCGCACTGCTTTACTTACGTTCTTTCTTTTTTTCTTTCAGATCCTGTGCGTGTTTGTTCTCAAACCTTTTATATGTGCACCATAAATTCTCAGGAAGCAAGGGAATAAGTAAAGTAAAGTAGGTCCTTAGCTGAGTTTAGAGGAATACTTTACCCCCCCAAAATGATCCTTCAATCACTCACCTTGAATTCATGAAGAAAACTTTATCGCATGCCTCCACAGTGTACAAAGATTCTTAATGACTTGAAGTAAAAGGTGTCCATTTTCATAAACATCCATTTACAAACTCTCACACGACTCGTGCAGTATAATCTTACTCTTGATTACCCAGACATATGCTGCGTCCTGCTTGAATGCATTTTCACTAAAACTTTACTATTTAAAACCCTTCCGCATAAACTGTCTCACAACTGTGGAGGCATGCAAGAAAAAGTTTTCTTCAAGAATGCAAGGTAACACAGGGTGAGTAATTGATATTCAAATTGTAATTTTGGGGCTGAAGTATTCCTTTAAGAGTTGTCTTGCTGTTTTTAACAGGTACTTTGTCATTAAGAGTCTTTGGGCCCTATCTTGCACCTTTGCTAGTTTAACTCCGACGCAGTTGTCAGTTTCCCGTCCAGCGTCCACGTCGTTTAAACAGCAAATGCACCTGCGCCCATCTTTGCGCCCATGGGCTGGTCTTACAGGGAGGTGTGTTCAGGCGCATTCTTGGCGTATTGCTATCTTGAGGCAGCGGGAAGTGACCTACAAAAACCTGGTCTAAAGTCAGTAGCGCAGCATTTCATTGTTATTTTAACAGCGAATAAGTAAAATGTGCCTAGGCTTATGCACAGCGCACGCACACTATGCATGTTACACACACACAAGGAAGTGCAGCAGCACACAAATATGCAAAAGATTACAAATAAAAATATTACGGTGCAAATCCGCCATCATAATAGCAATGTGCCAAGGTACAAACGCGCCTGGCTTTTAAAGGGAATGGGAGACGACACTCTGATTGGTTTATTGCATGTTACGCCCAAAACACACCTACGAATTAATGAAGACACTAACTACAACCCTTTTGAACCATGCGCCCGGCGCACAGACCCTTTTTCCCGCTGTCAAACTAGCAAAAGTGGACGGCACGCACCTGCACCATGTGCTTCACACCATTTGCTGAGATCATTAAAATAGGGCCCTTTAAGTCACAAGGAGTGAGCACTCACTGTTCAACACCTTAAGATATCTGCTGCTACACCATAAAAACAGGAAGAGGAAGACTGGAGCGGTGTATGACATCATCATGACATCACAGATGACAGCTGTGCGGAACACTACATCCGTGAGACAGTAACAGTAAGGACCCTGAAAAAGAGGCTGCAGGAACACCAGACACAGACATCTTCAGACCAAAACTTCTCCCAGCATCCACTGCAAGAGGTCAAAGGCCGTCGAGCAGAGCGATCAGGGAGGACGTTCCCATATACAACCATCTGTTAACAGGTAAATGAATCCATATGTCAACGCACAAACACACACAACGTTGCTGTGTATGTGTGAAGACAGAAACAAATGAAAATCAATTTATTGCATTGCTTTTAGTGAATAATGAATGTGTTGATAATGTTCCTGATAATGCCCCAAAGCCTGTTCTTGCATGGCTGTTTGATGTTAATTTGATCACAAATCTCCCTTTGCAAAGTAACTAGTGGTGGTCATATTGCAGTAGCATACAGTAGTAATATTGTTGTGTAATTAACATGGCAACTTCTAGTCAAGACTGGATTGTCAATTGGACAAAAGGGCCAAAGGCCCCAGAGCCACACGTCACTGTGGTTCACTCTGAGTCCGTTTGTGGTGCCTTGTGTAAGTAGTTGCATATTTGTTTGTGAATATAAACGAGTAAAGTTCAATATAAACTGAAAGGAAAAGGGCCTTGGAGAGGGTTTTAATTATCATTTGGGCTGCTAGTGAGGCATTACTGTTTGGTGGGAATAAATGCTTGGCCTGGTCATGCCCTGTTCAGTACGATAAGAGCGGCCCCTACCTCTGCTCTCTTCCGTGTCTTTGTTGTTTGGAGGTTTCTCTCTTCTGATCAGTGGAGTCTGTCAGCAGGGAGTTAAAGATAGATGATGCCAGTTTAGGCCTTCCTACAGTCTGGCAAAATTGCAGGTCTTTCCATTCATTTTGGGCTGCGGCGGGGGGGATGCTGCAGGGGCGACACTTAAAAAAACGCAGCGGGCCTGACACTCCCCTTGTCATACAACCCTGCTGAAAATCACCGGATCGCTTTTCTTGGTGTGAAAGCCCACTTACCGTGGTTTGTGCAGCTGAGACAGAAGAGAAAATGACAGTCAGTGAGTTTGATGGCATGATTTCCCCCCAGGGTGCCGTATTACAGCTCCGGTTGATCCACAGCAGCAGGGAGGTGATCCAGATCTACAGTACCGGCAGCACAGACAGTACACATCACACCAACACACAGACTCCCAGCTGAGCTGGCTGGGACATCACTGTGAATCATGTAAGCTCTGCTGTGACGGCCTGTGAAATAAAGTTTCTAATAGGAAGCAGGTAAAAGGCGGAGATGTAGATATTGAAGGTTCTCTAGAGTTATAACCCTTTAATCGGGGCATAAGCAAGCATCTGTCTAATTTAGCTACTTGCCTGGATTACATTAATTTAAAAACAAACCTTGCTTGCTTAGAGCCCGCATCAATGGGGCATAAGCATTTGTTTAACTAAGCATTTGTTTAATTTAGCGGTTATTTGCCTGGATTGCACTTAAACTGGCTAGGCCTACACTTGCTTGCTTAGAGCCCGCATCAACGGGGCATAAGCATAGCGTCTGTTTTTAACGGCTATTTGCCTGAAATTGCATTTAAACTACACCAGTTACACTCAAGCACGTAGCTGTAGCTATCTTCCCTTACAACGACTGCCTTGCTGATCTCACGATTAAAACGCTGTTAGCTACTTTAGCTCAGCCATTAGCAATGGCCAATTCCTCTCCATCTCCTGCTCTCTCTTGCTCTGTGTGTCAAATGTTCAGCTATTCATCTGCCTCCTTCAGTGATAATGACACTTGTAATAAATGTACTTTATTCGCTGTTCTGGAGGCGAGGCTTAGTGAGTTTGAAGCACGGCTCCACACTATGGAATCAAAGTCGTATGCTTCCGTAGCTAGCCAGCTTAGCGTAGCTGGTGCGGGCCAACATGTAGCTTCTGCTAGCAGTCCCCCGGCAGACCCCAAGCAGTCGGGCGGGTGGGTGACTGTCCGAAGGAAGCATAGCAGTAACTGTAATCCGGGGCGTGCACATAGCAGTGGTCACTCCAAATCGGGGCATCCTCACCTTTCTAACCGGTTCTCCCCACTCATTGATACAACCACTGAGAAGCCAATTCTGGTTATTGGGAGCTCTATACTGAGAAACGTTAGGATGTCGGCTCCAGAGGCAGTGGTCGTGTGCGTCCCTGGGGCCAGAGCGGGCGATATAGAATCTAATCTAAAGCTGCTGGCTACAAATAAAAATAACAGTAAATACAGTAAGATCATACTCCACGTAGGTGGCAATGATACCCGATTATGTAAATCGGAGATCACTAAAATTAATGTTGAGTCAATTTGTGCATATGCAAAGACTATGTCAGACTCAGTAGTCTTCTCTGGACCCTTGCCAAACCTGATCAGCGATGAAAAATACAGCCGCATGTCATCCTTCAACCGCTGGTTGTCCGAGGTTTCTTCCTAAAAGGGAGTTTTTCCTTGCCACTGTTGCACTAGTGCTTGCTCTTGGGGGGATTTGTTGGTTTTTTTGTAAATTTAAAGAGTGTGGTCTAGACCTACTCTATCTGTAAAGTGTCTTGAGATAACTCCTGTTATGATTCGATACTATAAATAAAATTGAATTGAATTGAATTGAATTAATCCACGCATGTTCTGCTTCAATAAATCTGCCTCATCACAAATCACAGATTATAAATGAAATGCATATTAATTAAAACTCACAGTTTTATTGTAGATCTACTGTTTTAACTTTACATAGTTGACGTCTGTACGGGGATGATATCAATTACACAATGTATGCACAACTTCAGGCCATGGTATTTGCAGCGTTGGGAAGGTTATTTTGAAAATGTAATAGGTAAGTGATTACAAGTTACGTTATTCAAAGTGTTATACTAATGAATGTTTTCAACTGATAACCATGCTTATCAATCCTTATTCAAGGAGGAAGAACGTTAGTAAGACTATTCAACCAACTCTCCCTTACTGCCAACATTTCTGCAACTACCCGGTCATGTAGCTACATGCTGCACAACATCAGAAGGATACAGCCCCTTCTAAACCATATGGTGGCTCAGGTTCTGGTTCAGGCTCTTGAATCTTATGTCTTGACTACTGCTACTCCCTCCAACCTCTGCAGCTCATTCAGAATGCAGCAGCTCCTCTCGGTATTAACCTCCCTAAGTTCTCTCCTACTACACCGCTCCACCGCTCCCTTCACTGGTTACCAGTTGCTGCCCACAGCCTTTTCAAGACACTAGTACTTGCGTATGGATCACGCCCAGCTTACATCCAGGTAAATGGTTAAACCTTACACCCCAGCCCGCCCTCTCCGCTCTGCATCAGCCAATCTGCTTGCTGCCCCCTCACAGCGAGGGACACCTATTCACTCAGAGAAATCCCGACTGTTTGCTGTCCTGGCTCCTAAATGGTGGAACGAGCTCCCGATTGACATCAGGACAGCTGAAAGTCTACACATCTTCCCATCTGCAGGCTACAAACACAACTCTTCCGACTGCACCTTGGCTAAATAAAATGTACAGTAATGTAAAAGTTCCTTTGTAAACTGTGATGAATGTGTACATACAGTTTGAGTCATAGCTTTACTTTTCATTTCCTCTCGCAGGTTTGCTTAAAGTCTGATTGAATGTTGGTGTTTCTTGACCCGTTGAAGCCAATTTTAGCTTTACTGTTTTAAGAGATTTCATCAGCTCCTTTGGTGAGTAGGGTATATAAATAAAGCAGTAGCTTCACTTTAACAATGAGAAGTAAAAGGCTATTGAATTCAGAAACAAAGCAGTAATGAGTAGCTCTCTGAAGACCATGACAGGACGTGATGAAGAGATCGATTGGGTGTTTGTTAGCATTCATTGATCTGCATGTCATCTATCTGTCCACATGTCAGCTTTGCAGAGGAACACTTCCATCCTTACTGATCGCAGCCAGTTATGTGAAAGAAAATAAGAGCTGAGATATTGAACATTGTGTTTGTGGGTTTTGAATAAGTGAGCTGGATCAATACATTGAACAGACGTGGAAAGTAATTGATAGGGCAGACGGACACTCTCGGAACACTCTTGACATATTTCTATGCTCTGATATCATGTTTCCTTCATCAGCTGTGGGAAACCACTACAAATAAGCAGTGCAAGCGAGAGGCCTTTGTGCAACCATGTGTAAATACATTGATTTGACATTTACGTAGGCACTTGGCAAGGAACTCACAGCCAAGAATGACTTTGAATGGCACGGGAAAGAATGTATGTTTTACAGCGCTGTGAGTGAAAGGAGGGCTAATGGACAAAGACGAGTGGTGCTAGAGGAGGCAGCAAAGGGGGAAAAAGAAGGGTGGGTGAGGAAAAGAGAAAAAAAAAATGGCAAAAATATTGTGTTTGTATATTGTCATGAGCATAGCCTCAATAACACTGTTAGTAATAATAACCATATTCACACCTCCAACACCCCGCACCAACACGTCTCACACTTCTATGACATATGATGGCCAGGTATGTTTTTTTTCCCTTTCTTACATGCTGACAAGAGACTCAAGTAAACACATGTGGTGTATTAGTAACAGTGGATCAATGGATGGGGTATGCATGCATAAGAGCAAGAAATAACATCAATATAAAATAATTAATATACAGGTCTCAATAAAGCATTTATTACTATTGACCATGGTGGTTTACAGACTTAATCAAACCCCGTTAATGAGTGGAGAAACATAATGATTTTACTAACTTAACACAAATCAAATCAATTATTATTATTAAATCAAATTTTGTAGGTAGTAAGTTAACACTAGCCCCACCAGGCACAGTACTTTAACCGCCAGACCCGACATTTAAGGGGGCTTTCACACCTACAATGTTTAATCCGGACTTTTGGACTGTTCACTGTTCAAACAGCCAAAATTTGGTCCGACCAAAAGAGGTAGTCTCGGTCCGGATCAAACTGAACCATGGTCCGGTGCGTTTCTAGTTTGAAAGCATTTTCTGACCATTTACAGGAAGTTCCAGTGTTCCAAAGTATACACACTATCAGAACTTTGGTTCAGACCTTGGTGCAGACTTTCATGTGGGAAAGCGTAATCTGTATCCTTTTCTTTGGCTCATGGGCCATTAACGTGTCATCCCTCTCAGATGAATGTCATAGAAATGAAGTTCCCGTTTTGTACCAAGGACCTCTGTAAATAAGGCAGCAAACTCTGTTGGAGACCTTAGCCTTGAAAAATATGAGTAAGGAACTATCAAACTGAAGCAAGGCCATGTAAACTATTACCAAATAAAAATGCAGCTTTCTATTACTGCAAAACCATACTGTGATCTTATCCTTTGGACTGAAAGGGAAGGTCCTCCCTTTTGTGGAACATGTGACACCATGTGTGTCATGTTTGGACAAGGAATGTGCTAGAGACTTTCTTTTCTTCTTTTTTTAAAATGTATCACTTCAGAACTGCTTGCCAAGTATTTTCCCGCTCCAAAAGCAGCAGCAGCAGCATTTGCTAGTCATAATTAGCGGCGCTGCCTTCGTGAGCCATGTTTTTTTTTTTGTTAAAAAGTTTCACTAAATTTGCCTTCACGTGAAAATAATTCCTAAACAGTGAAAATGTCCAAGCTGCGGGTAATTCATCAATAAAAAAAATTTAAAACTCAAGAACTAGTGATGAGATTTAAACAAGACGATACTATTTTTTAGCATTTTCATAGCAAATTAATAATAGAAGGATGAAACGTGAATATTCAGAGTATAGTGATGGCAGAGGGTAGCGAAGATGCAGCAATTCTGCTCAGGAAGATCTGAGGAGCGTCTGCACTGATTATTAAGTTCAGATGAAAGAGAAGCAAAGGAGAGATGGAGAGGAAAAGAGCGTGATGATTGATGAGGATAGACAGGAGAGAAAGTGTAATTGTATCACGCAAATTGAAAGTCCTTCTCCGCCTGTCTGCTGTATGTTTAATGGCTCTTCTAAAAGCTGTAGAAAGCACTACGTTCTCAATATAACATGACCATTGCTATCCTATTACAGCGTGCCTGTTATGCACACACGTCTTTTCCCGGCAAACCTTTACTGTACATAAATGTTAAAGCACTTGATGGCTCATTCATGTGCATTATCAGTGTCACACTCGAGCCAGCCCCAGCTACACTAAGCTGTTCTGTCTGACATGGGTGAATGAACCTGTGTGAGTGCCTGTGCATGGGCCAATATTTGCTGCTGGGCTCTGATTGTGGGTTTCCTTCAGGTGTTCCAGACCAGCAATCCAAAGACATAATGTCTTGTAGAAGAAAATGTGTTTACCTGTCTGTATGTTTAGCCCAGTCACTGTCCAAGGGTCACCCCGACTCTCACATTGACCAGGATACACTTCAGGCCCCATGTACCTCAACAGGACCAGCTGTTACAGGAAATTAACAAATGGAGCACAGCGTAAATTCCTTCAGAAAGACTTCTAAACTTAATCACTTTTCTCGCTCTTCTAAACCGAACAGCTGTTAGAGGTGTTCACTCTTCTTTTAACCAATCAGAAGCAAACTCATGTCTACCTCCTACATACCTGATCACCCCTATATGTAGACTTCACCTGGTGGCTAAGGTACTTTCAAAACAAAAGCACTAGCACACACTTAAAATAACCAAAATAAAAATACTAATGCTATAAACAAGCTATATGATTCAAGCAAAACAGAAATTAAATAAATACATATTTCACTATTAAATATAACAAAACATTGAATAGCTCCAACATTCCGGCCCCTAATTGTGAAAAGTGTAACGTCACAATTACCTTTATTTATTTCTATAAAGGGAGCTATACTCTCTACATATACTCTAATTCCCCTATATCAATTATTTTCTCTTTTGTCCATTAGCTGTAAGAGAAACAGACAGAAGACAGGATAGAATGAGAGAAAGAAAGAATACATATATCCATGATGCTACACTGTGGCCTCCAGCAGCAGGCAGATCTTCGTTCCAGGTCTCTCCAACACACTGGTCTTAGTTTGGAGGCGCACACAACGAACCAATCCCTTGGAGTCAGACTTAGTACTCAGAACTCGGCCCATCATCCAGGATCCTCCTGGAGCTGTAGCATCAGCAATGATGACATTATCACCTGGAGAGAAGCCTCTTCTTGCCTGAGCCCATTTTTGTCTTTCCTGCATTTCCTGCAAGTAAGTACTCAGGTGTCCATCTTTTCCAAAAGATCTCCACAATATACTGTACTTGCTTCCATCTTCTTCGTATGTACAAGTCACTCTTCGCAAAGAGTCCTGGTGGAAGAATGGGTTTTGCTTTCAGCAGAATATGATTTGGCGTGAGCGCCTCGAGGTCATTGGGGTCATCAGAAACCTTTTGTGATGGGTCTGTCGTTCAGTATTGCCTCCACCTCGCATAACAGCGTCTGCAGACCTTCATCATCCAATACTTGCTGTCCAAGAACAGAGGTAAGTATGCTTCTTACTGAGCGAATCAGCCGCTCCCAAATGTCACCTTGATGTGAGGCTGCTGGCGTGTTAAAGCTCCACTTAATTCCATCTTCAATCAAGGCACCCTGGATTTTCACATTATTCAAAGCAGCAAGACTTTGCTTCAAGTCTTTGTTCGCTGCGACGAAATTCGTGCCATTATCAGACCTTAAACTTGACACAGGACCTCTTCTACAAATGAATCTCCGCACAGCATTAATGCAGGAGTCAGTATCAAGGGAGTGTTCCACTTCCAGGTGTACAGCTCGACTGGTCAGACAGGTGAAAAGTACTCCATACCTTTTTGGAAGGCTTCTGCCTCTTTTAACCACTAACTCCCACGTCTGTGAAAGGAGCCTTGTCTGGCATTACTCTCTCCTCAGGTAAGTCTGCCATTTTTTGCTCTGTAACGTTTACACACAATGCATTCTGTAAGTGTCTTCCTTGTAGCAGAGTTTCCACTAATTATCCAGTCCCTCCAGAAAAACGCGATTATGCGATCGCAGAATTCAATGCATAATCAGCCAATGTCCGCATATTCATGCGGGGGCCGCATTTTTTCAAATACGCCGCACTTTCGCCGCATAAATTGCCGATTTCAGCGCAAAATATGCGGGGCTTGCATGATTTCATAATCCCCGCATTTTCGTTGCAAAAAAGTCACATATATCTAGGGTTGGGTACCGAAACTCGGTGCCAATGGGCCCCCGGATCCGACGTAAACGGTAGTAACGAGACCGAATAAGAACGAAGATTTCGGTGCCTTGTTTCGGTGCCTGACTTTACACTACAATCGACAGCAGGTAACGTTAGCCTACCGTTAGCTAGCAGCGTGATTAAACACGGTTAAAATGCTGACAGGTGACGTTAAACCGTGTAAAGTGTGACTGTATATCAACAGTCTGCTCTGCAGCGCAGCAGCTGCTGATGTCAAACACATTCGGTGCATTCCCATCTGGTGGTTGTTTTTGTCGTCCAACAGCAATTTACTGGTGAAATAAGTTATTGTTTATTATAAGTTATAGTTATTACATTAAATCATTTAATTTTGACCATATGGCCTTAGTAATAAACAATGTGTTCTTAAATGTCACAGACTGTTGTTTAGTAGGCCTATCCTTCTTGTTTCTTCTTCTTTTTTAAAAACTTTCTTAAAGTATCAGTTCAGGCACCGTTTTAAAAATACCGATTTAGCACCAGTATCAGAAAAAAACCCAGACAATACCCAACCCTACATATATCTCAGCAGAAAGTTAAAAAATGTTGCGTTTACTTCACACAAGAGCAGCCATTTTCCCCTGTTGCCATGGGAACGTTATGAAGTGACGTAATTTCACCTACTGAGTGGTGAAATGGTGTTGGGGGAATCACTTTTTTTCTCTTTTTCATCAAACCGCAGTTTTTCCAAGTTCCCGCAATTTTTGCAAGTTCCCGCAATTTTTGCAAGTTCCCGCAATTTTTGCAAGTTCCCGCAATTCCATCGCATAAAATGGCATAAATATCCCGCATATTCCATCGCATTTTTTAAGAAAACGTGCCGCATAATCAAGGATTTTTGCCCGCAACAATCACGAAAAAACTCCGCATTTTTCTTGAGGGACTGATTATCCAATATTCTTTCGAAGTCTGTTCAACATTTGGTTTCTACCAGCGTGTCCAAGTTGTTGATGGATATGATGTAAAATCAGCTGGGAAACATGCAGGTCCTTTGAAAGGATAACAGGAGGCCTGGGTTCTGCTGGTAGTGCTGACCTTTGCAAGCGACTACCAACTCTGAGAATGCCATCCTCCAGTAAAGGGTCGAGCTTGTACAGTAGACAGTCCTTGGAGACATTACCTGAGCTGTGGTTTAATGATGCAATTTCACTCTTGAACTTATCTTTCTGGAGAAAAAAAAACAACTTATTGCCTTCTCTGCTTCATCACAATTTTTCAAAGTCAAGCCTTTTACTCTGAGTGTTGCTTTGAAGCTCTGCAGTTTCTGTTCAACACAACCTTTAACTCCTTCTTGTCACTCTCAGCAGCTTTAAGTTCTTGTCTCTTTCGGCTCAAAAGCAAAACAACTTCTTTAAGCTTGAGAAACCAGGCACCAGAAGTTTTAAGAATATAGCTTACTCATTATCACAGGTGTACAAATATGTTTTCGTCATGATTGTACCACTAATGGTGAGGTGGATGAAATATGCCTTTTAAGGCTTTTACACGTAGAATCAAAATAGAAATATCATTCACTAATGTCGTACAGTTTCACATTGACTTTGTAATTTCACTGGCTTTTTCAAATGTTTTGCAGCAGTATTCTTGTCAAAGAAGACACATAGGTGTATCAACATCTTTTAAAGATCTAAGAAACTCTACTAAACAGAGTTTTATCATGTCTCCAACCAAATACAGCAGTAGCATAATCCTTGGGAGGTGGCAACTGTTAAGTAAGAGAGGCTGATTGTTGTAAATATACTGTATCACACAGGCATTATTCTGACTCATGCCAGTTAAATACACTCACTAACCTTTTTGTTGACCTGGCAGCATTATTTCACTTTTTTTGTTTGTTTTTCATCCCGTCTCTCCTTGTTCCTTGTTTTTGACTTCGGCCGGTGACCGACTGGATGCGTGGCGTGAGCGTGGTGTTTCTGTTGCGTGTCAGCTGCGTGGATTTTTCTGTGTCTTACACACCAGAAACATGTCTGACGCTGCGCTGCTGCTGCTGTACACATGTTTCCCATTGATTTACTGCACTCAAGCAGTATACTTCATGTTAAACATACTGATTTGATTACAGCAAAGATGTCGGCAGTATTGAAAGGAAAATAGGCTACAGTATTGACAGGTGCGACATTTGAAAATCGATAATAATAAAAGAAAAAAATTACATTTATATCTGCATTTATGTCAAAACCTAGAGACTTTCAAACATCAAAATGTAATTTATTAATATGTATTATTGTCAAAATGACATATAAACATCTTTTCCTATTCTATTTTGCCTGGAAACGCTTCCAACACGCTTGCGTGTCGTGTGAAAAATAGGCGTTGGTTCTATTTCTAGCAGGCACGCGTTTTCGGTGAGACGTGCGTGTCACGCAGGCAGTTTCCAAGCTCTAACCTGTTAACATGGGAGCCGAAATAAAAACTGACACGCCACGCAGCGCATCCAGTCTGTGGCCGGCCTTAGTAGCAAGTTCTGTTCTGAAGCTCTGCCAAATTCATATATTTAGCCATATAGAAACCAAAACGGCTTGGAACAACTTACAACTTAGCAGTGAAAAGTGGATCATGCTGCAGGACTGTTTGGAGAAGCAAAGTCTCCTTTAGCGTCTCAGTAAGGCGTAATTTTTCGACGCACTTGGTCTGGACAGCTTGGCGTCACTTTTTGTACATTTCAGTGACACGCTGGACAAGAACGGGACAGCTGCTGTTCTGCCCGGTGCGTTCCATACAGATGCAAAAAGGGGATTGCGTCTGTATCTGACGCTGAGAGACACTGACGAGTTGGGAGTGAAAAATGGACAAACATTGTAACTGACAAGATTTGAAGAGGACCACAGTTGGAAACGGAAACACGTGAAGTAAAAGTGGAACAAAACAACAGCAGGCTTCTGATGTTGCCATCACTGCAAGGCTTTGAATTCAGATTATGAGAAAATGAAGGCTTTATCTAACTTTAATCACACTGATCGAAGTGACATTTTGACATTTTGCTTAGGGAAATAGTGTATTTTTCATGCTTTCAGGAGGCAGTCCATATGTACCACAGGGATGAGGGATTAAGTGCTAAAGAGTGTTGACCAAAATGTTTCCCAGATTTCTAACATGGACAATTCATGTCAGCCATTTTCTTAAATCATTTTTTTTTTATTAGCGTCGCAACATTTTGGGAAATATGGTACTTACAGCACCCTGCTGTCTCATGGTTAGATGAGAGGATCACAATCTATTGTATCTTTATGTTCTCAGTCAAGAGACAGATCTGAGATAAGGTTTAGTATAGCTGAGCACAAAGACTGGATTACTCCGGATTATTACAACCTGGGTCTTATTTTTGTAGTTTTGGACAAATTGACATCACTAAAGTGAAGTCTGCCAAGGTAAGAAACACGAGCAGTCAGATGATCACACAGGTTCAGTTCAATTCAACAACTGTATTAATCCCACAACGGGCAATTAGCTAAGAGCAACTACAGACAACAAACACATACATAGCAGCACACAAGCCTACATATAGGCCTACACCCTAGAGAGTACATACATAATAATCAAAAAATAGATTTTATCCATCGTCGAACTGCAGAAGGGATAAAAGAATTAGAGTGTCGATACGTTTTAAAAGCAGGTACATCATGATCTGAAGAAGGCAAAATGCTCGTTGCTTTAGGTAAGATCTGTTGATTACAAGATCATTTAAATCTCTTTGTTTCACACCAATCGTTTTTTTTCTGTACCCAGGTTAGCCAAATGTGGAAGTGAAAACAAAGGCAATGTTACCCAAACTGTTGTAATCATCCATCACAGTTTGCAGACCCAATTCCTGCTTCATCTTTGACCTGCTGTACTTACTTGTATTGTGCGTTGTTTTCCTGCGCAATGAGAGATTATTACCGGTACAACATTTCAGGTGCACTCATTGATGGTTTTAGATAATCCTGATAAACTGTTGATCTGATTGACTTTCTCGAATTTCATGGAGACTGTTCTCCCAAGAAAAACGACAGCTTCAGTTTGTTTAAAAGCCTGATACATCTAAGATCCATGTGTGTTTGAATATGTATATTTGAGAATATGATGTTTGGAACATTGATTTTCTGTTCAATGTACTTGTTCGGGGTTCAGCAGCTTTAGTGATACAAACAGAGAAAGAAAAGACAAAAGAAAGGAAGAATACACACCCACCTTGCCAACACTGAAGTTATATCAGTATGGAATATCAAAGCATGTCAACAGATTATTTGGTTAAGAGTTGGACTAGGACCAAGCAAATTCTCTATATCCACAACTTTCTGTAACTCTAAAAAAAGCGGACAGGCCTTGAACCTAATATGAAACTCCGGAGACCCTCCCAGAGAGGGAAATCTACGCTCTTCTAGTGAAATCAATATGTGAAACTGGCCACAGGACACTTAGGAGAACTTTGAGCAATGTATGAAAGCAGAGAGCTCGGTAACCTTTACATACTCCCTCATCAGCCTGTCGCTTTGTCTGTGTGAAATGTGTCTTTACGTACTGTCCTGACAGGTTGATACCCCTCCTTCCACCCGTCTCTCTACTGTGTGGCACTTCTATTAGAGGTGGCAGGCACATTAGCATTCAGTGTAGCAGTATGGGGAGATGAGGCCAGGGAGGGGAGGGGGGGAGACACTTCAAAGCCAGCTCAGATCTGCAGACAGTTTAGTTGAGGCCACAGGAGCCTGGGGAACATATCAAAGGCAAATAAAAAAAGATCACACTTTAAAAGAATCACACAGAGGAGTGATGGGACGTACACCTCATACAGCAACACAAAGGACATTGAGAAATACTACAAAAGACAGAGACAAGAAGAACAGTGAAATAAATGATTGGTTTGCTAAGTGAGTGATGAAAAGAAAGAAGAAGCCAAATCAGGACATGAATGAATGAGACATCATCAATGTACTGTTGTTACAAAGACAACACATATCCGAACACACTCTTTCTAAAACACATGAGTTAGAGGGTCTAACTCTAACCCTCAGTGCTACATGCCCAAACTCTTCGATTGTCCTCGGGTCAGACTCGAGTCACAAATTTGATGACTTTAGACTCTACTGACTCGTGACTTTACTTGGACTTGAGCCTTTTGACTTGAAAAGACTTGATACCTTTCTCCAAACTCAACGATTAAAAAGTATCTTATTTAAAACGTGTTTTACATTTAAATGAATTTCCTGAATCGACTAACGCTATTAATTCCCAGCAAGTCGATACTTCATGAACACATCATGCCCCAGATCCACTTTAGCCAATCTGACAGACAGACCAGAGAGAGGAATTAGAAGTTATGTCGCTGAGTGCCAGTTGGAAATGACGACACCAAAGATAATTTTGTTTGTGGATTGAGTCTATTGGTGGTCAACAACAAATGGATGGCAGTATGCAAAACATGCAGGTTAAAAATTACAGATGGAGATGCAACAGCTTCCAAATTCTTTTCACATTTAAAGCTTCTGTTAACCCAAAACCAGAAACAAATAGGCTTTTAAGTAAAGTAAATGGCTACGCGCTGCAATCTGCTAACGCTATAGCAGCGACATCATGGGGTAACCCTAAGTAACAGAAAAGGCACAACCTTGTGGGTTTATGCAAACTGTTATGTTCTCTCTCACACACAAGCACACACAGATTATTCATCCATAATTTGAGTAATTTTACTCAGCCACACTATCATTGTGTTTTTTTTTTCTTTTACATTCATCTTTTTATTTCATTTAGATATAATGCATGACATTATGAAAGTGCTATTAAGTAGCATTTGATAAAACTTCTTCTAATAAATAAAAGGCATTCATGATGTGTGCAAATTCATTTTATTATGACTACATTCTACATTTGAATAGAGCATTATGACTTGTTAAGGACTCAAAATACTAAGTGTACAACTTGGCACCTGACTTGGGACTACTGCGCTTTGTCATAGGGATAGTATTAGCCAGGGGATGAGCAGTGCCTGGTGATCACCAGACATAATGGTTAGAATTCTTCCCAAATAGTAAAATTTTGGTCTCATCAGACCAAATAATTTTTTTTCTGTCATGCTCTTAGGGGCCTTTCACACCTACCTTGTATGGTCCGGACTTTTCAATTTGATCCAGACCACAATTACAGGTCCTGACCAAAGAGCCAGAATTTTGTTCAACCAAAAAAAGGAAGTCTTGGTCCGGATCAAGCTGAATCATGGTCCGGTTAGTTTCTAGTGTGAAAGCATTTTTTGGATAGTTTGGACTTTCAGACCAAATACAGGAAGCTCTGGCAGGATTTTTTGGGCCCTATCTTGCACCCGGCACACACGCACGCACACTATGCTTGTTACACACACACAGGGCAGCACACAAACATGCAAAATATTACAAATAAAAATATCACAGTGCAAATCCGCCATCATAATAGCAATGTGCCAAGGTACAAATGCGCCTGGCTTTTTAAAGGGAAAAGGAGATGAAACTCTGATTGGTTTATTGCATGTTAAGCCCAAAACACAGGTTTCAAAAAGGTGCATTTACAGGCAGTGCGTTTACAGGATTCGTGTGGACAATCGGCCCAAACGATGCAACAAAAGTGTGTTTGCATCCAAACGCGTCTTCATGTTGATGGCCTCTTAGTGTGTACGTGAGAGAGTGTGATGGTGTCAGCGCTCAGAGCAGACAGCTGTCGGCTATCAGAGCAGAGAATAAATCAGCAGTTTACTTTTTAAATGGTAGTAAATGTGCAGTGTAGGTTTCAGTCTGTCTCTGAATAAATGCTGCAGCTCCTCAAAACCCCAAGTAAAGTTCCTGTGTCTTGCTTCTCAACAACGCAACAAAACAGCACGGGGAGAGCAGCGGTCAGCTGGAAGAAATTCAGATACAGAGAGAGGATACGAGAGGACGGGGAAGCAAGTCTACAAACCAATCAATTTCAAGCATCGGGAGATGCAGCTCACGTAAAGTTTAGATTCTCTGCCTTATTGGTTGGGGGAGAATGCCTCTCCAGCTTCTCCTGTAGTTCTGGGTGTATGTCCTGCACTGAGTGAGAGGAAAACTGCGCTACATCGTGTTTCCCCCCATCTGCAGCACTGTTGTCGGCCAGACTGTGGCGATCAAAGGGCCGTATTAATTAGGTGATCGAGACAAGAAAGTCTCCTATATGGTTCCAGGGCTTTGATTATGTTGCTGCCTTGATCTGTTACCCACACTATTCGGCTGAATTTATATATTCGTTTTTTTGTTACGTTTCTTCATTCAGGTCCATTTGCGATCCGTTCCATTCTGAACAAACAAACAGCGCAGTTTCCGTTCTTCGTCCTTGTTGCGTTAATCATTAAGATAATTCTAAACAGATTTCTGTAGTTCCAACAACTCTGAATTGTAGTTGAGAACGTCAGGTATAATGGCCCACGTATTAAACACTGTCGAGTTTAAATCGGGCTCGGGCTCGTAATTACAGCTAATGTGCCGGGCCAGGCTTGGATACAACGTGCACAGGTAGGGTCGGGCTTGATTTTTTGGGCCCGGTCTAAGCTCTAAGTTCACGTATGTGATGACGACAGGACGTACTGTAGATCTGTCGTGTAGTTCTTTAGTGCACTTAGTGCAGTGTGAAACCAAATGTTACCTACTCTCAGGTGTGAAAAGGCCCTTAGAGTCCTTTAAATGACATTTGGCAAACACTAAGCAGGCATTATACATATATGTATACTCTTTTACTCAAGAGTGGCTTCATCACTGCAGAGGACTTCGTAAGCTTTCTTATTGGGTTTTTGGTCACCTCCCTGACTTTTCCTATCCCATTAGTCGATGTGGACGGACTCACAACACTAGGAAGAGTGCTGGTGGGTAACAAACTTATTCCATTTATACATTATTTAATCCACTGTGCTACTGGGAACACTAGCTTTGGATATGGTTTTATACCATTTCCCTTGTCTATGCCTCGCCACAATTATATTGTAGCGGTCTACTGATAGTTCCTTGGACTTCATGGCTCGGTGTTTTTCCTGACATGCAGTGTGAATTACGGGACCTTATATACAGGTGTATTCCTTTCTAAACTATATCCAATCAAAGATGGCAAAAATGGGCAAAATGGCAATTTTATCCTTTAAAATGTGCATGTACAACACAATAAGTGCAAGCAGTGAAGGGGTGAATACTTTCTGAAGTCACTGCACCTGTGTAGGTGTGCTTTTATGTGTTTGGTAGCAGCCAATGACAACCACAAACCTTGAGTTTTTGTTTAGTGTTTTTGTTGTTTCCAGATTAAACCTACTCCAAATTGTCCAATTATTCATGCACTTATATGTTCAGTCCACTCAGAAAGACAAATAAGAAACTGCCCTCACTATAATTAAGTCCTTGAAACACTGCAGGGCTTTCAGAACAGAATATGCATAGACTCACACAGCCATATAGTTTTAAATGTCTTTTTCCAATACACACCTCATATTGGCCCTATCTTGTCTAAAATGTTGAACCACTCCCTGGGAATTGTTACATTGCAACTACAATTTAGTTATCCAGTTGACATGAGGTAACCATTTAAAACTGGTATTAACATGTGACCTGTGTCTAGATAGCCTACGTTATCTGGATGGCACCATGCCATTGGTCTGAAGGCCCATTATTCCGAAACCAGAAAATCAGAAAAAATCTTCCATTGGACGGAAGCTCATTAGTCTGATGGCTTGTTATACTGAGAACAAAAGAACACTGCTGCGAAATCCTGTTGCTCTGAAAATAAACATTCCTTGGAACCCACAGAACATTTTGAGCATTAAACACTTCATTTCCTGCATTCTGGTGAATTCTTATGCACCTATTTCTACCTTTTTCTGAATCAATTTATGCTGGAAACATCTTTATGTAAAGAGAAACATAGATTACAATCCAAATATAAAATCATAATGGAACAAATTGCAGTAAGGCTCTCAGGCATTCTGTATTGCTTTCAACTGTTTATTCTCCTTTGGATCGACTCTTCTAATTATATCTGAGTCAGCACACATGCAGCCTAGGCATGACTTACTCCTCCCTCCTCTTTTGTTGGGGAAGTAACCTCCTTAAATGTGCATATGACAACTATTAACCTCAATGATATATTATTCATTTTCATTTATTAATAAACCCTGGACTGGAATATTTGTCATGTCAACAGCAGAGCACATCCATACACCTGAAGCTGCACAGCTTTTTACAGCGAGAGTGGACACTAAGCGATGCACAGGTCTGCTTCAGAGCTCCGTGTGTTTGAGTCTGAACCGTCACAGGAACTTCAAACTAAATCATTAGTATTGCGCTCCTAAACTTTGTGTTAATGGCATCAATGTATTAGACTGATTTGGCTATGATTCCTCCAAAAATGAAACCTTTCACAGAGCTTTGCTCACGTTTAGACGGTTGCTAGGTGATAGCAACAAATACAGCATGGTCGGACCCCGCACGTAGCTGCCCGTTCCATTCACCTCGGAAAAATAAAAATGAAAAAAAAGAGAGAGAGAGAGATAGAGACAGAGAGATCCGGGGCTATTCATAAAACATTCGGGGCTGTAGCCCCGGCAAAATCAGCTGACGCCGCCTCTGGTAGATCTGTCTTTAGTAAAATAGTCAATTGCTTATATTGAATGTCTTCCTTCAGAAATAGACGGATAGAATTAGCGGTCTAGACATTTATTACAAATCACTCGACTTATCTTTGATATTAGAGTCCAGGTTGAATGGTGGTTCAGGTTTGATACTCACTGCAGACTGAAGTAAGCCTCCATCATTCTTACTGTGAGAGTCCTTTCATAAACACACACACACACACACACACACACACACACACACACACACACACACACACACACACACACACACACACACACACACACACACACGCAGAGGCAGATTGCTCCACTTGTCTCGCTCCTTGATTTATTTGAACTTTCTGCTTTCAATTTCCAACACATTGTCACTTCAATATGTAAGCAGCCCCCCATGCTCGATTACCCTTTGCACTCTAAGATAATTTCTGTACCCTTAAATAATCAGCATACATATGGAACAGGCTTAATGCAAATCTGTTAGTTGACCTACATTTGGCTTTGTCCCCTCCAGCACTTGGACAATTTACATGTTGTTGTTTGGATATTTACAGCAATCTCACAATTGCTCATGATACAAAGATGGAAGGGCTTTATGTGTGCAGTTCAGTGATGTGAGCGTGTTTGCCAAATTACTTCTTTTTTTTACACTTGGTAACACGCATATATCTTCTTATATCTTAACACACAGAATCACTTTTCAAAAGCTTTGACACAAAATGTATAGACTGTTTTCTCATTCAAGTTCAAGTTATCCATTGTCTTGTGCACAACAAGTACAGCTGTTGAGAATTAAATCTTAGATCTCAGGCTCCCTCCAACAATACTCATTAACCCCATGAGGCCATCAATGTTGTATACGACAGCAAACTACATGTTTTATGTGATATTCAATATCTCTGATCGACTTTTTTTGTTTTAGAAGCAGAGAGATGTGCCATGTCCACGAGGTCTTCTGTGCGATCGTAAGTCTTCCAGAAGTTTTTTTTTTTAATCCATAAATCACGTTGCGTAATGTGCGATATCCCCTTAGCTTCAACTTGAGGCGTTCTGATTGTTTAGCATGAAAGCTAACATCTGGGCAGGCCTTCCAGAAGCTTTGTAATTTGGCCTAGAACTACACGTGCTTTTCAGAGACCTTGCACAATAATTCCAGAACGATAAAATCCACAGCTGAAGGATTATTTAGTAGTGCTGTCAAACGATTAAAATATTCAATTGCGAATAATCGCATTAATGTCAGTTATCTCACAATTAATCGCACATTTTTCTCTATTCTAAATGCCCCTTGATTTGTTTTTGTCCCATTATCTTTTCTCATTTTAATGCTCTTATCAACATGATACAACGATACTTTTAAAACGGTGAACCGAAAGATACATCGAGACCTGGTGCCAATACAGCACCGGTGCCTTAACGACCGTCATCTATCTATCTAGTAGTTGATCCAAAAAAAAAAAGGACCACAAAACAGCGAAAACAACCACTGGATGGGAAAAGTGTATCTTAAAAAAAAGGTAAACTTTGAATGCACCACGAGGCTGGTGAGGCGAGGCTGAGTCTGTGTTTTTCAGAGAAAGGCAGCTACAGTCTGGTGTTAGAATCCTCTACAGTGAAATGCAGTCACACTTTACACCGTTTAGCTGTCAGCATTACTCCAGCTGCTAGCTAACAGTAGGTTAACGTCAGCTGCTGCTAAGTGTGTTGACTAGCGTCCCGTGTGGCGATGTTTCAGTTCCTTCTAACGTCCGTTTTCGGAGCATCAGAGAGAAGCGCAGGCATTAAGTGGCACCTAAATAAGGCATCAGAATCCACGTTGCTATTCGGTCCAGTAGATAACGGTCGTTAAGGCACCTGTGCCGTTTTAGCACCGGGTCTGGATTCACGTGGATGACAGTTTCCCATTCAAACCGAAAAGCAACTAGTTTGCAGGTATGTACTAGGCTACTCTTTGGCCGGCTCGCAAGCCCAAACAATTGTGTCTATTGTTTTGTTTCCGGTCTAGCTAGATCCGGTGTGGTGTTGTAGTTTTTCTAACGTTACTAGTTGTTGCAACAGAATGTGTAAAAAACTACAAAGTTTGCTAGGCCAAAAAGAACATTAATCTCACGATAAAAAAATTTGACGGCATTAAAATGGGTTTGCGTTAATGCCGTTAATAACGCGCTTAACTGACAGCACTAATATTTTGTCATTTTTTCATATGAAAAGGTATCATTTTACTGTTAGCCCCGGCCAATAATGCAGTACACACTCACACACACACACACACACACACAATATATATATATATATATATATATATATATATATATTTTTTTTTTTCTTTTTAAAGTTTGTGCCTTGACTTTGTTAACATTGCTGTGTGTGAAGCACCTTTTTACCATCCCAGTCACATCATTAAATTAGACAGATAAGCAGAACTGTCCAGAGGCAGAGGAATAAACTCTGTGAATGTAAAACTTAAAGGTGATATTTCCCTTTAATGAAGTCATTACAATGTTAAGGAAATCAAATTTCACAGCAGGGTTCTGCTGTTTTTATGTCTTAATCAGGAGGAACCTCCATCACAGTGGAAATAGATAATGTGGTTGGCTCATATTCAGTCTCTAATGAAGGTTTATCAGCAGTTTAAGTTACTTGTATTTAAACTTGTGCCATCAAATTAGGCATTAGTTGTTGTCTCGAAATGTGAAACAGAGACTTGGACAAATTTATTTTTCTCTCCACTGGTTTATTAAAAAAATAAACAGATTGGTACTACGACATATTATCTTTATTGTTACTATGATTGCCACAGTTCATCATACCGACTACTATAATTATTATGTCTCTGTGTCCCAACCATAGACCTATATAAAAATGGACCCAGTGACTCCGCTGTTTTTGACGGAGACAAGTGAAGTCTCCTACCAGCATTTTTCCGGTGATGGTAGAGCGTTACTGAGCGTTACTGCGCAGCTGCAAACTGATCTTCCCACCGTAGATGTGACGTGAGCAACGTGTCTGAACGTTGTCAGTCTTCTGGTAGCTGTGCCAAGAGAAATCTCAATCATTCCCAATCTTGCAGAGACAGAGAGCGTAGGTATATGTAAGGAGATAACATAGGCACAGGCTAATTATTGCTAACTAAAATGCTAGTTAACATTAGTAATTAAACTAAACAGCTAATGTAAGTCCAAACTGCCTGCGAGCTTCTCCTGTACTATACGGTAATTCCTCTACTATGCGACAGTAAGTCGCGTGGTTATGACACAATCGTTAGCCTATTTTTATAAAAACATCTGCTACGGAGCCATAACGTGAGGTACAAGGTAATGGAGCCTTTTATACATTGTCGTGTTTCGTTCGAAATAAACGATAGAGTCTTTAAACGCTTCAGATGTAAAGTTATTGGCTGTCAAAGTGACGCCAAAATGAATGGCAGTCAATGGGATGCTAACGGGGGGGTGATGGATATTCACTCTCACCCGGCAGAGGCAGATGGCCACCATCAAGACCCAGGGTCTGTCCAAGGTTTCTGCCTGTTAAAATTAAGTTTTTCCTCACCACTGTCACACCAAATGCTTGCTCTTGGGGGGAATTGTTGGATTTTTTGAAATTATAATGTGGTCTAGACCTACACTATCTGTAAAGTGTCTTGACATAACTTCTGTTATGATTTGACACTATAAATAAAATGTAATTGACTGATTTCTGTATAAAATCCCAACAGATGTCCACTGTTTGCAGCTTCCTTGGTTCCTGATGGTGTCATATCTACTGTTATGTTTCCTCCAGCTCATGTTGGCTAACACTGTGGCTGCAGATCGCTGGATACCAACCCTGTTTGAAAACAGTTGTAGAGCTGAGGCCTGTACTATGAAGCAAGATCAACATGCCCTGGATTTATTTCTGTTACTCAGCTTCACCAGACCTAACAACCGCGGTTCCGCAAAGGCTGTGTCACGATGATGGTTAAGTTAAGTTCATTCAACCCAGGGTTTCCCAATCTAGCGACGAGCGAGTTCACAAATAAAAGGGGCGGTGTTTGCACTATATGACCAATTGCAAACATGGACAAGTCTACCAGAGCCACATATTTTACACAAGAAGAGCAAACGATAATCCTACAGAAATATGAAAAACACAGACATGGTTTTACAGACAAAAAGCTACAGTTGCTGCGTCCTAACTTAGTAAAGAATGCTGGCAAAAAAATAGCCAACGCTGTAAATGCACAAGTTACAAAACTTGCCAATATTTCTGTGCCATGAGTCAGGCACAACAAGACCTGACCATAATTACAGTTGTGCATTACATAAATGTCCATTGCTTTTTATTTAAGTTACAACCCTGGCAGTGGTAAGTGATTGTGGGAGCAAAACAAATATAAAAACATAATTCAAACCAATGTCTCGCATTGGCAACATACGACTCAAAAAGCTGGCAAAGATATGTAATTCCCTCTGCTGAAGATCTATATCTTTCATACAGATACCCATCAGGGAATGTCGACGGGTTTTGTCGGTCTCTAAATGTTGCTTTTCTGAGCGCACCTCTCACTATCCGCGCACTGAGCTCCACCGGATCTTCTAAGAATGGTGACGCAGTTACAAGTCGAGTATTGATTGGTCAGTAGGCGGTGCGAAAAGTCACATCCTGAGATTGATAATGTTGTCAGACACTTTTTACAACAATCTGTTGCCAATCTTTTTTTTTTCAAAAAAGCGCTTAGCAACAAATCTGGCGACTTTCTGTAGAAAAGACGCCAGTATTGTCCAGCGAGCATGCAAGGTATTTCTCTCTTGTGGCGGCCAAAACAGTCACCTCTCTCTTCTGTGACAGAGGAGCAGCCCCTCCCCTCTCTGCTCTCTCCTCATGTGCAGCAGCACTGAGCAGGCAGGTACAACCCTAAATCAGAAAAAGTTGGGACAGTATGAAAAACACAAATAAAAAAAGAAAGTAGTGATTTCTAAATGTACTTTGACTTGTATTTCATTGCAGACAATGTGAACACAAAATATTTCATGTTTTGTCTGGTCAACTTAATTTCATTTGTAAATATACATCCGTTCCTGTCATTCAGACCTGCAACACAGTCCAAAAAAGGTTGGGACAAGAGCAATTTAGGGCTAGTAATCAGGTAAATTGGTTAAATAAGGATGTGATTTGAAACAGGTGATGTCAATAGGTGATTGTAATTATGATTTGGTACAAAAGCAGCATCCAAGAAAGGTCTAGTCCTTTAGGAGCAAAGATGGGCCGAGGATCGCTAGTTTGCCAACAAATACGTGAGAAATTTATTGACATGTTTAAAAACAATGTTCCTCAAAGAAAGATAGTAAGACATGTGCTTATTTCACCTTCAACAGTGCATAACATAATTAAAAGATTCAAGGAATGAGGAGGAATTGCAGTGCGTAAAGGACAAGGGCGCAAGCCTAAGCTGAACAACCGTGATCTCCGATCCCTCAGGCAGCACTGCATCAAGAATCGTCATTCATCTATAAGGGATATCACCACATGGGCTCAGGACTACTTTGGCAAACCTTTGTCAAGTACCACAATACGTAGTTACAGCCCCAAATGCCAGTTAAAACTGTACTGTGCCAAAAGGAAGCCCTATGTTAACAGTGTCCAGAAGTGCCGTCGACTTCTCTGGGCTCGGAGGCATCTGGGATGGACCATCACACAGTGGAAACGTGTACTGTGGTCAGATGAATCAGTATTTCAGGTATTTTTTGGAAGAAATGGATGCTGTGTGCTCCGGACCAAAAAAGAAAAGGATCATCCGGACTGTTACCAGCAACAAGTCCAAAAGCCATGGTCTGTCATGGTATGGGGTTGTGTCAGTGCCCTTGGCAAAGGTAACTTGCACTTCTGTGATGGCACCATTAATGCTGAAAAGTACATAGAGATTTTGGAGCACAATATACTGCCTTCAAGAAGACATCTTTTCCAGGGACGTCCATGCATATGTCAACAAGATAATGCAAAACCACACTCTGCACACATTACAAAGTCCTGGCTGCGGAGGAAGAGGATACGGGTACTTGACTGGTCTGCCTGCAGTCCCGACCTGTCTCCAATAGAGAATGTGTGGCGCATTTTGAAGCGCAAAATGCGACAACGAAGGCCCCGTACTGTTGCCCACCATAAGACTTGTTTGCAGCAAGAATGGGACAAAATTACACCTGAAACACGTAATCACTTGGTGTCTTCAGTCCCTAAACGTCTTTTAAGTGTTGTGAAAAGGAATGGCAACACTACAAAGTGGTAAATGCTTTACTGTTCCAACTTTTTTTGAAATGTGTTGCAAGAACCAAAATAGGAATTTTTTTTTTGAAACAAAAACAATAAAAATCATGAGGAACACATTAAATGATGTGCTGTTGTATTGTCTGCAATGAAATAAAAGTCAAAGTACATTTAGAAATCACTACTTTCTTTTTTTATTTGTGTTTTCCATACTGTCCCTACTTTTTCTGATTTGGGGTTGTAGAAGGAGAGGGGGGACAGGGTGCGGGGGCCGGTGTAGGTAGGAGAGACAGCGGGATGCGACGGGAGAAAGACGCCGTTGAGCTCCCTCCCTTTGTAGAATTTATTATTTACTTCAAGGATTGGCTACCAAAGTAATCATCATAATGTAATATAAATTCCTGTATTGAATTTGTCATTATTAGGCTAAAGATTTTTATTTCTTTCTATCTACCTTGCTGACACAACCACTAAGCTTTATGCAAAGGATTGTGTAATGACGTCACAATTATGCAAATGAGCATATGGCATCATCTAGCTGTGTTTCGCGACTTTTGGAGATGGTGCTAGCTACTTTCATTGGAAAAGAGTTGGCAACACTGAATCTCAGCCTGTCAGTGGCAAAAACAATCACTTTTAATGGACAAAAGTAAAGGCTGCACAATTGCTCCATTAGGTTACATTGCAGCTTGGTTTGCGCCTTCACTGCGATCTCGCTCAATACTGGACCAATTTAAAAAAAAACATTTGGTCACATCAGTCTATTAGAGACAAATGCATGGGGAAATGGGGTCCAGGTTGAAAAAAATCAAATTACCCTTAAGCACAGGAAGCAGAGATAAGAGTACAGCAGCTAGCTCTTCAGACCCAGGAGGTTCGCCACATACAGTAGAGCAGGAGTGACTGTAGGTGTTTCTCCGTCTCTCTGTTTGCCCCACATCACCGGTCCTCCTGCTGAAGCTCATCTGTAAATTGTGCTGAGGCCATGAAAAGCCCTTTCACTGTTTAATCATCATTACTAACCATAAAGAGCCGGGCTCAAACACAGGGCCAGCACATTGACTACCCGCTGATAAGAGTAATCCAATTTATTCTTTG
This sequence comes from Gymnocephalus cernua, assembly GCA_023631565.1. NCBI lineage: Eukaryota > Metazoa > Chordata > Actinopteri > Perciformes > Percidae > Gymnocephalus > Gymnocephalus cernua. The sequence goes on from CM042435.1 coordinate 16,898,853, forward strand.
CTCCATTTGACCAGGCTGTCTCTGGGAGAACAATGAAACCAAGGACCAAGTTTTCAGGGACTCCTGATCTTGGCAAATCAGATTCTCTTCTTTCTCATTTTGTTTAATTTAAGTTTTGTCTTCTTGCGATTCGTGGAGATGTTGGTTGCTTTAAATGTGCAGGTTACAGCCTGTGAGTTGGCATTACAAAGTCTCCTATTTAAACAACTGTATGTATTCATTTGTAAGACACTTTAGTTTTCTAAAGCCCTCCATTTCCATCATTATTAGGCAGATGCATGCAGCAAGCTGCTCCAAAATCTAGTCACATGATCTCTCTGAGCACGAGGCGTTTGTGCAGATAAACACTAACAGCGGTGGACACAAAAAATATTTTTGCTGAGACAGAAAACAAAAGGAGTTGACATATATCATCAGGGTAACCCCAAATTTATACCGACTGCGTAACGGCTGCGTAACGGCTCTGGAACGTCGGCAGAGTCAATCGGTTTCCATTAAAGTCAATGTGTGTATTTCCACTGACTGCAGAACGGCTGCGTCCCGACTCCGGCACAGCTGCGGCGGTCCGCAGCCCTCCGCAACAGATACGCAGAGCTTCTATTTTTGCCAGACGCCAGAGAGCTCCGCAGCAATTCAACACAAGGCAGATAGTGTGGGACAGGAAGTCGAGCACAGAAAAAATAAAACATCCGGTTAATTTTCAAAATAAAATGCACTGTGCTCACGGCGGATCATATTTCCCTTCACTACACCTTGAAAACAAAGCACAGAGTTGTTTCCCCTCTACTCCTTTGGATGGAAACAAACTGTTGTTGGATTTGTGGTTCTATTCTACGTGAATTTGCGAGATCTAGTGGGTCCTCGTGACTACAGCTGTCAGTCATGGCTGTAGCCGTGCCGCAACAAATCCGGACCTGGTGGGTATTGACGGACGGCGGACCACGGAGAAGACACGCAGCGGAGCCGTTCCGCAGCCGTTACGCAGTCTGTATAAATTGGGGGTCAAAATATATATAGAGGTTCATGCAGTTCTGTCTCTGCTGGGAGACACAGGGCTTGACTTGGAATCAGTGTTCAAGTGGACATATAGAAACTAAAAAGAAGTGGACCCAGGACAGAGTCCTGTGGAACTCCTTGTGTGTTTTCTCTGTCATCACAACAAAATGAACTCCAATTTCTATGCATATGCAAAGTAGGCGGTCAAGAGTGGAGACATGGATTCTTCTTTTTAATGTCCATCAAAGTGTAATCCATTTGACATATCAGTAGCCAAATGCTAACATGACACTTCACAGCTCATGTAGTACTGCGATGGATGATTTTGAGGTTTCTTGTAAACAAACAAAAGTTATGCTTACATTCGGTGTCATCCACCATAACAGATTGTGTGTATCCTTGAGGTCTAGTCTGGCTACACCGCATATGTTTTCTGGGATAGGAGCACAACGCTCTGGGTTGATTGTATTTTTTTTAAACCAATAACAACCGTCTTGGGTGGAGGAGATAGCAAAAGGGGTGGGATATCAGACTTAATCCAGCAACTGATATCCATTGAGCCACACTACTTGAGGTCTAACAAACATGTCGACTGCATTTCCTTCCACATAAAACTTTTGCATGCAAATACCACATTAAATGTTTAAATCAATATTAACTAGCTTGCTTACTCTTTTGCTGGCCCATTGCAGCATATCTTGTCATGTCCACTCCACCTGTTGATCAATGGATAAGTGTCAAACCGTTGGTAAATCTGTGTATCATGGTTATAGGGAATGTCACATCCCCCCCCCCCCCCCCCCTCTCTCTCTCTCTCTGTACCCCTTTTCAGTCAACCTCTACACTCTCTAAATAATAAAAAAATAAAACCTCACTGAGGAATTCTGGGAATCATGTCTTATGAACATTCATAGGTGCTCAGTGAATGCGAGATATAATCTAATACAATTTAAAGTAATACACAGGTTGCATTACTCAAAAGTAAATGTAAGCAAGATGTATCCCAGTGTATTAGCATTATGTATTAAGTGTAAGAACCCAGAGAGCATCCTCACATACCAATTTTGGACGTGCCCTATCCTCCACTCATTCTGGTCTTCTGTATTTGATTTCTACTGAAAAGCCTTTAACAAGCAGTGGAAACCCAACCCCCCTGTGGCCATTCTGGGGTCTACAAATGACACTGCTTTGAATTATGGCAGGGTCAAATGGCCAATATATTTGGGTACTGCTCTGGCTAAAAAACTTATATTGCTATTATGGAAGTCTGATGCTGTGCCTTCATTTGAGATGTGGTTAAGAGAGCTGGGCGAAGTCCTCCATCTGGAGAAGCTCAGATTCACAAACGCAGGGAGGATGAGTGTGTTTGATAGGGCATGGGGACCGGTTTTGAAACACTTAAGGGGTCTGAGGGAAGAAGCTGTGTGATGAGGGGTCTCATATATTGATAATGTAACTAATAGTAGTGGTTTCAAAGGTTTGTTCTTCTCTCTTTTGACTCCAGCATTGCTTTTTGGTCTCTTAACTAAGTCTTGATATTTGGTACGGTTCAAAAAAAAGAAAAAAAAACATCACATCTTGTGGATAATAGAGAAATCGATGACACTCTGATTTTAAAGCCTTAGAGCGGAACTTTTTTTATACTAATGAACTTGTTACATTCAAGCGATTGCCATATGAGTTGCTACAAAGCTAATTAAGAGCTAATTAATATCAGCTCCACACAACTCTCTCTGTATTTTTCAGTATTGCTATATTCAGAAGATTGTGTTGTCAGGCGAATTCCGCATGCAGAAACTAAAGTGAAGATAATTACCTCTTCTGAAGAGCCCATCATGGATTTTTTTAATCCTCCGTGACTTCACTGGCTACTAGCAACTGCGTGGAGGAGGGTTGGGTGGGGTGCGCGATCACGGAAGGCTTGTCTCATGTGGACACGTCAACAGTGTTGTTAGAATTCCTCATGGGTGCGACAGAAACTACGCACTATAGCTTTAAGTTACATTCCAACAAGATGGCAAGGGTCTTCTCAAATACTGTGTCCTTTATTGTCCACACAACAGTCACAAGAAAAATTGTTTTTTAAGCCCATTAAGTCATAAAACGTTTGTTTTAATATAGTTTTTTCTTTTAAAAACGCTGTTGGAAATGGCCATCGGCGTAACGCTGCTCCATGTACCTGCGTACTATGACCGGCAGAGGATGTTCTCCTCCTATATTAACGCCATTGCAAACACAGTTTGCAAACTATACGCTTCCACATGTTTCACTGAAGGCTGTCCTGTGCAGCAACTAGCATGTTAGTGTGCACCTGTTGCTGTTGCCTGAAGCTTCTTGAAACATTTTCTTTATTCTTTGAGCCCACTAGATGGCGCTTTCTCTTCAACAAAGGGTTTAAAGCAACCGGAATTGTCATTCCTTTAGCCTGCATCTTTAAATCAAGAGCACCATCCAGTTGGGTCAACAAATACAACTTATTGTTCATGAAGCTTCATTAGGACATCACTAGTTAATACAAGTTACTTTTTTATTATTCAACTTCTTTCCCCACTTTAGACATCGGTAGAACATTATATTAGTTTGTCACCATACAATTGACTAAACACAAGGTACATACATTGTGTGTTAACAAGTTATGTAACACTACTGTCATGTCTCTCTATTGGCTAGAAATTTTAATCAGCGCTAATCTGCCGTTTGCTTTGTGGTTAGAGTGCATGGAGAAATTAAAACTCACCTTGAAAAAACATAAATGCTTTCAGTCTTAGACCATAATTCTATTTAGCTGCTTCAGTCTCAGGGTCCTGGTATTGTGAATGCTGGCTCACTGGCACTCTGTCACAGCTTACTGAGACACCTCTATAGTAATGAAGTCTTTGTTAATGTTATTTATAACACCTGTGCTTTTCCTACTATGACAAGTCATGAAAGTTATAAAATGTATGTTGTCGTCATATGGGGTGATGGTAAAAATGGCAAAGATTGCCATGTTAGCCACTTGCCCTGGCTTTTGTGGGCCGACCACCAGTGGACCACTTTGTTGGACCACTTTGTCTGGTTCGTTATCAGCCATAAGCATTCACTGCAAACATATATCCACATACAAGAAGGTCAAAAGTTGCAAAGAAACTCCTGCACACTGTCTAACTTGCAAAAACATATACAATGCAATAGTAGGCAACGGTCCGGTACTAGACCATCTTCAGGCAAATGGTGTTACATCGTGAGAAGCATCTTTTGTAGGAGGTGACTGTTTTTTGTGCACCAATCAACAACTGCCACATGAAATCAGGTATACATACATAACATTCATTCACATATACATTACTATAGATAGAGTTAAACTTAAATACCCCCCTCTACAGTAACCATAATAATATATATCATACTAGAGCAATATATAGTGGATGGATGTTGATTTCTGTAAAATAAATGCACACAAATAATTATATTAAGCATTCATAGACAGACATATTTCCCAAACCTGCTGGTACCTTATCCATGCAGTGTGTACACTGTATAAATTAGCATACCAGCTAGTGGATCAGCTCATAGCTTAATTACAAAGGAACACTGCAATGAATTTCAGCCTCTATGCACATTTTTTCAGCCTATAATCATTGAAACACTGCTCCAACACGTGTCTTTGGGTTTAATTAAAGGTATTCATTTTTAAGGATTCTGTTATTCTACAGAATTGAAGAGAAAAAAACTAATATCCGAATCCCAAAATTGAAAACTGAATACCTACCCAACGAACAATATTCAGTTACAGCCTGCTCTTTACTATGTCAAATATGTCCGAGTAATACAAATAAACAAAACCAACATACTGTGATGTATACCGTTAGCGTTTGTGCTTCAAATTATACCGTGATATAACATTTAGGCCACATCCTGCAGCTGCATTGGTAAAATAAAGTTTTGTACAGAGGAATTATGTTATATTATTATAAAAATATTATTATATACTATAATTATAGCGATGACAGCATAGTTAAGTTTAGACAAAAAACACTTGGTTTTGTTTAAGGAAAAGATGGTGGTCCTGGTTTAATAATAAAATGTAAGAAAACTAAATCAGTCAACATTGTCAAAATAAGTACTTTGGTTCATTGGAAATGTTATCTCTTAGTCAGTAGTTATCCCATAGTATACATCACATACTCCAATATTATTCCACCAAACATAAGATCATTTCCTTACAAATGAAATATTTGCCAGATATTAGCGTCAAAAAGTGATGCTTGGTTGGCGTTTGTTTAGACGTGCTTGGTCGGGACTCTCGGCGTCACCTTTTGACGCTCTGGGTCGGGACGTACGTTTAACTGACATGCGCCCCAAGAAACGGGCCAGTTAGGTTTAGGAAAAGATGGTGGGTGGGATTACAAAATGTACGTTTCAGTGACACGCGGGACAAGAACGGGACACGAACTCTGGTCTCCTGTGTGAAAGTCCTGTGTTGTTTGACCCATCCACCCCCCCAACCAACCTCCTTACGCGTTTTTTCCATCTTTCCTACTACTCTCTACCATTGTCCCTCTTAATACTACATCATCTTACATTGCGGTGGTCGAGGTGCTTTTCTGCCCGGTGCGTTCCATACAGACGCTGAAGGGGGATTTTTGCGTTGGTATCTGGCGCTGAGACACTGACCAAGCGTCAGGATTTTAGCAGTTGGGATTGAGAACGGGTGAGAACTGAGACATGAAGTGAATGGGGAATGCCAATGTTAAAGATCAACACTTGAACAAAGGCAGTGAAGAAAAACAAGGTTAAGGTTAACATAGATTCATTGTAATTCTCTCCATACACTACAGACTGTGCCACAGTTTACCAAGTAGAAGCAAACAAGGCACAGGAGCACTGTAAATAAATAAAACACCAATGGGAGAATGTATAGTACTGTTATAAGTCAACAAGCAGTCTTACATATGGGAGAAAGAAAGTTTGGGGGAGAAAATTCAGAGGGCTTCCACCTACCCAAGCAACTTGGGAGCAATATAGGAGGTGTATGGTTATTTTTATTATTTCAGTTTTATTTTTAATTTATGTCTTTCTTACAAATCCTTTTGGGAGACTTCCCTCCTGTCTTCCACACAGATGACAGCATTTCATTAAAGTTGCTGTGGTCGATCCCAGAATGTAATTATAGCTGCCGGCCTGGCTGCAGTCTATCATTTAGTCATGGGGAAAAAAAGACAATTTAAATTTTTTTTTTGCATTTTCTCATGATTAAATCTAATCGTCTCCATAAAGATTATGAGCTGTTGCCTCTGGGGCATAAATTACAGACCAGAAAACTGCAAATCTAACAGAAAGATATGATTACTATGATTGTTAACCCTGTAAAAGACGGATTGTAGAATTTACAATAAAATAAAAAGCTATCAATAATCAATAAATAGCCAACTTGTTGCAATTGCTGCAATTTATGAATTATATTATATTACAGCATGGTATGGGTGACCCTGAATAGTCGAATAGTTGATGCTTCGAACGAAGGAGCCTGATCCGACTGCCAATCTCACAGTCGAATCTTCGCAGAGGCGTAAAGCCCATTTCAGATCAAAGATTTGCGCCGAGATGAGTTGAAACTTGCAACTACTTGCAACGCGACGGTCCTGTAACATTCTGAAACCTGGCAGTTTACACCAATGAGACGAGATGAGACGGTGTATCATCTCCATAGAAACAACTCTTTGTAATTCCGTTCTAACTTCAGACTTTTAGGCTTTTTTGTAGCTGGATATATAATTTGTTGCGTCTCAATATGAATGTGGATAACGCTAGTTATATTGAGAAGCTTGCTATAGTTGCATTTCGAGAGATGAAACGGAGAAAACATTTTATTTCTCTGACGCACTGCTTTGTTCTAACGCCGCTCGCTCTCTTCAGTCACTCTCTAGTTCACTCCACCACATTACCGCGCTCGCGGGCGCTCGTTGAAGCTTCAGTCAGCCTCCGTCCAAAACTCTGCCATTACGACCAGTTGGTTACAGTTTGTTACATAGAAATAAAAATATATTATGGTTAATTGTTTTTTTTTATAGTTATGAAACAAGTATCTTTTGGCTATATGGAGATGCTCAATGTCTTATTTTACATAGACCTACCTTTTTTTCTCACGATAACTTAAAATACAGCCTATTACAATACATGAAGATGAAATGTGAAAGAAAATAAGCTTTTAATATATCTTTTTTATAGTGCGTGACTAAATCCAACCGCCCCATGACAGATGCAATTTTCACTTTCCATGATGGTAACCCCTAGGGGTGGGAATCAGGAGAGGCCTCACGAAACGATATCATCACGATACTTCACGATCGTCACAATACAATATTATTGCAATTTTAAACATATTGCAATATTCTGCGATAACTTCAACTTGTTCCCAATTTCAAATGATGTCCCCAAAAGGAAACTTTGTCAACATCGGTTTTATCTAAAAAGATACATTTCTCTGTTTGTTCATCTCACTTCAATTGTATTGCTGCAAAATGGGATTGTCAAGAAGACAAACTGACCAACACATATATAATAATAGATCGATACTTGGCGTCTGTGTATCGATACATTATTGCCACGGAAAATATTGCCATACTATGCTGTATCGACCCATAGTAACCCCCCACCTACACACCTGAATCGACGATCAGTCGATGATTGGCAAGAGTTGACGATTCGAATTCGACACGCTACAGCATGGTGATATTGGCTGTTTTTATTTCATTTATGGCAGATCCTGGGTCAGTTTTACATAATACTTCAATGACATATTTTAGTTCCAAAAAACGTCTGGCTGGTTCAAAATCTTGCTGGTTCAATGTCACCACTATGGACATTATTGTAAGAACTCATTGTTCTTCTCTTTCCATTTCTGTGGCTGCAAAATGGCAGGTAAGGAATTCATTTGAATATTACACTGGTCACTTCCAACTGAAGAAACACCATGCATGGGTCATCTAATACATACATATTCTGTAACCATGGGGAGTTATAATGTAAAAGTGATGGATTATCATCAAGCAAGTGGGACAAAGTGTGAATTATCAGAGTGAATCTGTTCTACCCTTCCTGTTTACATGACATTCATTCGGAATTCTGCTCTGGTTAACTGGGAATTAATTCCAAATGAAGCAGCTCTGTGCCAGCTTAGAAGACAGGCTTCACATATGTTATTGCATCTCTTCCTCACCTCTCATTTTTAGCATTTGGCCTTTGCAAATCAAATTAAAGCAGAGGGGAGGGATGGGGAAGGTCACATTTTGAATGCAACTGTTAATTCCACTGATGCATGCACAGTCATTTAGCTGGTGGGCCCAGGAATCTGTCCGTTTTTGGCTTCAGTGTTAAGGCTCTTTGGGAAATGCAAGGCTAGCTTGGCTGCTGTTACTGCCATCGTGCCAATGGACAATTAGAGTCCTGCGGTGCAGGACAGACGGTGGAGACTAATACGGGACACAGCAGCCAAGACTGCGTGATGGGATGGCAGGGAGAGCCAGGGCTGGGAGATGGAGGCTGAGTTGACCAAACAGAGAGGGAGGCCTCCGGCCCGGAGCAGATTTACAGAGCTCAACAACAGAGATATACAGACACTTAAGACCCTACGCATGATCCGCGGCATTATTATTCACGGTTATTATTAACCACATCCTGCCTATCTATAGGTATTATTGTCATATAATGTTTTCCATTTCCTGGGAAGAATTTGCACTGGTCTGAAGTCATTGACAGTTCATATATTTAGCAGGTCCATGGAAATGCAGTTATTTTATGTGGCGCTGCCAAGTGATACAAGCAAACATGACATAAATAGGCTCAGCCTGGACCTCTGTGGGGGGGATCCTCCTCTGGGAATTGTATTTGATAAACAAGCTCTATTTGGATGCTTTTTCATGCACTCAAAACGTTCAGGGATAAACCCTTGCAAAAATGACCTGGCGACATGGCTGCCCGTTACCTTGACTTACTCCTGCCTGCTGTGCTGCTGCAAGAGGAGCTGCAGCCGCTGACTGAGGCTATGTTTCCATCCACTTGTCAATTGAATTAGCTTTACTTTGCTAAAAACATCCATGTGAATAAAGCCTGTGTGTAATGACGTCACATGCTGCTGCAAAGAAAGCATAAATACGTCGCGAAATTACCTAAAACTTCTTCTTCTTTGTTTTGTGGTGGGTTGTAGCCATAAAATGACCTAAAATGTAATCGCAATTTATTATTTATTCTGCAAATGAGATTTCCATCAGTGTTTATCACATCAAACTTACAAACTTTTTGTCGATATTCATGAAATTCAATAGAATTTGACTTTTTCCATGAGGCATTTTTCATTCGATATTACTTAATTCCCATAAAACGTGGATGGAAAAAAACAAAGTATCCAAGTCAGCAACACTGTGTGTGTGTGTGTGTGTGTGTGTGTGTGTGTGTGTGTGTGTGTGTGTGTGTCCATTACATTTAGTTTAACTCTGAGAAATAAATCCCCAAAATAACAGAAAAAGTTCTGGCAGCTCATTACCCGGACTTTGTCCTGTAATTAAAAACGGAAATGTTGTGTGGAGCTACAGTTAAAATAAAGAACATTTTCTGTTATTTAAAATTATCTGTAACAAAGCTGCTCAAATGGTAAACTGTCCCTTAATTAATTCAAAGCTTTTTTTTAACGCTTTTGGATGCTTTTTTAAGTGAAGTGCTTGTTAATAATTTATGATAATGGAGTTGTGAATAGCTCACTACGTTATCTAACATTAGTGATATCCAACAAAAATCCACATAGGTAACACATGACACACCCAAACAACATTTTAAACTACTATACATGCAATAAAACATGCGTGTGTTATTTTCCCAAGCAATGACTTACCGCTGAAATTAAGTACACAGAAATACAACTGTGAATCACATTCACTGTTAAAACATACAGTCAAACAACTGTTAATACACAGGTATTTCTTACTGCCCTACAAAGGCAAAAGACCTCAACTCGCTAGAGTGTGGAACTGAGAAAAATTACTTTAAAGGTTTTTAGTTGTCCAGCCAAATGAATTATAGGTAGGACACTAGGAATCTGGCAATGATATGTTATAGTAATGACATTTATCTACACAAAATATCTTGAGCTCAAACTTGACTTTTAGAATTTTAACCTATTTTGAAGTTACCCTAATCTGCATTTGTATTTGCCAAGGCAAAAGGCAGTAACTATAAAGCATTATAGTAACAGCTGTATAAACTCTAGTGATCATGGCATATGTTTTTGATGATTTACAATTACTTATAGCCATCTACTTATTGCTATCCTGTACCCTAACTCAATTTGAGCGTTCCAAAACAAAGTCAAAGAGCGGTAACTGGTGTTACGGTGTTCTGCCTTGGTTTCTCCTGGGCTGTTGGAAGTTACTGTTAAGACAACCCTTTAGTTTTTTGAAAAGAAAACATCGGTATTGACTCAAGATACTTATCCACACGATAAAGGATGTCTTGAATGTCCCAAAAAATATCATTAATTATATTTTCGACCAAAAACGAAGTATCTGCCTTTTGCCTTTGCAGGGCAGTATAGTCTGGGGAATAGGCACAGTTGACCCAGGGGACAGGCCTGGAGCCCCAATGCCCGTCGACATCGCCGGGACTGCATGGAAATGAGCTACTGCTGTCTGGAAGTGCAACTCTCCTGACTGACAGGCATGGCCAGCACAAGGCAGAGAAGCACTTATACTTGCAGAGAGTGAGCAGAGAAGATGAGAGGAGATGGAAGAAGATGGGGGTGGAGGAGGGTTTTTTTGGGGGAGTGCTGGCTGGATGGAGAAGAGAGGTGTGGGAGGAAGTGGCCTCAGGCTGGGATTTTACAGGAAGAACGCCAACAAGAGTCCAGCCTTCTCTTGACTGGTGTTTTTCTCTCCACTTTTGCTGGCAGTGTTTACGCTATTACAGCAGGAAGATAGTTTATGCAAACCATTTGAGACTGGAAGAAATATAGATCAAATTTAAATATTTACATATATTTGCTTTGAAATTGGAGGCGAATAACCAACACAGAATCCTACAACACCCACACAACTGACAGAAACTGTTAAGCCCAATTTATTCAGCTGTTTTCAAACGCAAACTGCCCTTTTAAGCTATATTGCAGTAGGTGCTGTACATTTTAATTGACTTAACGGATAATCCATATTTTTTTTATTTTTTTTTTACAACACTCGGATACCTAGTGACAGATAGTGATAGGGACATCCATGCAAGGAATGTAACTACCTTCTGCTCCACATTCCCAGATTGTATCCGGTTTCATCCATCCATCCATCCTTCCAACCATTCATTTTCTGTAATCGCTTATCCTATTCGGGGTCTATGTTTTCTGTGTCCACTAGATGGCAGATGGATCTCTAAAAGTGCACTGAATTGCCATACCTTGAGCTTTTTTCTTTAAACCAAGAGCATCTAGTTGGCTCAGAAAATAAAGAAAATGGTTGGGACCTGTGGGATCAGGATCTGGGCTGCAGCAGTCCAGCCCTGTTTGTCGACCGTCTGCGTGGACAAAGTGATCTGGATGGACAGCCAGCTCCCTCTGCAGGTGTTAGCCACCTGTTGGCTCCAGAGATGTCCAGGGAAAGAACCAGGCCTCTGGGCTGTGGAGAAGAACACATTCCTGGGGAGAGCTGGGTCTTCTGGGTGACGGACGACATGAGGCCACTGTTGATTTTGGCAGGATGCTGCTATCCAACAGAAGGCTGTACTGACCACCACACACACACACACACACACACACACACACACACACACACACACACACACACACACACATGGAAAGAAGATACTGTGGAATGCAGTTTATATGAATCCCATCTGTATTATTGGTGTAATATTTAGAAGCCTGCTTAAAAGTTAGAACTGTACAATTTACCATTAGGATTTGTTTTTCTTTGCAGTCTATGGGAATTTAGCTTTTTTTCCCCTTTGGTCTCTCGATTGAGCACAAATGATACATTTTGACTTCTTTTGAGGTTGTCAATAACACAAGTAGACATTCATTACAACTGTATTGCCTCAGACTAACCCAAAGGACATACAAAAGCAACAAAGAGAACGGAAGAAACATGTTGCATGGCTTTGTTGTCCTCAGCTGTATCATTAATCGTCTAATACTACACTGAAGGGACACAGGCACACAGCCAGCTGTTCATTTGTTTCTCATGTCTTCAAATGTCTGTGAAATCAGCAGGTCCCGTCACCTGTGTTCACACAAAAGCACATTTGAAGCTTACTTGGGCAGGCTTTAAATGAAATTCAAATTTAAATATTTTATTAAAGTATAATGTAAATGAGTTACAAACATGGAAGGAAACCTCCTGCTAGTAAATGCACTGCCGAAACCACCTCTGAATCTTTGTATGTATGTGAATCATGTACGGTTGTATCTGTACTTAGTGTCATTGTTTGTTTCATTTATTTATTTTGTAATTAGCACTCCTTTTTATTGGGAAGGCAAAGCTCTCGATCTACCGGTCAGTTTTCCTTCCTACCCTCAACTATGGTCATGAAGGCTGGGTCATGACCGAAAGATCGAGATCCAGGGTACAAGCGGCCGAAATGGGTTTGGGAGAAATGGGAGCTCGGAGTAGAGCCGCTGCTCCTTTGCGTGGAAAGGAGCCAGTTGAGGTGGTTCAGCATCTGGTAAGGATGCCTCCTGGGCACCTCCCTAGGGAGGTGTTCCAAGCACGTCCAGCTGGGAGGAGGCCTCGGGGAAGACCCAGGACTAGGTGGAGGGATTACATCTCCAACCTGGCCTGGGAACGCCTCGGGATCCCCCAGTCAGAGCTGGCTAATGTGGCTCAGGAAAGGGAAGTTTGGGGTCCCCTGCTGGAGCTACTGCCCCCTTGACCCAACCCCGGATAAGCAGACAAGATGGATGGATTTATTGGGATCTTGATTATTGTGTATTTTTATCCTGCTTGTTGAAGGGATGGGCACTGTCACTCCACAGCCAGAGGGTTCAGGCTTCAAACTCGCTGGCTTCTCCAGGTTCTCTGGCTTTTTTGTATTACAATGGTAATACTGGCATTTGGCTGTAACAATCGTGGTTGTTTGAAACCATGTGACCATATCTGGACAAGAGGGTGAGATCGGGAGGAAGACAAGACTAAGCCAGTGTTTTCAATGGTGCTGCACTAAGCTACACGCTAAAGAGGTAAATCATCAGGCGGGTAAACGCGGACCTCAAAGCACTGCCGGCGTTCATCTGCATGTACTACAGTGCACAGAAAATCTGCAAACTAGTGCTAGCTAGCGTGGCTGGCAGGGTAGTACCAAACGCTGAACGATTCCTTTTTAGGCGACCAAAATGTTCCAGTTAACTTTGATGAAGTGAACACACACAGTGAGAGGGTCAAAGATTAAGATGAAAACTCAGCCAAAAGCAAGTTCACGGCTATTTTACTGTCCAAAGTTAGCATGGTTCCTAAAGCTGTATTTGAAGAAGATTTAATACTAGCAATTGAGGCCATACACTCATTTTAAAAATGTTTACTGAGGTAATGAATCAAGTAGGTTCATTTTCTCATAGACTTATATAGAAAGAGACTTCTCAGACTTCTCAGGACAAGCGCAGATTACAACACACAATTCGGACAGCTGAAAAAAATCATTGGTGCCCCCCTGCCCTCCCTCCAGGACTTGTACACGGGTAGGACCAGGAAGCGGGCAGAGAACATCTCCAAAGACCCCACACATCCTGCACACACTCTCTTTAACCTCCTCCACTCTGGCAGGAGCTACAGATCCCTGCGCACAAAAACAACCAAACATAAGAACAACTTCTTTCCCACTGCCATCACTCTACTGAACACTTTGACCATTCACCCACTTCTCTACACATTACATACTTATCACTACAATATACATCTTGCACACTACTTTGCACTATAACTTTTTACACCTTACATCCCACTCCATGTGGGCTTGTCTTGATATTATGTGTCATTTGTATATTTGTATATTTATATATCATGTTGATATGTGCCTAGATGTATACAGTATAGTGTATTTATATATATGTGTCTACTACTACATGTCTATTTGTTGAATGTATAGAGAGTGTTAACACCTACCAAAGTCAAATCCCTTGTGTATGTAAGAATACTTGGCCAGTAAATCAGATTCTGATTCTGATTTTGGAGCCTGTGGAGTCGCCCCCTGCTGGAAATTAGATATAATGCAGCTTTAATGAGCTTCAGCATTAATGGCTTCACTTTTCAGACCTGGAAGCTTTGTCCATTATGTTTCACAGTCCATGGTTGATGTTGAGGTTTAGGTTTGGCTTGTAGCAGTGGTTGTTAATTAGATTAATTTAGGTGGAAATGTGCAAACATTGGTCAAATTTGCAAGCATTAGACCATTTTAGTTAACATATTTAAAATGTTAACTGAAATGTAATGCATACAAACATGATCATAAATTCCTGGAAGGACTGATTAACTCTGATGTTTGATCCTCCTTCTACACATCTTAAACTCTTCATGAATATGGTAAAAGAGATTTAGAATTTGGGATGAAGGCAGTGGAGCATTTTATTATTGCCCCCTATTATTCCCTGAGCACTGAGAAAACTCCAAAAACTACAGAGGAGGGAAGCAGGGAGAATGTATAAAGTGTGTGTGTGTGTGTGTGTGTGTGTGTGTGTGTGTGTGTGTGTGTGTGTGTGTGCGTGCGTGCGTGCGTGTGTGTTGGGGAAACTGGGACTGTGATGGTTAACTCACTGGTTAACTCACTCACTCACTTTGCCCCCCCCCCCCCCCCCCCCATATTCATTAATATACACATTTAAAAAAGGAACATTATGCAAATCCTGCCCCAGATTAGCAGAGCTGGTAATTTGGTCTGAAACATAATTCTGTACACACTAACGAGTCACCTAAGGCAAAACAGTATATTTCAACTTGGTTTAATCTAATTTTAGAGCAAACATTAAAACTCCATTTGGTTTGCCTTGCCTGTTTTCTCCAGGCTGTGTCAGAGCCTGTGGTGCACACAGATGCTGGAAATTGCTCAGTTTACGCCACTTGTAGATGATTGCTCTTTCATTTGTTCTTCTGTGGATTTGAAACAATGTCAAAACAATGAGCACTGAGCTGAGACGAGTTCGGGAAATAACAGAATGTGACCAACAAATAATTACCGAGAATCTGCATTCAGAAGACTTCAGAAGATTCATGATTTATACATGACGCTCCCAACAAGGTTGTTGTTTTTGACCCCGCTAAAGACACAGCAGACCCAGTGGCGGTAAAATATTCATGTGTCTTCATTTTGATTTGGATTGTGGCTGCTCTCAGCTCTTAGTGGAGTAGGCTGGGGGTGGGGGTGTTACGGGGATAACAATTGGAGGACAGTGGATAGAAAGCGGCTGTCACAGTTGATCCTGCCTGGGATTCACTGTGTGCTCAAATCCAAACAATGACGCCTTCCCTCTGCCAAGAGATATTAAATACAGTAATTGCCTGTCAGAGCCGCTTCATTCGGCCATCCCGCCAAATGCCAGCTGAAGCGAAAACTCTGTGAGAGAGGCAGGAGACGTTTCTGAGGCCACCTTTGATAGCAGACGCCTGACAGTATCCATCCTATTTCCTTGTGTCAATGCTGGCGGTTTAATACGGATTTGTGCTGATTCGGGGTAAGCAGAGCTTCGAGAGGATGCAATGTTTCCCTGCAGATCCCTGAAGGGCTTAAGCAGAATCCCAACTTCAAAATAGAATAAACAAGCAGACAGATTTATGTAATTGAAATGTCGATTATGCTCTTTTGTTTAAATGAATCAAATAGAGAGCTGTGAACATGCTTTTCGCATCAACTCAGATATGATTTAAAGGTTAACTGAGGCAACAATGGTAACCTTTTTTTTTGCAGTCAAGAATCATGCCAAGTGATCAAGTTATTTACTGTTAATTTTTTATTATAATTATTTGGAGAACTGATGATTAGTTGATATTTCTATAATATTTGATCTTTGAATGATTTTTCTTTACTGGACAATATTACTGTTTATCTGATATGGTCATCCCACAGGACGTTTTCCCCGTGGGCACCCTGTGGCACCCACAGAGTCGGTGCCTATCTGGGGCAGCAGCACGTATGTGTATGAGGTTATAGAGTCATAATTATTATGAGTCGGTAGGACACATGGTTGTTGGTTTGGATCTGCACATGGGATTTGATTGTTTGATTTAATTGATGAATGTTGCCGTATATCATGCTTAGACCACACTATGAAACTGTGTCATGTTTGTCACATCAGGCTGACTTCCTGTTGCCAGTAGGTGGCGCTATGACCATGACTTAATATGGACATATAGATGTCTCCAGGCCTGGACTCTTATCGTGCAAGTTTTAGGCATATTGGACAATGTCATGTGAAGTTACAACAGCTTCCTGTGTCATGGCGAAACATGCACATTTCCTGCCTCGCCACGGCAACACAGTTCTAGGAAAATACAAAAACTTTGCAATTGACATTTTGAAAGTCTTCACATAACGCGTAACCAATTTCAGAACGCTCCGTACGATCCTCTAGAAGTAGTTTCAAAAAGTTCCATACCTGTTAAGGGCCTAAAATGGTGTGTTGTCACATGACCAATGACATCATCGTAAGAGCTATCAACTATTCCTTTGCGATTTAGTCATAGGATTATTCCAACCAAATATGAAACAAATGTGATAATCCCCCAAAGAGGAGTTCAAAAAGATGTGCATAAAAAAAACATGAAAAACAGTTGTGCGTATCCAATGAAAGCAAATTGGAAAGATTTCCGAAATGATGACAGCAATGTGTGTACCAAATTTTGTGAATTTTGGATCAACTATGTCCAAAATAAGGCCTTCCATGCATTAGGGGTGCAATTAGGCGCTGCAACATTGAGCAGTTTTGTGCATACTAAAGTCCTCAAGCATGTTTGTAAAATGAAAATGAGCACACAAAATCCAAGATGGCTGACATTCTGTCAGGCGAAAAAAAAAATTCCCACCAAATTTCATGAATATCAAAGAAACTTTACTTGAATCATAGCGTGCGTTTGGGGGCGCTATGGAGCTTGCTGGCCATGCCTGATCCAAATCACTGTAGAACTTTGCAATTTTCACCAGGTCTGATGTGTGCCAACTTTCGTGACTTTTTGAGCATCCCAAGCCCCTCAAATATGCATTGCGCAGCAGAAAAATAATAATAATCCTTTCAAAAACAATAAGGTCCTGGCACTTTTAGTGCCAGGGACTTTTGGGCCTGAGCACAAAATGCTGCCAGCCCACACCTGAGTCTGGTCTCTAACTTTACAATTCCCCTCATCATGTCTCCATGTTACACTGTAAAAATTATAATCCAGGCTTGTGACAGTAGTGGATGTGTATCTGTGGCCACAGGGGCGTGATGAGCCCGGACGCTGTCACATCATCCCTCCTCAGAGCCCTCAGTGTTTACGGTCAATCACTTCCCATCTGCCCCTCCGTCATACATAGCAGACAGGTGGAGGAGATGATTCATTGAGCTTCCTTCAACCAGAGAATCCAATGAGGGGAAGTGATTTAGTGCATGTAACTCATTGCCGTTTTGGAACATTACAATCTGCAAGCACACTGTGGAATAGAGTGGTGATGACAGGAGCACAATTTAAATTTCAGAGAAGGGCAAAGATCGTATTTGTTTCAATTACTTTGGATGTAAAATGGCCGGTGGGTCAGCTTTCATTTAAGGATATGTCCAGCCTGGGACATTTTGATTACAGAGTGTGTTTGCCAAGGTTTAAAAGGAAGGTGTGAATACTGACACAAGTCTTCTCCCTTTTCTTTGGTATAAAACAAGTATGACACATTACAAAAGAGCTGTTTCAGTCACCTACGGGCTCAAATCGGAGCTGCTGGAGACAGAAACACACAGCCTCCCTCTGAGGTTCCTGAGACATTGGCAGAGCCTGTGTCTGATCACCATGGGTGCACTCGCTGGGCGGTGATATACCAGCTGGAAGAAGTTTACACTTATTTTAAAACAGGACAGTTTGCTCAGTGCCATGTTCCATGAACCCATATGTCCTTTTCTAAATACATTTTTGAATAAATATCATCTTTCTACAGTCTGGTCTCTCTGCTGCATATAATCAAATTACACTCCAAAGAGAAACCTACATGTGGCTGCCCTGGTAGCTCACAGCTTACAAAGGCTCAGTGTTACTGCAGCGGGTTCGAGTCCGACCTGCGGCCGTTTGCTGCATGTCATTCTCCCTCCCTCTACCTTTTCCTTTCTTCAGCTGTCCTGTCAAATAAAGGCCAACAGTTATCTTAAAAAAGAGAACATGAGCTACTTAAAATCTTTAGTTTCTTTCAGTTCACCTTTTTGGTTTTACGGCACATGTGTGTTGGTTCAGTCTCAGCTCCCTCTGCAACCTGGCTATCAGTTTGAAAGCTCTAAAAACACTGCGTACAGTACATTACCTGCCCACCGTTAAAAAGCGTGAACCGCAAGCAAATGACAAATTATAGATAACATATTAAAGCCGTCAAGCCAAATCAATTTAATTTATATTGCACAAAATCACAAATTTGTTTCAGAGGAAAATATTAGTACAACATATTATTTATATATTTATTTGGATGAGAAAAACAAATCATTCTAAGGGTATGTTGTGTGTTGCGTTAATGTTTTGAAAATAGTTCACACTTGTTACTCTGCATGCCCAGATACTGTAGATGTTACATGCCTTTTCTCTTTTTATTCTATCACACCCCCAAGCACTTTAAGCTCCATCTGCATGCTGCTGTAGACTGACTGGTCCACATGAGGAATACAAAAATAAAGGCCTAAAATGCCCAAAAAATAATCAAAAAAAGAAAAAAGAAGGTGGTTGAAGGAATGAATTAGGGAGGCTGTGTTTGCACCGCCACGGGTGGGAAAAGAATCCTCTTTTGCACGGCTGCATGTAAATGGAAATATTAGTGGAATATTCACACATCCATTTGCAGTATCGAGCATCCATCCCGCCAACATCAGCCCAAGCACAGACCGTGGTCTGCTTCCATTTTCTGCAGCAAGGCGTTGTTCATGTCTCATGCATCGACATTTCTACTATCAGGTACATTTGACTTTTTTCATTAGTTAGTATTTCTAACGATTTCTCCGTGGATTCACAGGAGCCAGACCAAAAAAAAAAAAAAAAAAAAAAAACGGAATGTCCGACTAGTTCAGACAGTGGTAGGTGGAGAACAATAAAAACATTATGTCAAAGCCTGATGGTAGTATATATACAGTGTTTGCATAGGTTCTGGCGTGACAGACCATATACCCAGCTCATGTATAAAGTAAAGTAGCAGCACGCACATCTCCAAATCTTGAACAGAGTGCCATGTGCACGGCATATGACATCGTCGGAGGAAGCCAACGGGCTTTGCCGGTCTATGAGACCATCTCACGATCGGTGTACGGAGCGCCAAGAGAATTGATTGGTGCTTTTATACGGTTTGATTTGTTGCCTCGAACATTGCCTGCTCAGGAGCATGTTAGGTGTGCAGCATAAGTTACCATGGTGATGTGGTGGAGAACTGTAAGTATCTCGGCGTCATCATCCTGGACAATAAAGTGGGTTTTGATCCCCAAACCACAGACATTCATAAATGTTGCATGCCAGCAAAGACTTTTCCATCCACAAAGTCAGTCCTTTTGTGGTTTTGTATAAAAGGAAAAAGACAGCACTCAGGAGAAAATAAATAATTCAAACATATTTGGAAGGCCAGATTCAACAAGATAAGTTGATTGTAATGTTATACTCTGTATTCAGGCTTATTTTCTTACGTAGATTGCTGTTTCTGCTATTCTGTATCATATAATCTGTATATGTTGTGCCTAATAAGGCAATTATCATTTGATGACCAAAACAATAAAGCAGATAACTAACTAAACAACTTTATTCAGGACACAAATGGAAGGTCCATAGTACATTAAAAATGACATATTTACAAACATATACCAATAAATATATAGTACAATTCATATAAATTAATAAAAGCTCAACACTCCTTCACCTGTAATATACAAACCGGAGCGCCGATGTCTCCACAGTCTAGATGCGTACCTCACAGAGCTAAAATCAATGTGGGCTAAAGCCTGTATAAGTCTGTTTTCTGAGACAGACATTCTACACATACACCGATAAATAAGGTTTCTTATTAAGGCAGAACGGGTAGGCACACCAACACTAACAGCCATTTGGCAAGCACTACACCATCTTGGTTGTTTTAGAAGCAGTCTCATGCCATCATGATACGCTACATTCAGTCTCTGCATGTTCCTTTTTTCGGTAAGACCGCCACAAGTAGGCAGTATATAGTGGTGTACAGAATGCTTTAAATACAGCTACCTTAACATTAGCAGAACACGTGCCAAATTTACGTGCAAGCACATTAGCCTGAGCATACATCTTGCGTCTGTTGATGTCGTTATCATATGATAAATCATTAACAATATGATGGCCAAGATATTTAATCTCATCACACACTTTAAGGGCAGTACCAGATGAAAAGAAATCAGGAGAAACTCATTTCCTGTCTTTGTTACTTCTAACAATCATAATATTGCTCTTATTTGCATTATATTTGATATCGAAATCCAGAATAGACCTGCATAGACTGATGAGAATAACAGAAGACTAGAATTCTTATAATTACTTTTGGGACTCCTCTATCTTGCAATTTAAGAAATAGTTTTTCATGGTTTACACAACCAAATGCCTTAGAGGCATCTATGAAACACATACAAGTTGTTCTCAGTGGTAGGAATATATGTGTTCCAACCTGTTGAGAAAAATGCTAGCTAGGGCTATAGGTCTATAATTGTCTATGGTGTTTATTTTGCCAACTTTGTCTTTGATGACGGGCATTAATAAAACAGGTGAGATAGTTTCAGGCAGAGTCCCATGATCTAAGAAACCTGTCATACAAATAGCAAACAGAGGAATAACTTTCTGGCTTGCATATTTTAGATGTTCAACAGTTATTTTATCAGTGCCACACACTTTATTGTCATCTAATCGCAATACTGCAGATTGTACCTCTTCTGAATTTCATAACCACATTTTCATTAATATCAATATTTTCCACCTCAAAGTATTCCTCCGTACAGTTAAACAACTTATTATAATGTTGCAGCCACATCTGGCATATTACATCTGAGCCACTGACTCCCTCAATATTTGAGGTTAGAGACATTTTACTACTGTTCATGGCTCTGACCTCTTTCCAGAAGTCATTATAACTTCTATTATGCATCTTACATGCCAAAGAGTCAGACCTCTTCGAGTTCTCATTTCTTTTTAAAAATCGAAGTGCATATTTAAAATTTCCATTTGCCCGTTTCTGCTCTTCAAATAAAGGGCCCTGTCTATCTCTACCTGACTCTATCCAGGCTTTAAATGCACACCAAGCTTTGGCAAGAAGTTCTGCTACATGCCCCAGTTCCATCCAGGCTTGATGCTATACGCTGAGGTTTATAGAAATGCCTAATGGCAATGTTAAGTGATTCCACAATTGATTCATATAAAACATAAAACGTGAATTCAAATAAGTTGTGAATTCTTATAATTAATGTCACAACATCTCATGGCATCTTTGGGCAGTGCAATGTTTCCCAGCAACCCATCAGTCTTAATATGATACTTCTGGAAATCTTCCATTGTTAATTTAGTCCAGTCTAATCTTAATGCTATTAGCCACAGTAGATACAATTCAATCAGGAGAGACTTTGTTTGCAGATATGCAAAAGAACAATATTTATTATACAACTGCATGACAAAAATGTTGTGTCTTTTGTAGATTAGACTCATCAAATTAATATTTTTAAAGGGGTAGAGAATAGGAAACATATCCCCCGATGGAGTCTAGACACTGGTGGCGGCGGAGAAGAGACCGGGGACCAGACCGACGAGGCAACGGAGCGGCCAGCCGGGAGAATCATGAAGACTGAAGGCGGCAGGGGAGGTGGAGGGTTGAGGGCTTTTCCTGAAACAAAAACTGAACAGCAAAGGAGAACATATTTAAGCAGAGCTGTAGTGCTGTGATTGGTCCTTGAATTCCGTGGTCGTGACTGATTGGTTTAAGTGAAAGTATCGCTTCTAAACAGCTGATTTGATTTACGGAGAAAGAGTAATGATTAGGTTAATGACGTCTTCCTGAAAGAATTTGCGCTGAGCTTCATTTGGTAGCTTCTTAACATTTAGAGACAGAGAAAACGGTATATGATCGGCAATGGCAAAATCATAATGAATCTCCATAGCATCCAAAGAAGCATGTGCATCAGTTGTACATACACAGCAATCTAATCACGAGGTAGTATGCCATACCTCACTGATGTAAGTATCACTATTATTATTATTATTATTATTAGGCAAAAACACCTTGTTTGATGGCATTAAACCAGTGTCAGTGCAAAAATGCAGTAGGTGATTAGCAAACAGAGAGTTTGCATCAGAAATGTCAGCATCCATGTGTCCTACAACAAAAATACAGGTTGAGGCATTGTCTTGAATAAAAGAGCCAACACATGCTAATCTATTTAAGTATTCAGCATCATTTTTATAACACTCATAGGAAGTGTATATGTTTAAAATAATAAACTTTGTATCATGACAATTAAACTCTATACCAATAGCCCAATCCACACCCAAGCTTACCACTGATATTAGTGAATCATAGTTCTTATTCCAGAAGATAGCCACAGCCCCAGGTATCCTACCTTGGACAATTTTAGTACTTAGATCAGTGGTAGATTCCCCAACCCCATAATATTCATTATGTAATAGACCTTCCAGATCCTATTTAGCTAAACAAGTCTCTTGAATACACAAAACATAAAAATTGTCAAGAAGCTTATCAACCCTGTACTGTGTTCGAGACGCAGGCCTATAAAAGGCCTATTATGAAGTTTTGGGTTGGAAACTTCATATTAGGCCTTTTATAATGACTGCGCAGAGCTCACTTGCCCGTTGACTTGGGTCGTAGTAATCACCAGATTGCGGCCACCAGGAGGGACTGCAACTGCATGCTCTTGCCGCTGGCCTCTAGTGGCTCCCTCAGCTCTATGCCTTCCATCAGCTGACGTGATACGGGGCAGACCAGCTTCATAGTAACGCCGAACATAAATTCCTGCTGGCCAAAGTTGTGGATCGTACATTTCATTCACTTCATTGCATTTAGCCGTGCCGTGAAAAGAGCTGAACTTGTTTTGTGACGATACAATCTTCCGACACGTAACTGTACTAAAGAAGAGTTGTATGATGTGTTTACATTGTCTTTTGCCCTTTTCAGAGATGAAATATGTCACATTCCTGCCTTCATCTCTTTATTAAAATAATGTTCCTCTATGTTTATGAGTCAGACGTATAGGCGTCTTTCACACATCTGGCTTCAGTGTTGCTGGTCAGTGAGCAAGGCATACTAAACTGTTAAGTGTTGACTGTGCTGTAGAAAGTCTGTAGAAAGTCTGAGAATAATGCAGCTGTAAGTCTCATTGTGCGTGCACTACAGTAGGCGTGTCCTACTTTAAACTTTACCGCCCTCTGATGAAATATGCATGGCCCAGCCTACATAAATGTTTTAAAAACTCCCCCGGGACTAAATTACTTTCAAGTTATCGGAGAGATCTGGACTGAAATGAGACTGTCTTTTGCAGAAAGCAGAGATTCACTTCAGGAATTGCAATGTTTGGGAGAGACTCAGAGCAAAGCAGGGCAGTGAGGACAACATGTGCCTCGCAGCTCTGTTTTTTATTATTGGAGGATTTAGAGGTTTACAGGAACAAGGGGGAAGTGGTGCAGGCTCAGTTGAAGGGTTTGTTTTGTTCGTTCTATGAGATTGAGAGACGGGGCTGTGTGTTCTACCTCAGCACAGGGACTGGGATGAACAACAAATTCCCTATTTCCAATAGCTTTTATGTCTTTACCCCTTTTTTTACTAGCTGTACTCAGAAGGCCAGAGCACCTATCTGTTGCTGTGAAGACTACACAGCAACAGTAGTCTAAAAGAATAATCTCTAAACTCAAAGGTCCACTTACTAGTTTAGCTTTCCAAACGCATCTTGCGGACTTCACCAGTCATCAGAAGAATAAACTTTCACATTCATCTTGTGTTTGGCAACTCTAGCACTAAATGAATCACATGGAAAAAAGCAACCTGATCTCACAGAATTCCGTGAAATGAACATGGGCCCTTAACTCAAAATATGTGGCAGTTTCACGGAATTTCAAAAAATTCTGTGATGGGCCCACGGAAGAATTCCATTAAATAAACACGGCCCCTTAAGTTAAGGAAAAGGTAATGGGTGGGCTTACGGTTCTATGACACGTGAGAAGAACGGGACAGTTGGGTTCCGGAAAAGGTCGTGGGTGGGCTTACGGTTCCGTGACACGGGCAAAAAACGGGACGGTTCGGTTTAGGAAAAGAAGAAAGCGACTTTAGGGTCTCCTGGGTGACAGTCCTGTGTTTGACCCATCCACCACCCCAACCAGCCTCCTTATGCGCACTTTGGGCCTTACATACTACTACTACTACTACTACTACCGTTGACGCTCTTAATGCTACGTCATCTTCTCATTGACTTTACATTGGCATTGTTTTCCGTGGTGGCCACATGGCATTTTCACACATTCCGTGCCACCACCACATAATGTCTTGTTACCAGTTCGTGATCATTTCACAGAATAGACCATTTACGCAAAAACCGGAAACACGTCAAGGAAGCGTAAACCCATTTCTGGTGTAAGCTTTGTTGATGGAGAAATGGCAGCTAGAGTGTTTTCGACTAGCCTGACTTGTCTTCCGAAGTTCACCAGCGCCAATGTGGTGAAGAGTGTGGAGATAAATTCGTCCACTAAGGGGAACAAACTGGACAAGGGATATAAATTCTTCCATGAAGAGTTTATCCACAGTTACCAAGGTAAGTAAAGAAGGAATTGCGATAGCTAGCTTTAGCATTAGCAATATCAACGGTTAGCTATAACTCTGTTAACGTTAACTGTAAAAGTAAATAATGATAAATCTTAGCTAGCTAGGTGTTGTGAATTTGTAATATAAGGTAGAGCTAACACATCACAGTGAAGATGTGTGTATGTTTAAGTGAGATGGCATGAGATAACAACCAGTAATTACGTGAAACTGTAAAGGTAAATGTGAAATGTTACTGACATTGTGTTGTGACTTAACGTTACAAAGTGAAGTTGTGTATTTCTATGTGAGATAACACGTAATGTTTTCTTGTTGCATGTGGTTATAGTATCAAATATACTCCAGGGACAGGTTGTAGTGAGAGGTAGATGCTTCAAGTCAATGAGGAAGAGCGAAGAGCCTCACAAACTGGAGGTTTGGCTATAGACAGAATGCCGGTTGGCAAAAGTTCATGTTCACTCTTCTTGCTGCGGTTGCAGCACTTTCTTCACTTTACTATTTCTTTACTGAAAGTAGGGTGACCAGACGTCCTGTTTTTCCATGACATGTCCTCTTTTTGATGCCTAAATAATGTAAATAATGCGTCTGGCCGGAATTTCAAAATCTTCTACCTTAGCAGGGGATATACTAGACTGAACTGCTGTGTCCCAGTACAATGTAAAGTCCAGGTTGAACTAAATTGCTCAATTCACTCCTCTTTTTTTACAAACTCAAATCTGGTCACCCTACTAAGTTACAGTTTCATGTTATTATGAACATTGATGTAACAGCATAAGTATGACTTCAGTGTAACCTATTTAACGTGTTATTGTGTCTAGATATCACTGGCAGCAGAAACTGCCAACCTGAATGTTTTCTCCTGCAGTTGTGCGGCTGGTAAAGGATTCTGCAATCACATAGTTGCCATCCTTTACCAGACCGCACATTATTCACAGCTGGGTCTTCAGGCTGTTCCACCCCCCCTTGGCCTGCACAAGTGGCTTACAAAGATGGCACAGACCAAGAACACAGGTGGGTTTGTTATAAACATGTCATAATTTAAGAACCGATGCATATCTTTAACAACTGTAAATTATTTTAAAAACAAACCCAGTGGTGACTACAGACTGTAACTGCTTTTACTATTTTACTTTTAAGGGAATCCATCCTGAACCTGTGAGTGAGATGGTGGTGCAAAAGCCCAAAACAGTGGGCAAGAACAGTCTGAGGTCCACACTGTACAAGGCATATACAGGTGATTAATTTGTTAACTGTTTGATTGTTACTTTGTGAGAGTAAGTTACGTTTTTTTATGACTAACATGATTATTAATTCTATACCATTTCCATTTGTGGTCGCCCGATGGTGGAATGATCTGCCAAGTGTCACCAGAGCAGGGGATGTCCCTCTCTGTCTTCAAAAAAAGTTATGAAGGCGCATCTCTTCCAAGGATACCTCCTCTCACTTTTTTGACAACCTGACATGAATGACGCACACTTACCATGCTCTTCCCTCTTTTCCCTCCCTTCTCTCTACCTCCATCTCTTCCCTCCTCTACCACTTTCTCGTCCTACCACACTTTGACTAGTACTTATAATGTAGACACTCCATTCTCTAGTACTAGTATTGACAGATATAATGAATAAAATGTAAATGTAGTTAAGCACTCATGTCAAACTTTTCTTTTGTGTGACCAATAATCTTGTGTATCTCTTTGCTCTTTTGTCTAGGACCACTGCCAGATCCATATATGATGGCATCTGGAAGCAAATTAAGCCAGGTGCAGCCCCAGCCTCTCATGGCTGTTGTATTGGATGGAATTTCTGAGATGGAGCTGACACCATCTAAATTTGGGTCTGTCCCTCGTGGATCCCCCATGTCCTATCACTGTCCACCCAAGAAGTCCAGTGACCTCATCCTACACCACATGGCTCCAGAATTTCCATCCCTTCCTCTGATGCAACACACCTTTCCCAGGTTGCATTTCGTTCCGACCCTACATCAGTTAATGCATCTCCAGTCTCTTGAAGTGTCACCGCAGCTGTCCAGCGAGATAGCAAAAGAAACTCAGCAGCAGTCTAAATGCCCTGCGTGGACACAGCTACGGCGACCAAGGCTGACTGCCAGTCGTTTTTGGGATGTTTGTTCTAGTAGGGCGTGTCGCGCAGAGCAGGAGTCTGCAGCTATTCAGATGATCAGAGGCTCCACAAAGCAAACCGCTGCAATGAAGCGTGGTCTGCTGGTAGAGCCTGAAGTGCTGACAAACTATGCTGAACTGATGCGAGTTAATGTGCTACCAGCAGGATTCGTCATTCACCCTGACACACCACACCTGGGGGCCAGTCCGGACGGTCGGGTGTATGACCCTTCAGAGACGCCACCTTTTGGCCTGGTTGAGGTGAAGAGCAGCACAAAAAATGATCCATCTCAGGTTGCTCACCTCAAGGTGAAGGAAGGCCACGCCAGTCTGAGGCGTTCACATAAGTACTACTGGCAGGTTCAGGGCCAACTGGCAATCACAGGACTGACATGGTGTGACTTTGTTACCGATACCCTATCAAATTTAACTGTGGAAAGAATTTGCCGTGATGACTCATTCATAGCGTAAATGAAAGAGAAACTAGATATATATTATTATGGCACATATATGAATGCATACCTTGAATTCCACTAATCTTGTCTTTACCAATCAGTTTTGCCTTCTGTGTTACTGTTGATGAATTGTGGTTATTTTGTATTGTGTTTGATGTTATTTATTGAATCACTTATTAATCAGTTGATGTTACACATACAAAAAAAATAAAGGATGCATCATTTTGACCAAAATTGTTTTAATTGTTAATCTAATGTTTTAGTGAAATCAAAGTCACATTTCAACAGACAATATTAAGAATATAACAATATTTAATTTGATGTTTAAGAATATGTGGGAACACTAAATTATTAATAATAATAATAATAAATTGAATTTATATAGCGCTTTTCATAGACTCAAAGTCGCTTTACAGGGAAGAATTACAAGTAAGGAAAATACAGCATAACATGAGGAAAGGGGAGGAACACCTCGGCAGTAAGCACATACAACACAATTCAACACATGACTTGCAACAGGGGAGGGAAATGGGGGGAATGGGGGGTGGAGGTAACCCAGACATAGGCAAGCACAGAGCCATAGAGATAGTGTCTTTCTCTATCACTCTGGGCAAGCAGCCATCAGAGCAGGCAGAGAAGCGGCGAATAAACAGCGCCAGCGTCCTCTCCGTCCGACCGAATGGCGCTGGTCACAGACCAGCTTGTCAGACTGGGGGGTAAAAAAGCGGTGAAGGCGTGGGACGGGGGTATTAGGGGGGAGGGGGGCCTGGTGAGAGTTGCTTAGCCTGGCACCCATTGGGGCCTCAGTCCGCAGGATGTCATAGCGTTAACACAGCAAGTTGCCATGGAGACAACCTTGAATAGGTCCCAAGCAGAGTCAACAATCAGCAGGTGTCTGAGGGAAGTTGGGGAGGAACGCAAGAGTGTCTCTCTGCAATGCTCTTCGAGGGGGATGTGAAGTTCCAGCAGCGGCCTTGGCCGAGGCCAGGGCTGGATAAGGGGGCCGAAAGTTGATAAGATTGGAGTTATTTTGTCTCGGCGCGAGTAGCTGCATTCCTTTACACAGCCACTCTGTTAGTCAATTTCTGGTCAATCTGTCTTTGTGAAAGCGGTGATCTATCCAAGATAATATCCAAATTGCAGTTCATCTCCATGTTGTTATCCATAATGCGGTTAATAGTCCCATCTTCAAACACTGACCGCTCTGCCCACCGCTTCAATCATTCCAGGCAGCTTTTTGGGGCTTTGAACAGCTGTCATAGTCTTGTCAAATTTGTCGATTAACCAGGCCAATGCCTAATCCGGTCAGCAAGGGCCTGTATCATGGTTCCGAATAGGTAGATATCCTCAACGTCCTCCCCGGAATGAGCCGCCAGACACACGACCCGTCACTTCTCCCACGCGTCCATCGTGTAGCCAGCAGCAAACGTTCCGGCAGGGCAAGCAGGTTCCCCCGAACCCAAGCTCCTCGTCGAGAAGATGGTGTCAATTACGTTGAGAGACCAGTTGATCAAATCCATGATTTTAGGGTTTGGAGAGCAGTGCTGAGAGAGTCTCTCAAAGAGTTAGACGAGACAAGAGGAGCAAGCAGGGGAGGTGTGGGAGAGAAGAGGGAGAGAAAATGCGACCGCCTTCGTAGAGAGCCAAACGAGAATGACATACTATTTACACATTCTTTATACATTATTTACATAAAAAACATGAATTATTTTTTATTTAACCAGGTAGGCTGTTGAGAAGAGGTTCTCATTTGCAACGACGACCTGGCTAAGAAAAGCATAAGCGCGCAGGACAACGTACAGTTTTACATTAAATACAGTACAATAATACAGAATACAATAGGCTACATAAAGTGAAGATTAAGTAGGCATAACAAATCTGTCACAAAGGGAGGGGTAAGTAAATCGGAGGATATGCAAGAGTGAATAAGGTAATAACAAAATATATGAATAGACAGTCTATAACACTGCTGAGATGTAGTGAAGAGTCAATATACAGTTAGTGCAAGTTGTGTTCTAGTTAATAATGTAGTTAAGTGATAACACAATAAGTATGAAAGAGTCTGTAAAATGCTGAGTGTAGTGAAGAGTCAAAATACAGAGTGCAAATGGTGGCCTTGGTGATAATGTAGTTTAGGGATAACAATGCATGAATAGACAGACTATAAATGTTGAAAGAGACAATTGTAAGTAAAAAAAAAACAGTTGTGCATAACAGGGCGGATGGAAAGTGCGAACGAGTGAGAACAGAATATGATACATGAGCTGGTACCAATGAGTTAAGCGACTAGTGTGTAACGAGGGCCAGCCAACTAATGCATAGAGGCTGCAGTGGTGGGTGTTAAAAGGGGCTCTAGTTGCGAATTCACTCCTCAAAACAAAAAGGCCCTTGATAATTTGCTAAGACACAGCAGTTAAGCCAGATCTGATTCACACTGCCAATCAGTGTGAGTGGCACGGGAGAGTCCCATATGTGAAAGGACTTTACCCTACCGATCACTCTCTCCACTATAATAAACTATAAAGGCGGGCAATGGCTTGGGTTTGTTCAGTTTCCTCCTTGCTGAATTGAGTTGAACGCTTAAAAGGTGGAATGATGAGCTTGGCTCCAACGTCAGCAAGGAGGTCTTGAATGAGGAACCCTTTGTCCGCCATGACATTGTCTCCTGGCTCCAGCAAGGGAACGACTCCACTGAATCTGGTGATCTCCTTATCTGAGATGCACCCAGTGTACAGGGGTGAGACGAATGTCACCAAACCATTGGGAGCAACTCCAATCAGCCCTTTCAATGTCGTCCTGTTTTTGTAGTTTGAAAATGTTTCCGACTGTAACGTCAGGGATGAGGCTGTCTCCAGGGCTATTTCTGTGCAGTCCAGTATCACTCTGACATTGGGACAGTACCTCTGGAATTTAAGGGGCATAGTGGACTTAACAATGCAAACATGTCAGCAATGAGATGCTCCTTCATGCCAACAGCAACCCGCATGGAGTACATCAAGAACTCATCTATTAATGGCATGATGCGTGGTGGGCTGGGATCTTGGCAGCCTTCCTCACCTGCCCTCTTTGCTTTGGTCCAGTACACCAGTCGAAGGGCAGATGGTGCAATCGACTCCCAAAAAATAGTAAAAACCCTCTCGGTGTAGAAACGAATTTGGTCATCCGATGAACAGTATCGGCTGAAGAGAGTAGGGGGTGGTAGGTCAGTGTTTTGCAACATGGTTTCTAAGTCATGGATGTGATCCAAAGCTTCATCCAGAGCACCTGTAAAAATAAAAAAAACAACAAAAAACATTTGCATTAACATATTTATGCTACCTTTCAACACAACACAGAACAGTAATCATGTCAACTCTTTAATGACATCACTGCAGAAAAAAATGCCATTCAGAGCATTTCCCTACACCAAGAGGGGGTAAATAGCCCTGGCGCTACATGTCAGCAACATTAAAATGACGCGCGAGCATCTTGCTACAGTAACGTTACATTTGAAATTCGTCAACAGTTAGCTACAAATGTAGCTAGGCTAACAGGCTAATGTTCGTGAACAGCTTATGTTATACACATATGAAGTTGTTCATTTAGAAATGCATTTATCCATTAACGGTACACATAGTTGACTAGCTTTAACTTACTAAACACATTGTGAACAATCTTACCTGCGGGTGGGTGTGTCACGTAGTCGTGATCCATCCTTACTGCCTTAGCCACCATGTCGCTATCTTCACAGCATAGCTGGATAGACTGACGTTTGACGGTTCTGTCATATACTGACTCCCTTCTCAAAGGAGCGGTAAAATTGTTCCAAGGGAATAGGCTTGGGACAACACCACTCTTCAGGCGACGAAGGACGCAGCCACCACTGTAATCATCCGGAGCGAAGTGCCGGCTACAGACATAGGTGCTACCTCTTTTTACATTAAAACTGCTCCCTTCCTCTCTTCGGATCGCCTGTATCCATTTGGGTTTCAGGTTTGGATCCACAGGAAAAGAATGAAATGAAAGGTAGGGTTGTTTTTGGGTGGAAGACGAACAGCCTGGGACACAACAGAAACTGCGACTCTTCGACTCATTTTTCGTATCTGCCGCTACAATAACCGGAAATTCTAATACACTTCATTGACGTATTTCCGGTCGAAAAATGCGGAAGTGCGTAAAAGGTCTATTCTGTGAGACCAGGCTGGGAAAGAGATGGCGGTCTGGATTAAACACCTATGAAGCCAGGCAAACTCGGTGTGCTGATGAAGACTTTGAGAAGCAGTTGAAACTTCCAAAAAAGTCACTATGTGGACCTTGAGTTGAGATTCATTTTTTCACACATTCTGATCCCAAGGTCAAAAAGGAAGTTTCATGCTTCATATATTTTGTAAGAAATGTAGAGTAAGAAATATTACTTTTAAAAAGTATTACTCAGCATAACAGGGTCGCTCAATGAGCTGAAGACCATTTATTGTCAGTTTTTTTTCTTCTTTTCTTACTATATTCTTCTCCAGGAAACTTAAGCATGATAAGGATGTTTGTTTCGTGAATGAAACTAAAGTAAGTGCATGTACTATTTGCCTTTGTTTTTATGTGTGGATTTATATTGCCACAAGTTTAAAGACTGGCATATTACTGAAAAGTTTAGAGGTCACAGCTTCATAGTTCATGTACATTGTATTAGATGCCTTACTGAAATTCGACAGAGATATTTGCACTTCAGCTAAATGACTTACAGAGTAAATAACGTGCAAAGCTATCATAGAGCAGAGTGATATATGACCTTATTTCTAGATAATATCTAGTGTTTCATGGGAATTCAATTCATTGTGTTTAGTCTTTTATTATATCAAAAATATCAAACTGTATTAATAAATATGCAACACATTAGTGAATGAGGTGTTTGACTCTGAGTAGAACTGTAGCTTATTAGTCTTACTTGTCATATTGTTGTAGTTATGTAGTGTGCAGTGTGAGTAAGAGAGCATAGTCTATGGTTGGTTTTGTTTGCCTGAACCAATCAGTAGCAAGTGACGGATCCATCGCACCCGTCAACACGGAAGCTGTGGTAGTGGTTGCTAGGAGCAGTTAAAGCTTTAGTGTGTAACTTTTTTATATTAATGAACGTCCATTACGTTTAAGCCATTGTCAAATAAGTTTAAACAAAGCTAATTAAGACTTTCAGCTCCAAACAACTCTCTCTGTATTTCTCAGTATGTTCAGAAAATGATATTGTCCAGGGACTTTTGCGCACAGAAATTGACCAAAGAAATTACCTCTTCTGAAGAGTCCATCATGTTTTTTTTTAATTCTCTGTTTCCTCCTTGGTAACAAGCACCTGTTTGGAGGAGAGGTGGGGGTGGTGAGCGATCACGGAAGGCTTGCGTCATGCGGATGCTCCGCCAATTTTGTTGTCATTACTTAGAATTCCTCATGGGGGAGACGCACTATAGCTTTGACATTTTTACAATTAACAAAGAAAAAAGTTAAGTGTTGTTAGCCCTAAAAACCACCTGTACAGCTTTGTTGATCAAATTTAGATATTTTTTTCCATTCTTCACAGAAGTAGCTATCTATGAATGAGCATGGCCCCATTCTTAATTATGACTGCAAAGCTCTGATTGGTCAGCTTTTCTCAAAATTCCATGATGAATCCATAAATCAAGTTCTCTGATATCTGATATCTGTGCATCACTTCAAGCTGGTGTGGTTCTAACTGTGTAGCATGAAGGCAACTAGCTGGGTCTTTCCAAAGAGGGCTTCTGTGCAATGGCAGCCCTTCCAGAAGCTTTGACATCTGTCCTGGAACTGCAGTGACTTTTTGGAGACTTTGCACAATAATTTCCGCGATTATTTACCTGTGGGCTGAGTGTCTCGACCAATAAGAGGCTCTCTTTTTTACTATCTTCTTCTTTGACGTTTTACGGCAACCGGAATGGTGCAGATGCTGCCACTTTCTATACATATACATTACATATTCCAAACGTGAAACAAAACAAACAAACAAAACAAAATCCTAATATGATTTATGATTATTTGTGATGGTTACAGTGATTATTTTTGTTTCCCCTGAATACCAACACTTGGGAGAACATTTCCCAAATGCCAAAAGTCTTCTTTATGATTATTATTATTATTATTATTATTATTATTATTATTATTATTATTATTATTATTATTATTATTATTATCTTATTCTATGTGAGCTTCAATTTCCATTTATTTATTTTCTTTAACCCTATAGTCATTTACCAATTCATACTATACATTCATGTGACATCCCTACAGCATACATATCCTGATAGCCCAGGTTGTCCTGAAACAAATATAAATTGCAATCGGTTATACAAGCATTATTATGCAAGGAAACCAGGCGAACCAAAGATTGGAAAATATGGCTTAGACCACAGTTAAGCTACTGTCCTTATCCATGGCTCTCCCAGCACAATCCCCAACCAGCCTTTCCACAGACGAAAGTGAGACGTCCATATTGTCCCAGGCCAGGATGGAGTTGATGTGTGAGTCGTCTGGATCGACGACATTTCATTTCCAGGATTGCTCCGGTGCTGCTGGATTCTGCCGGATGTCCTTCTTTTTGGCCGGATGTCCGTCTCCTTCCTCTTTCTTTGTGTTGGCGTTCTAAACTCCGGTGGATTTATGAGGACTATGGTTAACTGTTCCGCGGATCTCTGCAGGGTAAATCCAGACAGCTAGCTAGACTATCTGTCCAATCTGAGTTTTCTGTTGCACGACTAAAGCTACTTTTCCACCAAAACAAGTTCTTTCCTGAGGCTATTTTGCAGCGTCCGGCGCTTTAAAGAAATGCCAATAAACCAGAGCACGTTTTTGTCTCATCCCAAAATGCTGTGTGGACTAACCAGACCTTCCTTTGCATCGGTGTGGAAGAAGGTCTGGAAATGCAAGACTTATGTGTGAGGATTGACACCAGTGTGGTTCCCTTGTCTGCCGCTGCAGCCGTGGCATGATGAGTTGATGGCCAGTCAAAGGGGGGATGACTGCGGTGGATGAGCTCCGGCCCCCTCGCTGTCTCCTGTGATCTTTGTCGGAGCCGGAGTGAAAGCTGTCAGCTCGGTATTACCTGTGAGGACTGGCAGCAGAGAGGAGGACGATACAAGGGGTAATGACACAGGATGGAGCGAGTAGCACCGTGGAAATGATGGTGTACTCCACCTCAGGGACTTTCAGTTGTAGATGATGGGCTAAGTAGAGAGTGTGATAGGAGAAATGATGGAAATGACAGCGGAGGGATGGTGAGGCAGTTCATCTCCGCTGTGTGACAGACATTAACACTGCAGGTGCCGGGGCCAATGCCACGGTGTGCTCAGATTTCACAATGGGAAAAGGCACTGCAAGGTACAATGTTCTCATATTTATTAAGTAGCATGTATCCCTAAAAATTGACTTGACAAAGTATTATATTATCCATAATTGGATTTCATATCCTCAGCAAGGGTTGGAGAAGTAGCATGTCATCTGAAGTATGTTTGTCTAGACCGTGGAGGGAGCTTCATCCAGTTAGTACATGGAGTGTCTTTCATATTTACGTTCAAGCATCAGTGTGTTGGAACTCTTTAGATTGCGTTATGCATTAATGTGTGCAGTGTTGCCAACTCTTTTCCAATGAAAGAAGCTAGCTCAATTCACACAAACACCAGTCAACATTTGTCATTTTATTTAGAGTACTGTCAAACGTTCAACCATTTCTTCTCTCTATCTTTATGCAGTGTATTGTCGTTACCTGTTGATGATGTTTGATAAAGTTCAGTTGTACGAACTCTTTCTTTACAGCAGCTCTGTGAAGGGAGCAATACAGGTGAGGTGACATTTGTTGGGTTAGGGTTAGATCTCACTTTGCTGCTGTCAGGTTGCAGTGTTATGCCCACTGAATATGCATCCTGCAGCAATTAGCTGCTATGAATAGATTTTTTACAATTATTGTGAATGCTGTTGGTAATACTGCAGAACTGCTTCAGTATTTTTGCTAAGCTAGTGGTTTCTAAACTGGGGGGCGCAGTACATAGGGGACGACTAAATGTAATTAGCTTAGTTTAGTTTATTTGTTTCACAGAGGATAAAATACAAATTAAATTGAAGAAATACACATGTGAGGGTGTGGGAGAAACCTGTAACAGCAAATGTAAAAAACACAACCAAAGGACAAATCTAGACATACAAAATCAAAAATACATAGTGTGCAAAAATGTCATTAAAAGAAATAAATGTAGAGAAACAGAAATAATGCTGGCCATAACATAATGCATGGTTGTGCTGCACTGCAAGCAAAGCATGGACAAGTGTGTGACAGGACTACCAATCTGTGGATTAAGCCACACCAAACACCACAACTACTAAAACAAAGACAAGAAACTACGTAGTGGGGACCACAATTCAAACTAAGGAGCCAATAGCATAGTAATCGTGTTTCCCCAACTATCCCTTTGCGGAGAAACAGTTGATTGTGGTGCACCTCACTCTCTATTCTATTATAGTTGTTAATGTTGTTATTTTTTGCTGTGCATATCTCTCTCTTTCTCTCTCTTTCACAGAGAAACAGCTGAATGTGGCAGTTTGGGAACCACTGTGCTAAGCTAAGCTATAAGCACATCTTGAATTTAGCTTTGCACTTAACATACAGACAAGGGATTGATATTCATCTTCTCGTCTAAGTCCCAGAAAGAAAGTGAATGAGTGTCTTTTCCAAAATGTTGAACATGGACCAAGGTTTCGGTCAAGGGGACATTTAGGGATAGATAGTTGCTCCATTGAGGTCAGGGCCTGGGAACACCAGGAACATTTTATCATATGTAAAAAAAAAAAGACAATCTGAGTTATCTTGCTCTGGGCTAAAGTGCTTGATGGATGGATGGATGGATGGATGGATGGATGGATGGATGGATGGATGGATGGATGGATGGATGGATGGATGGATGGATGGATGGATGGATGGAGACTGACTGAAGTTGCCATTGTTCAGCCCCACTAGGTACACGGTTAAAAAAAATCAATCTAGAAGTCTGTTCAAAGTCATTCAGCTGTTCCTTTATTCCTGTCATACAATAGTGCTGTAGCATTTACTGTGCAGCATTTAGTTTCACAGCATAGCAGCAATCTACTGTAGCCGAGCATCAAGCAGTTTCATGGCGTTTGTGACATTTGGTCTGTAAGGATGCAGACTAAACCTGGCCAGGCCCCTGGGCTTTCCTCTTGGCCCTGCTGTGAGTTTCAGACGCTGGGCTCTTTCACTATTAAACAGCTGAACACGATTCATCCAGATTCATCGGCCAAAGAAGTCTCCATGTCATGCTGACACTCTCTCTTTTTTTTTTGCCCCCTCTCTCTCAAGCTCCCTGACACTTGAGACGCTCTGCCGCTATCTTTACAAACAGTGTGGCTACCAGTCTGTGAGCCAGTCACCCAGAACCTATAGCCCACTGCAGTGTGTCATCAGTAAATGTAGACTGGGTGTCAGGGTGACTGGAGAGCAGGAAGATGTGGTAGCCTATTCAAAGTGCAGTCGCTGTGATGAAACAACCTTGGCTTCAACTGTCAAACTTTCTGCAGCACATGTTCAGTGTTTTGCTGTGTGAAAAGTATTTTTACTCTTCTCTGCTGCCTGCCTGGAGTCTGGAGACATTCACATAAAAGAAAACTTAACAGGAACATTCCGTAATCACCAATCAAATGTTTTAAGCCCTAAAAGCTGTTCTTTAGTCATGTATTTATCACATGAGCGAAGACTTCCTCGCTACTTCCAAGCAACTGTTTTGAATTGAGAATTAATTCATGTCCACCCCTTACATGCAGAGGGCGATTAAGTTGGTAATGGGCCCCTGGGCTACACTTTTTGTGAGGCCCCTACCATCAAATGTTACCAAAGAAACGAGACGACAGAGTAATGCAGTGACGCATTTCGAGTAATAGCCTGATAAAAATATGACAGTGTATATTAATAAGTACTATCGATGAGGGAATAAAGTTTAAATCGTCAAATTTAAATCAGTAAAGGTTAGAGACAACACAGAGATGACCAAGATAAAGTGAAGAACCCCAGACGATGTTTGCAAGGGCAAAATCATCAGCAATAAAGATGCCATCCCATCAGGGTAGTAAGGAATCCCTGGCGATCAGCATGACTGATGGGCGGCGAGACATCCCTCCATTGCTGGGCCCTGGGGTCCCATCAGCTCATCGGACATATTGCTGAATATTACCAAAGATCCACCTAGAAAGCAGCAAAATGCAGACTATAGGCTGATGTTCTGAGAATGTTCAACCTTTATCACAACTTATCTTGACATTATTTGACATCCATGAAATGTTGCTGACTACATTGGATTATCGGCACATATGTTTTGCAGTCAAGAAACACCCTTGTTACATTGTGAGACACTGAGCACAAGCACAACAACTGTTGTTGACTGAGCTTTTACCGTATTACTGGAGCGTGTGTGTCTCCATGCTCGGACACTGTTGGCCAGAGCTGGACACATCTGATCCGACCGATACAGTTTCCGGTCTTTTTTCTGTGCTTTTCCTGGGCGATCGCCCCTGAAGTGCAAATAGAAGTGATTTATACCATCTAAGAATCTATGTGTGATTACCCATATAAGTATGCGGACATGTACATGTCTAATTAGTATACAAAAGTGACTTTGATTTGAGGATATGTATGCTGAAGGTTATCATACCGTCAGAATCTTACACCGGCCCATGTCTAGTAAGAAGTTACAATTTGACACCATTAAATTAACTGAAAACAATACAAGATCATCTATATTTTTATCATTTATAACAGATATTCAGTTAGAACATTAGCTAAATAGTGTCCGAGCATGGACACATTTCTGGTAAATAACAGTGCATAAACCTGTGTGTGACATTCTACACATAAAGTATGTCCTAATGTTCCTTACATTCTACAATCAAAGTGAAGAGATGTGGTTTACTTTGGTTCCTCAGCTCAGTCAGGCAGTGGAGGTTTCAAAGCGACATCCTTTTATCTGGGGTGTCTATTGGGAGCGTACCTGTTCCAGAGGGGCTTAGCTGTAATGAGATAGGCTATTTCACAGCATTCCCACTGTCTGAAATAACAGGGAGCACAGAGGGGCCAGTGCCCAGACAGTGGCCTCTGCTCCCCCATATCTTTACTCCAATGCTCCCTCATATCCTCCTTATTACCACCAATACCCAGTGCCTAGGAAAGCTGCAGTCCTTTTAAAGTTCAGCACTAAATCACAGCTCGCAGCCTTCAAAGGAGTCCAGTTCTCCACTCGGGTCGCCTGTCCTCCCCAGGAAAAACAGAGGGATGAAGTAATTTCATAGCCAGTGACACAACATGTGTCAAAGCCCTGGTGTCATTCTCCCTGTTGGCTCCAGGAGAGAGTTGCTGCTTTGCTGTCATTTTGGCTTTCATTACTCGTGTTTTTTGTTCCTAAATGACATGGCTGGCTCTGACACATTACGGCTTGCCATGCCACTCTGTTCAGCTGTGAAAACAGGAAGCTCGGGGCTTATGTTGGTCTGTATAAAACAAATTGTTACTGAGTTGTGCTGTTCCACTCTGTTTGGGGTTTGTTGTGGAACTGCACAGCAGAACATGATTTTGTGATTCCCTTAAAGATCGTATTGTTTCTTAGAAAATCAAGTCATGGTGTTTGTGCTGTGGACTAAAACGTCTGTAGTCATTTGGGTCAATAAAGAAAAGTTTAAGGTAAGTTGCAACCTGGGTCTTATTGTTATAGTTCTGGCTAAATTACATGTATTTGAACAGTTTAGATGTGTTTGGAAGGGTTAAAAGAATCAGGTGGCATCACACAAACAGTGTGGAGTACTAATGGGTGCAAGGAAAGAGTTATGAGTTAAGAGCAGGATGGACACACGCAGAGTGAAAAGCCAGCCATCACAGAGATGTGGGGTTTTACTCTGTTGTTCACAATGTAAAAAGAGAGCAAGAGATGATCCTCTCACTCCCATCGCGTCACAAAGCGACGCTTGGTCAGGTGCCTTTGCCATTTGTTATTGACAAAAGTCTAAAAGCCTCCTTTAGCGTCATATTTTGATGCGTTTGGTCGGGACTATTGGCGTCACTTTTTGACTCTCTGGGTCGAGACTCTTGGCGTCAATTGTTGACGCTCTGGGTCGGGACGTACGTTTAACTGACATGCGGCACAAGAACGGGACAGTTAGGTTTAGGAAAAGATAGAGGGGGGTGGTTACAAAATGTATGCTTCAGTGACACGCGGGACAAAAACGGGACATGAACCCCGGTCTCCTGGGTGAAAGTCCTGTGTTGTTTGACCCATTCAAAACTGGAAAGTTACAAAAATGGTTGCACACAACCCCCTCATATATACATATATATATATATATATATATATATATATATATATATATATAGCGACCATATGTAGCAGTTCTGATGAAGTACACCGACACCTTAGGGTTACCCAGGTTACAGTTTGCAAAAGAAGAGTTTTTTTTCTGAACACCAACATGAAGTGTTGTGAATACTCGTCAGTACAACAACATTTCTTTGCATCTAAAGTGGGACTATGTGTTGTTTGCCAAGTGTATGCATAAACAGTGTCCATGCCTGCCAGTGTTGTTCTCCAGGGATGGAGTGTCAGTGGCTGCCTGTCTATCCTGATGATTTCTCTCTGGCAGAGCCAGCAGGGAATGGACAGAGAAATCAATCACACGGTGGCCCAAACACTGATGCTGATGCTTGCAGATATTTTTCCCCTCCTGTTTTTTTCTGTGTTGTGGATTTATTGTAATACACTGTCAACCCCATCGTTAAAGGCATCCCATAAAGGCGTAGAGATGTGGGGGCATGCATATATATATATATATATATATATATATATATATATATATATATATATACACCTCCCACTACCACTACTGCATTTACGACTGCTCTCCCCCAAGGGACCTGATGTTTCTTCTAAATAAACCGCCTCATCCGAGCAGCTGTGCTGTGCTAAATGGGGGCCAGCTTAGAGGGGCTGCTTTGTTTTCTGCTGCCAAACGCTGTTTAGATGGTAAATGTCTTTGATTAATGAAGTCATTTTTTTTTTTTTTTTTTTTTTGCTGTTGCCATGGTTCTTTGGGAATCTTGCATAAATGGATTGAGAGAACACTTCATCCCTGACAAAGAGGGGTCAAAGTAATTCTAGCTTGTCCCGAGGAAAGATTAAAAAGCTACTGCTTGCAGGCTTCTCTCAGATGAGTCTACATAATGTGCATTAGCAGGCTGCTGGAACAAATAAATAAATTAAATAAAGCTACTTGGAGATCAATCCCTCTCTGATGGTGTGTACTCAGCCAAGTGAGAAGAATGAGGCACTGGGAGGCCAGGCGTGCTGGCCTGCATCTTGACCAAATGAAACAGCAGTATGATAAAGATAGAGTCACTGCATTGTAGCACGTACCAGCTCCCACAAATCCCAGACTGTCCTCTCAGGTCACTACTGATGTTGTAAAACCCAACTGTCAACTGTGTTGATATGAATCAGGACTGTGTAGATTTGACCAGGAAGAATTTCAACATTCCCTCCAAATAATTTAACCTGACCACAACTTCCTGTGGGGTGGAGTATGTGGCATTACATTTGGTTGTATTTTCATAAAAAAGAGGGCTAACACATTTAGTATTCCATGAGAATGAATAAAGCGAAAAATGCACTTTTTGCATAGCAAAACATTTTCCGCCCAAAAAATGTAATAAGTATTTTTAGTTTTCTGGGCTGTTTGTTGAGCTTTTTGATCAACAGCCACAATAACTTTATTTTTTGTCCCAGCTGTGAGCTCCTACCTCCTTTTTTTATTGTGGGAAAATAGTGTTCATTAGCACACTCAGTTGCTAATTCACAAAGAATGGATTGCGGCCACTGATAGCACATGCAACTACCAGCTGCCCCTGAGTGCAACTTGCCCTTTTTTTTGCATCTTATCCCGGGTTGTGGTATTCTGGCACTTCATCCAGCACGGTTGCCCAATGGTTAGCACTGTGGCCTCACAGTAAGAAGGTACCAGGTTCGAACCCTGGTTCTCCCGGGCCTTTCTGTGCCGAGTTTGCGTGTTCTCCCTGTGTCTGCGTGGGGTTTCTCTGGGTGCTCCGATTTCCCTCACCACTAAAAACATGTTCCCCTCCCCGTAAGGCTGCCATGCATCACCCAGGTGGGTGCTACACATTGGTGGTGGTAGAGACTAGTCCCCCACTATGATAAAGCGCTATATAAAAGTGATGAATTATTATTATGTGCTGCTGTATTCAAACCTTCAGCCTGTAGAAGAAGAGGGCCATGACTTGAAGCAGAGGACACTGCTTTTGAGACTGCTTTTGCAAGAAGGTTTATTTGCACAGAAAGGTGCCAAATGTTGCGTCAAACGTTGCATATTACCTCCTTTAAATATGTGCAAATCAGCACCGGACATGTTGATTTGCTTGGCAGTTAGGGGTGCATGTCACATTGTTTTAAACGCCGTGATACGGTCGCAGGGTGGTTGTTTTAAACATGACTGTAACACCTTGCCGCGGTGGCAGTTTCATAACTGTTCTACATTATGTAACATGCGCAGTTTAAACACATAGACATTGTGAAAGTTAAGATATTTAAGTTTAGGCAACACAAAATACTTAGCGATTGGCTTAAAATAAGTCACATAAAACTACTAAATTGAGGACAAAGTGTGACTACTGTATGTCACGGACAACAAATTTTATAGCACATTTTTGATTGTCATATAAATACTCACTGTGGGCTCACGTTTCAATCTATCTGCAAGTCTGGCATGGAATAGCTCATTAATGTCTTTTGAGCAGTATAATGGCATAAAACATAAAAAAGGAAAAGAAATATAATATATATATATATATATATATATATATATATATATATATATATATATATATATATATTTAAATAGAAAAACAGTTTAATCAGATAATACAACATTTCCCCAAGAGCAGGGCTTAATTTGAGCCGGAACACGCCGGAACATGGTCCGGCACCTCCGACGTTGGATCCGGAACCTTTTTAATTGGATGTGGGGTCACTGCACTTCAAGTGACACAAGCGCTTGTGCTGGTTGAGATTGCTGTTATAGCCTCATTTCACTCAGGGGAAAAATGTCAAAAAGACAAGAAAGTTTGCTTAACTCTTTCAAATATGCTGGCCAGTCGGATCCCAAACAAGCAAAAATTGTTTCGCCGATCAAGAATGTGGAGACCACACCAAGAATTATTTACATTTTTAGAAATTAATACCAGTGGTGGAATGTAACAAAGTACATTTACTCCAGTACTGTCACTTGTACTTTACTTGAGTCTTTTCTTTTCATGCTACTTTTCTACTAGAGAAATGTTGCACTTTTCACTCCACTACATTAATCTGAAAGCTTTAGTTACTAGTTTTGCATGGAGTTTGGAGTTTAGGGACGTTTGACAATGTATTTCATTTATATTTAATTTTTTTTGTCATTTTTTATTACAAGAATCTTCCCTTCCAATCGTGATAGTGGAGCTATCTCTGGATCAGTTAATTAGCTGAAGTAACCAGGCTTTAGCAGCTTTATATGAGTTGGTTGTGTCGGACCGCCATGCCTGCGTCAGGATCTGTGAAGCTCTGGTCATCACTGCTGTGCCAAAAGAGACGCAGCTGGGACCCAAAGGAGCTCCCCTGACCGGCCCTTGGGGGCCCTGCTCTGCTTGGCTAACATGCAGAGTGAAGCAGGAAGTATCAGTCTCGCCTATCCTCCCAGGGTTAATTAAAACTCACCCCACGGCCCAAACACCACGGCCATAAGTCATGTCGTGCTCACTGAGCCTGTAATGTGTGGAAGAAAGAGTAATACAAAGCGGTACCGGCAACACGTCTGTAATCTTAATTAAATACGCCCAGCTGTGCCCCCTTTTCTCTGGCACTCACTGGGTTCACGCTTAATTTGAACCATCCGCTCCTATAGGAAGGAAGAAATGCAAAAACAGGGAGAGGGAGAGATGGAGAGAAAGTGCTGTGTAGCACACTCATAGGCTAAATCTATAAAAGGAACGGCTGAGTCGTTGATTAAAGCTGGTTACTGAAGCAGTTTAGGTGTAACCCTGGACATCCTCCCTCTGCTTTGGAGAACAGGATGAACAAGGAGGAGGGAGGAGGTTCACACGAGAAACAGAGGGGGAGGTTC
Source organism: Gymnocephalus cernua (assembly GCA_023631565.1). Lineage (NCBI taxonomy): Eukaryota > Metazoa > Chordata > Actinopteri > Perciformes > Percidae > Gymnocephalus > Gymnocephalus cernua. Next base: position 16,942,581 of record CM042435.1, read on the forward strand.
ATACAGATGATAATTCATCAGCGCTGTACAGGGCTACTGCTTAAATCATCAGCTTTACAGGACTTCCACATCTCTCCTGTCCTTTCACTGTCCACTCCTATGTAGGGTTGGATATCATTTGTTTTTTTTTTCCCGACAACGGTGCTCAAGCAATACTTTTTAAACGGTGACGGTGCCTAAACGGTGCCTGAACCTATATTTTAAAAAAGAAAGAAAGAAGAGCACAAAAAGACAGGCGGCAACATTAAAGAATAGCTTTGTTTATTGCTCAGGCCATATGGTCAAAAGTAAATGATTAATCAAAAATGTAATATAAAAAACTTGTTAAACGTTGTTAAACGTTGCTGTTAAACGTTGCTGTTAAACGACAACAAAAAAAAACACCAGATGGGATAAGGGTAATTTACAATAACTTTGAATGCATCACAAGGCTTTGAGCTACCAGTTTCAAGTGAACGCACCGTCTGTGTTGTTTTTCCAACAACGGCAGCTGCAGACTGCTCTACGTCCCGCTGTTGGAATCGTCTACAATGAAATACAGTCACACTTTTACACCATTTAGCTGTCAGCATTTTAACCGTGTTTAATCCAGCTGGTAGCTAACGTTAGGCTAACATTACCTGCTGTCAAGTGTAAATGTTAACTAGCGGTTTCTGTTGCCTCTAATGTCTGTTTTGGAGCATCAGAGAGAAGGGCAGACATGTAGATGGCACCGTGAGGCATCGAAATCCACATTGCTATTTGGTCTCGGTACCCAACCCTACTCCCATGGCACGGTCACATTGAAGACATAAAGCTCAATAAAGCTGCCCGAGGCAGAATGCATTAAAAAAGACACAATTTGAGAGTGAGACCTCTTCCTGCAGCTCTTGCTCTCCCCTCTCTGTCCATCCCCTCCCATCAGACGAGCACGGGCATATGCACCGGCTTCATACACTAACCTGCATGAGTACTAGGGATCCATTTTATCACTAGTTCGTTATATAGAAGTCATCGTATGAGAATTACCGTCCTATGTTCTTGTTGAACCCACTGCCCAGACCTCATCATAAAATGTGGCCCACTCATTTGCCTCTGGACTCTCTGTTCGAAATTAAGCACACACATCTCAAACCATGAGCACGGAAGCTCCACAATTCCAAAACCTTCTGTAGCACTTTGGCAGAAAGGCACTAATTTCTACAGGCCTGTTTACTAGTGATGTTAAAATGAAGCTTCTTGAAGCATTGCCTTTATTTTCTGAGCCCAATAGATGGCGCTCTCTGTTCAATGAAGGGTTTAAAGCACACTGAATTGCCATTCCTTCAACCTTTTTCTTTTAGTGGTTCATGAAGCTTTATTTGGACCACTACTATTTATACTCAGGGAGCTTGTTCCCAGCCAATTAATTAATTTGATGATCAAATGTACAATTTTGCCCTTTAAGAAGATCTTAGACTAAGAGGTGTTAAGAAACTAAACATAGTAGAAACAGTTGATCAATAAAACCATGTTGATCTTGTCTGTGAAAGTATTCTACTTGACCCAAAGATGATTTTGCTGCAGCTGTATCCAACAAATCTGAATGTGAAACCTCAAGAATATTAGTACGTTTATTGATTTTTATACTACAGGCAAAAAGGACTATAGCCCTCATCTGGAAGAAAATAAAGCCCCCCCCTACAATTGGTGCTTGGATCAAGAATATGTCTGTGTATACATGTGTGTTGGAAATTGTATTTACATAAAAAAGTGAGAAACCGTTTCCGTTACATTCAAAGGTAGTACATACCGGAAAGAAATGGCTGTACTTGTAAGTGTTAATGACAGTGGTTATGAGATGACAGGATTGCTCTGCTTCTGGTCAGTCGGGAGGTTTATTTTGTTTGAGAAAAATAAAAGTCAGTGCCAGCTTTGGATCGTGGTGTTCACTTCCTGCAGCATGACACACAGGCCTATTATTGTTACTGTGGATACTCTTTCTGACTATTAACCACTGCCACTGTACAATCTGTTCGACCATAATGCAAGTGCACTCCACCATTCATTCACCGTTTTCTTCAGGCGAAGCATAATGGTAGCCACCATTAAAGGTGTCCTCCCCTACCTGGAAAGTGAGTCACTTGAAATCATTCTACACCACTTGTCAAACACTGGTGTTGAGAACAGCTGATTATATGGAAATCATGAATGAGATTGATTCGAAACGCTTCCTGCCTCCAGTGGATTGCAGGAAAGTATTGCATGCATTCAATAGAAGAGGTAAATTATGCAGTTTTAAGGTTTTCTTTTAAATACATAAAGTTATTGTGAAATAAAATGCAAATGAATGAATTCAAACTGTGAATTCCATCACTGTATATAATAAATAATGATATGTAGTCAATGTTCTATGAGAGCTGTGTGTTATGTAAAAGTCTATTGACAAGACGTTTGTTTTCTTAACCACCCTTGAACTGTTGTGCTAGCTTCTCTGTGCATTTTTTTTTTCTTTTTTGGATGCACTCAGAAAGTAACAACAAAACACATGAATTGATAAAAATGCAGGTGAATTGAAAAAACTTAGCAGTAGTTGATAAATAGATAAATGATCAAGTCATCTGATTAACTTGAAGCTGATGAAAATGCGGCCATGTTTCATTGTCTTACATTCATCACGCATTGTTCACAACGCCAAATTGCCATTCATCATGTAAGAAAAGTTGTCTTGAGGGTGGAAGTAACGATAAATAACTGAAAAAAACTGTGATGAAAATAGAGTGATACATTATCAAATGATTTGATTAACTTGATTGACATTTTACTTGAAACAGTGCCACCCCATTCCCGCTGCTAGCGTGGCTAAAACCAGGACAGTGACCGACTCAAAGTTGTGTAGTGTCCACATGCTGACTACAATAACTCTTGGTGTTGTAGTGAAGCACAGTTCACTCCAAATGGCAGTGGTGTGTCTGACACTTCCTCAATCAGAGAGCACAAACAGCCATTTGGCATGCTGGGGGAGAGCCGAACACTTTCACTAGGAGCCGTATGCTAATGCTGACCTTTAGCACAATCTATATTTGGCAAACACTGGAGTCAGAACGAGTGGAGGAAACCTGCGCAGCCCCTTATGATCAACACACACACACACACACACACACACACACACACACACACACACACACACACACACACACACACACACACACCCTTCATCAGCTAGTCCCCTCAGGTGCCTCACACTGGCTCTACACCAAATATTTACATCCAATAACATTTAAACAAGCACTGATGGTATTCATATCACTCAATGTTGCCTGTTTCCAAACTGGTTTGATTTTTGTTCGAAGAACGTCAAACATGACAATTTAACACAGCTATAGTTTTCTTGTGTGGGGTGCTGTCCCTGTCGCACACACACATGCACGCAAGCACGCACACGGCCAATTATGGAATGGTACAGACCCCTTTTTAGGGCAATATCCCACATTCCAGGATGAGGCCTTCTCAGTCTCACACACTTAATGCAAAATTAAATGATCATTAATTGACGTCTTATGTTTAGCTAACATATACGAAATTTAGAAAGTTTGTTTTAAAGGTCCTGCTCTCAATATTCAGATCATATAGCAGTGAACAGATAGTGGCTATGTAAAGATATAGCGGACTAATGCACCCTGAGCAGAGAATAAAGTCACACTCCCTCTGTGTGTGTGTTGTAATCGGAGCTTCTCTGTTCTTTGTGTTGGTAACCGGTCCAGCCGTGCATGTGCACGTGCATGCATGTGAGTGCATGTGAGCCCCTCCCATTGGCGTTGGAATTTGATGATCTGGGAATAAAAACAGGTTGTTAAAACGGCTGGCCCTTTGTGTTCATGTCTCTCTGGCCGGCTGATCGTTGGCGCATCGCCACCATTCTGAACCAAACGAGATAGAAGTACTTTGCCATTAGAAACAAAACTGAGCTGTGGCCTATAGGCTGTGTATCGCGAGGAGAGAGAAAAAAAAACACGGGCTAAAGTCGGGCACGGGCCGGAAATTCTGATAAGCTGTAGTTCAAGGGTCGGGCCTGACATCTCTGGCCAGGGCCGGGCTAAGGCCAACATTTTTGGGCTCTAGTTTGGAGTACTGGTTGGATCTCATACAGGCCTTCACTGGACACTCACTACATCACAGAGACATCAGACATAATGAATTTAACTATGGTGAACAATATTAAAAACCTGTATAATCAATGTTGTTGGAATGTTAAATACTTGGCTACTAACATAGCCTTTATTCTTTCACTCGCTTCATTCTGAACCTCACATCCAAAATGTCCATTTGTCTGTGATTGTTTGGCAGTCCTCTAGATAGAAGATGAGACATAAAGGAGAAGAAACACTTAATACTTTCAGACATTCACTCACCTGCAGAGCAACTCCTCCTGCATCCATCACCCACTCATGTTTGTAGTCCAGCCGCCCGCAAACAATGTCACTGAGCACACAAACAACATTCTAGTCAATAGATGGGTTTGAAGACAGACGCATGCGGTGTGTGTGTATGTCTGAGTGTGTTTGGTCTGGATGGAAAAGGCCACAGGAATGACATTTCCTCTTCTCTCCACCGCAGCACTACAAACGCAGACGGTTGAAGCTCTAAGACGCCCCGCAGCTTCTCTCCCCTCTTTCTCCCACAAAAGCCTGAAACTCTCTCTGTTTTTCTTTTAGTATTTTATTTCCAATAACGACAGATGCACAATGCGAGGTATTTTCATGCACTTGTTTGCCTGGGAGTTTATTGTGCTTGTTAGCAGCTGGAGCTGGCATTCAGAGAAATACCACCTCAGATTTGTGGTATTTCAGCTGTAAAGCACTAAGGATGACATTGACCTTAAATGGGAGGATTTCTAAAGAGCTCTCATCAGTTTGCCTGCCTGTAGAGGTATCCAATGTTCCTGGGCTGTTTGAAAGAGTCTGTTTGTACTGTATGTGTTTATTTCATGTTGAAAATCCATATTAAAACCATGTTCCTCCTACTCTCTCTGCATACGTGTGTACACGTGGTTTTTCTCTGCTGGAATATGACTTGGCCTGCTTTGCTGTGTGTTCATTTAATGAAACACAAAAGCATTTAGGAATATGTAAGCAAAAAAAGCTCTTGAAAATTCTTGGTCACATCTGGAGTGAAAGGAGACAAGTCTGTCTGCTTGAAATCCTCCTAACAAAGCTTCCATCTCGAACACAGTAATCACTACACTTCCATCCTATTACATCTCTGTAATGAGTCAATACCTGGCAAGACAGGCACACACCGCACCTATCCAAGGCCCTGCCCGAATTATTGATGCATGTGTTTTCATTACTATTTTGATAATTCAAGGCAGGGAGGATTTTATAGATTCACTTTTCATACATATCGCTGTGTTCATCATCCAAGACTTCAAACAAAATAAAACCTTTTTATTAGTCATTAGTCATTAGTTGTGTAGGAAGGTTATATGGCTGCAGTGGGATGACCCTACAATCCTGTATGTCATCATCCAGCATTTTTTTACTTTTGCACTTAGCCTGAAATCATTAAAGACTCAAGAATGAATTGTTATTTCCAACAATTACTTCTCCATCCCACAATGTAATCACTAAATAATCTATAAGGCAAATGGCCTATCGCTCATCTGAAATATGATATTGGAGCCTTACCCTGGCAGTATACTCCAATCAAATCACTGCACCTGCTGTATTCTCAGGTGTTGAACACTAAAACACACTGTGCCTGCATTTGTGTCTTTAAATTTGTGTACACAGGACAGATGAATAGGCTTGCAAATCACAGTGTAAAATGACTTAAAAGTTCCTAAAAAGAAGTATCAAAAATATAACAAGAAAAGTATCAGAAGAACCACATTTGTAACCCATTCATGTATTCGTGACCTGAATCTAAATATCTAAAATGCTACGTCCCTGGACATTTTTTTAAAAAAAACTCCTGAAACAACACCTGTTCACCACAGCCTACAACCTCCTTTAGCTTAGCCAAAGTAATTCTGTAAAGTGTCCTTGGGTTTCTTGAAAGGCGCTATATAAATTAAAATTTTATTATTATTATTATTATTATTATTATTATTATTATTATTTACATGTCTGTCAAATATGACAGCACATGGCCAAATTCACTGATTATGGCCCCAGGTTAATTGCAGGGATCTCTGTAACATTGCTAAAAGTCGGTCCAACGGTCCACTTCCCACGCAAAGGTTGTGATTTATAAAAAGCAAACTTGACGGGAGAATGTGCGGCCCTCCACGCAAACTCTGACCCATGCGTACGCACATTTTGGAGACTAAATAGGAATTGGCGACACAGATGGTGAGGTGGTGAACTGCAGAAAGTAAATGGGAATAACGATTATTCGTAATATTTTCAAGTATTGATGCCCCACGCACATTTTTTTCACTCCATATCAACCACGTTATGATGAAGATTAAATCCAGCAGTGTTATCTGGGATTGCACTGAATGATAATTGTTCCATAAACACCTCCAACTCAAATCTTAAATAAAAAATCATTCTTAATATTTAATCGGTGCTGTCTCACCGCCACATTGTCCGCTACGGAGCGTAGGAGGTGGAGATGGCCCAACTGCATGGAATACAGGATATCATCAAATACCCTACCATTAGATAACTACAGAACGCAGTGTAGCCTAATTAACTAAATATCTGTCTTTAATACTGTGCATATATCATCAAATGTCAATGTGAAAATACAGCCGTTAAGCTCTCGCGCCATCGTTACACTTAATGTCCTCGTTATCAGTCTGAACTTTAATACTGTTCGTGACTAAACCTGCATGAAGAAAAGTGTTTACCTATTACACTTTCTTTCGTCTTCAAATTGTATCTCGGGGTGGGGGATACCACTGGTTGATGCTGTGATTTTGGCAAGGTGTCTACGATCACAAATTGTTGTAAACAATCTGCGGTGACCCCCGTGGGTAATGCTGCATGATGGCACTGCAGGAGGACTATACGCTAATGGAAGAATCAGGAGAAAAAGAGACTTCAGGAACCATGACGATGACTGGCTAATATGCCGATTGAAATTCCCTAAAGCTGCGCTCTTGGATCTATATACTGAATTCGGTCCAGTAGAGAGGGCAACGCCGTGCCATCCCCGTCCATCCCGGGCCAAATCCTCGCCACTCTGGGGGAAACCGGTTGTTTCCAGAGGGAAATGGTAGACAGCTGAGTGTTTTTTTTATTTTTTTATAAATATTGTATATAATCTTTAACTTTATCACTAAGGCTTGTTTGGATATAACAAATAGTTCTGTTAAATCTTATTATATACGTCAAAGCTGTCCCTGAGTGCTGTAATGCCTGCCGTTTTGGACGTATTATTAATACTTGTGGTTATAGGTCAGGTTTCCCTACACTGTGCAAAAACAGGCCGAAATTATAATTCAATTTGCAGCAATTCCTGAATGTCTGAGAAGTGTTTTGCTTTTTCTCCGCCAGTCATCATGATTTGGTGTAACAACAGCCAGTGTCATTACGAGGTGCTTTGCATTGACTATTTATGGTTCAAAATGGGCGTGTACGGGGCGGGGTAAGAGGCTGATCCACTTACGCACATTTTTATTATTATTTATAATGGGAACATTGCTTACAGGTGTGCGTACGCACGGTTTTATAAATCTGACATTTTTTTGGCGTACGCCATTTTGGGCTTTTGGGGGTACATACACTTTTAGTAAGGATCCTACGCACAGTTTTATAAATGAGACCCCTGGCTAGTCCACACAGTATTCCGGGATGGGAGAATAATGTGCTCTGGTTTATTGGCATTTCTTTAAACCAATCACAATCGGCATGGGTGGCGCTAAGCGTCGGACGGAGCCACAGTGCCTCTGCAAAATAGCCTCGGGAAGGAACTTGTTTTGGTGGAACGTGTGTACTTTCAAAAGTTGTTTTAGTCGTGCAACATAAAACTCAGACTGGACAGATAGTCTAGCTAGCTGTCTGGATTTACCCTGCAGAGATCTGAGGAGCAGTTAACCATAGACCTCATAAATCCACCGTAGTTTAGAACGCGAACACAAAGAAAGCAGATGGTAATGGACATCCGGCCAAAAAAAAGGACATCTGGGGGAATGTCGTGGATATAGACTATGACTTATGTCTGAATATTTGTGATGCTTCTGTATTGACAGAATTGAATGCCGTGTTGTTGACACATTTCGGCTGAGGCTCCTCATGGGTTGCAGAAACTCTGTCCAACCGACAACTTTGAAAAGAACCACCCTGTCAGACCGAGCTGTATTGCAGAGTCATTGCATTTGCAAAGAGGCATCACTGCAGCCAGCAGTCTCTTTAAGGACAACATTTGCTGAGTTGTGTATTCTATCAAGCAAACAGCAGAAAATAAGCATCTACATAAAGACCATCAAATCCTGGTTAGAGGTAATTGCTTTGTTTGGATTTGATGAAAGGCAGGTATGGCAGGGCATACCAATGCCTTAGTTACCATGCCATGTCTTTCACCTGCAAACCGTCTCGCTCTAAAGGCAGCTAATGTTGATCTGGCAGTGCAACGTTATTACAATCACTGGAGGAAAGTGAGGGGAAAATATTGATAATATTGCTCACTGTAATAATACTCAGCCTTGTGCAGAAATTGCCAATAACGCAGCCAACAAAGGTCTGCCTGCTCATGCATGCAGGGATTGCTGGGGTCTAATAAAGCTGTGGATCTGCACAGACGATGGCAAAACTATGAAGAAAAGAGAAGAGAATGGTGGTGAAAATAAGAAGAAGAAATGAGATCAACTTGGCTGAACAGCTCTAGATGGCTCATTAAAGAATATGTCCTACTACTGAGAAAACTAACTGTCACCAAGAAGCATAAAAAATAATAATAATAATTAAACAACAAACTCGTCATTGTACCCACAAAACTAAAGTTTTGGACAGAACGAACAACATACTGATGATTAAACTATTCTAAGGCTTTAAACGCATACTTGTCAGATTGTCTAGCACCTTGTGAAACCCCCTTTCAGACAGCGGAATCGGACAACTTTTGTAACTTTTCAAAACAGACAATTTTTAAGCAGTATTTAACTTGTTACTTCAATGACTTTTCATGTGCACAGCACCATGAATAAGATAAGAACTGTATTCACCCCAATGGAAAATGTTGCGCAGCAGTTGAAGTACAAAGAATGAAACTGCAAATATAACTGCACTAGATTAAGACCATCAGAGTCAGGTTGTCTGCAAGTGATTTAGCACCAGGTTCTCCACAAAAATACGGCACGAGATAGGAAAGGAGTGACCATCATCCCTGTCACAAACAGCTTAGTTTATATCAAAAACGTTCCACTTCCGGGATTGCTCAGGTGGCTCCAGATATTCCGCCGGATGTCCCTCTTTTAGGCCGGATGTCCGTTACTTTCCTCTTTCTTTGTGTTGCCGTTCTAAACTCCAGTGGATTTATGAGGTCTATGGTTAACTGCTCCTCAGATCTCTGCAGGGTAAATCCAGACAGCTAGACTATCTGTCCAATCTGAGTTTTCTGTTGCACGACTAAAACTACTTTTTTAACAAGCACATGTTCCACCAAAACAAGTTCCTTCACCAGGCTATTTTGTACAGGCACCGTCAATGTGTCCGGGGCTTAGCACCGCCCAAGATGATCGTGATTGGTTATAAAGAAATGCTAATTAACTAGAGCACGTTTTTCTCCCATCCCGGGAAGGCTGAGTGGATTAGCTAGACCTTCCTCTGCAGCGCTGTGGAGGAAGGTCTGGCAATGCCAGACTATGAACAGCTCCACCCACCGACCGAAGATCTGCAGCACTATGGTAGTGTTACGTCTAGGAAGGATTTAGACTTAGAGGCGTTCGGTCATACTCCCACAGACACAAACGCATTACTTGAAGCCTGAAAAGATGGATTTCCATGTGATAACAGGCAATTTAGAGTCCCTTTGTTTAGATACAACAGTCTTAAGAACTCTATTATACATCAGTCTATCCTGTTGCTAAACCAAAATCATGTGTTCTGGCAATTAAGATCTAGATCCAAGGATATAAAATGCCATGGCTGTTTATATGTTTTCATGTTTGTACTATATGTGTTAATTGTTGTCTGGCTCTGTGTGTAGTTTATTTTATTTTCTTCTTCTTTCTGAGCAGAGCTGCTTGGAAACGCAAAATGAATTTCAGTGTGAACAAAGTTGTATCGTATCGTGGTATGTGACCCTGCGATTGTCGTGTGATATCGCGAGAATCCAGCTGCATTAGAACGTTTTCTGACTTGCATCCATGTGCTAACTTCTTCATCCACAGGGAAGCTATGTTACATACTACTCACAGGACTCCAGGAATAACAGTGATGTGGTTTTGTTTTTAGTAGGGCTGTCAAATTAGCGCGTTCATTTTGATTAGTTAATCTGAGAAAAAATAGCACGTTAAAAAAAATAACGCAGATTAATCCATTCCATATTGACTTTTCACCCAGAGCCGTTGTAGCCACCATTTAACTGTAAAATGAAGGAGGGAGACGAGAGAATGTGCTAGTTTCTTTAACTGTCTATGGTTAACACTACACTCAACTGCAGGTAACGTTAGCCTTCCGCTAGCTAGTAGCTGGATTAAACACGGTTAAAATGCTGACAGCTAACGCTAAACGGTGTAAAGTTTGACTGTGCTTCTGCTGTTGTTGCAAAAACACGGACGGAGATGGTGTGTTCATTTAAACTGGTAATCTACACCCTTGCGGTGCATTCATAGTTATTGTAAAATACCCTTTTGAATTTATTTCCTCAGCATATTAGGTCATAGTGTTGATTGTTATATATATATATATATATATATATATATATATATATATATATATATATATATATAGTCATTATTTACAGTGGAAATAATAATAAAAAGAGTTTTTTACTTTAATGTCACTAATGCTGATTATTCATTGAAATATTTAAAATACTTTCACAGCAAAAACGGTGTATGTGATTAATTTAGATTAATTAATCACAGAGTCTGTAATTAATTCGATTACATGTTTTAATCGATTGGCAGCCCTAGTTTTTAGGTTCCTTTCATTGATCATCCAGCAGATTCCACTGAGTAAATACTACATTCTTTGTCATGTCACAGTTTTTCATTATTTTGAATAACATTTTGTTTTCAGAATGAACAGTTGAGGATGATAGTCAAAAGCTCTACTGAGAGCTCACAAATGCACACACTTTCTGACTAAAATAACTTACATTTTTCAAGTTTTAAGTTTACACAATGCACAGTAAGCAAGTTTACCATAACTAGTAAACTATATAATAGACACATTGACATTGCTTCTGTATTCTGTCCGTGCAAAATTCCTAAACTGTATTCCCAATACAGGAAATACAACATCTACCTGTCTGCCTGCCTGTGTTACTATGCATTCATAGTATGTCATGTCAGTATGATGGGATGTAACAAAAACCCACTACTATGTTTCACTTTGAAACCCTCATTTGTTGGGCAGTAAACTCGATAAACTGGGATTCTAGTAGGCCTCCAGCATTGGAAGATTTTTTCGCAACCAGATATTCTCGATACTAGTGTTGCTAAATGTAATGACTGCCCTGAGGCTACAACCAACATGGTAGTGTTTCAGCCTGTTCAATTACATGTTATTTATAGTATCAAATCATAACAAGAGTTATCTCAAGACACTTTACATATAGAGTAGGTCTAGACCACACTCTATAATTTACAAAGACCCAACAATTCCAATAACCAATAACTTGACTAGAAATAGTAGTTGTAGTAGTTCATGGCATAGTGGGGCACTGCAGGGCGTAGCAGGGCGACAAACTTTTTTTTTTTATTTTCAAATAAAAAAATATAAAAGTTAATAACCAGCCATTCTGTTCCCAATCCCATCCCTGGCTGCGTGCTCGTGTTGCTTGTATTGACACGGTGATAGCATGGCAATGCTCTGTATTTGCAAGTGACTTTAGACTGTAGTGAGAAAAGATGACAGCTGGACATGTGTGTACAAAGGCGCCACTACTGGTGTAAGACAGAGGCTGCTACTATTCCAAGTTCATCTGTTCACCTTTGACCTCTGCCTACAGTTAAAGAACTGAGATGGAGCCAGAGTGGCGGGATAAAATGTTGTTCATAACCATGTTAAGAGGAGGTTATTTAAAATATGTAACCAAGATACTGTACGAAAGCATAAAGAGAAAGTGAAATACAGTAGAAAGTCACCATGTATTTTGAGCATCTCCCAGTACTGTGTGTTCAAATAAAGCTGCCTTAATATGAAAGACATCTGAGTCTGTTATGTATGACGTCTCATTATTTCCTGACCCGATAACACACAGCACACCTGAATTCATTGAAAGTCAACTATTGTCTTACCTCCCCACATGTTGGTCAAGCTCCACATTCCTGAAGCCGGACATGGTGCTGATCCATTTATTACAGAATCGTATAGCATCTTCAGTTACAGTGCAACACAACTAGAACTCCTGGCTACATCGTGGCTGAACTGTAACCTTAGAAACATCTGGAGCTGGTTTCCATGGCTACACTGTAGCTCAACGGTAAACTTAGAAACATCTGGAGCTGGTATCCATGTCTGCATCTGAAAGAACCAGACATAGACGGTGGAGATTACTTAATATTCTGCTCACAAGGCACTGCTAACAGTTCTCAAAGTTTTTTTTTTTCTTTATGAGAAGATGAACAGCCAAATATAACAGCAGATGATTCATCACCTCAAAGCTGCATGATAGCAGAACATGTCCTCTGGAGAAACACTTTCTGTGTTTTCATTAAGTTATTTCCCACGAAGCCAGAGGTACCAGGAGGCTAATTCAGGTTATGCATGAACTCCTCTCTACCTGGATGTTATCAGTTTCACTGCTCTTAAAGAAATCCTTTTTTTCATGAATTATGTATTCAGTTGTTTGCAATGAATATTTTTGAATAGCTTTCCTCTTTTATTCAACCAGTGGAGGTTCACTGAGCACACTTGCTCTACTCTGTGGGCCAAACCTGTGCTTCTGTCAGTTTAAAATATTAAAAACACATTCCTACTCAGAATGTGGAATCATTGGATTTTAATAACCCCCGTGACCTGTCCATAAGTACCACCCTCAGTACCAACACATTTTTAGACTCTATAACTCGCTCCAACCACAACTGAAAATATTACAGAGTAGCTTCACCCCCTGCATGCCAACTATACCAAAGGTAAGTCTGTTCGTATCAACAGGCTACACCTGACGACTTAGACCAGCTTATGTGTTACATACCTTCAAATAAAAAAACATCAATAACACATGCATGACAAAACAAGCACTGCATTTTTACATGGGAGCAATTAACAGCAATTAGGTATACATTTCTAAGAGCTGATCACAAGACCACCAACACAAGTAACAATGTTGCATTCCCTGTAGCTTTGAATTTTAAAGGGCCTATATTATGCTTTTGGCGATTTTTCCTGTCTTTTAAGTGAGTTATATAGTTTTTTTGTGTATGTAATAGCAAAAACACTTCATTTCACTCCAAATGGAGCTTTCTCTCCCACAGACAGCACTTTTTGTCAGCTGTCTGAAACGGCTCGCCCACATTCCTGTTTAAAATGATTTCATTAGTGATGTCATTGATTGACAAAGCCAGCCCAGTTTTTCATCTGTGATGCCCGTAGGTGCTTCCTGAGCAAGCACAGCCCGTCCAGTGGCTTGTTTGAATTTGGCTGACCAATCAAAACAGAGTTGTCCAGCTGACCAATCAGAGCAGACTGGACTTTTCAGGAAGGTGGGCCAAGAGCTCAGACAGTGTTTCAGGCAGAGGAGCTGCAGCAATGGGCAGTATGAAAAACATAATATGTTTTTTGAACATGTATAGCATGTAAACCTATTCTAGGAGACCCCAAGAGTACAAATATGATGCTGAAAAGGAGTATAATAGGGGCTCTTTAATTGGTTCTCTCTGTAACTGTGTTTCTGAGCTAAAGGCTGGTAAGGTTCCAGGGTCTCGTTTGTACCTGTTGTAACAGGAAACAGCCTCCAATGAAGTAAGAGACAAACAAACACACAATGGCCCTTTATCGCTGCAACAGGAGTGTGCATAGAGGTTGCCACAGTTCCACAAATAGATAGTATGTGGTGTGTTGTCTGGTGGCACGGGTCAGTTGTTTGTGTTCCACCATCTGCCAGTATGTTTTTATCAGTGCAGTCATCCCAAGTGAAGCAGTGAGCTGCAGTGCCATCTAATGGCAGCCATCAGCTCACATCATTCACACACATCCTCCCTATGAATACTGTACTACTGATGCAGAAACCCCAAAATGATCATCACTCCTTATATGTGCCATGTCATTATTGTCCCAATGCAGCAGCTGTGTTGCCAATCAGAGCAGGCAGTGAATGAAAAGTGGAGCACAGCAGCTCTTTGAATTTCCCTTTTTCACTCAGAGTCCTAAATACATGATCATATATCCCAAATACTTTGAGCCTTGAGCTGAAACGTTGCTTTTCACTTGACAGGACACTGGCATTCAGGCAGAGTAAAGAACAGAAATATATTAGGGATCGACTGATACTGGTTTTTCAAGGCCGATATCGTTTATTTGTAGTTAATGATCTGCATTTACACTAAAAATGAAAATCTAAGATTTTGCAATGTTAGAAACTTAAAACACAAAACTTTGTTTAAATGCTTTACACAATAATTGAATGAATGAGAAACGTTCAACATAATACCCAGTAAAAGATAGTCAGACAATGTTGTGGGCGGGACATAAAGTCAGACTCAGTGGTGAGTGAAACCGAAGCAGAGAGATAGACACAGCTGTAGCCAAGCCAAAGTAGCACATTTTTTAATTCATTAATGGGGGTGATAGAATGCAAAACCGAGTTTACCTTGTCATAGTTGAATAACGACAGTTCGGTGGGTAAAATAGGCATACATAGAACCTCAAAGTCCCATTGACACCTCTTTCCTGTGCAAATCTCACAATTTGAAACTGCTGGGGCCTTGCGATCCTCTGCAGCTTCGGTCAGCTCGTTGTAAAGAGGGGATGGGCTGTGTGTGTGTGTGTGTGTGTGTGTGTGTGTGTGTGTGTGTGTGTGTGTGTGTGTGTGTGTGTGTGTGTGTGTGTGTGTGTGTGTGTGTGTCGCTCGATGTAAACCAACCAATCAGCGCACAGCTCATCTAAATATCCATGAGCATACCACATAAGGGAGAAAACCTCTCGATTCAATCCAGGGCTATTTCACAGGGTTGCATTAGGGCGCGTAGAACAGACCCCGAGCCATTTTCAGCACAACCAATGTTACATGGAACAGTGTGAAATACCCTATATAATCATTCTATCACCCCTTTAACTTTATCAGTTATCAGGCAAATAAAACGCTGATACAGACAATCTGCCAAAAACCTGCCCGATAATCAGCCAGGGCTGATAAACGGTCTATCCCTGTAATCATCAAGATTCAGACATATTGAAGAAAAAAGCGAAAACTATCATTGAGGCCTTTGGGGGCGACAGCTTGGAGTCCAACAATTTAAACATGTGAACTGTCGCTAACATGGAACCAAGATGCAGAAACTTTACATCTCTTTTCTTTGCTGAAGGCATTTAACAACAAACAATGAACTGAACTGGCTGTAGACAAAAGGCACTGAGCTGACTCAGTCAAATGAAATGAAGAGGAACTTCTCAAACACAGAAATGGAGGTACTGGTTGATGAGGTTGAATCCAACCAACAAATATATTATTTAACATTAGTATTGCTATTGGTATTATAGTAAGTATTGGCCAAAAAACACGTAACAGTGGAGTGCATTGTTTGACAAGTCTTCCTATAATGCAAGATAAGCCATTGCAGTATATTTCAAACATTTGTCACAGCTGTCTTTTATAAGGTTTGACACCAATTAGGCAACTTGTCCGTTTAAAACTAGACAAATTGCTAAAATGACTGAAATTTATAATTAAAGGAAACACAGGACACATTCATTGCTTGCAGCATACTGTGACACCTTTAAATGCTTTTTATTTGTAGTTTTGCTCTTCTACCACTACATTCTGTTCGTAAGCATGGCCAGAGCTGTGCTTCTATTTACACACATTCTTGAGTGTAAGTACAAGTTGGTAAATTCCCCACTTTGCGTGGCAATGTTCTTATGCATTACATACACACACACATCTGTGCATACGCACGGTTGATAAATGAGGCCCCTGGATCTGGAACAAGAAGGTCTATACAGTGAGCTTGGCATGCGGGGCAAATGATGAGGCCGATCAGTTGGTTTCCTGCCTGCTGGTCCGGATGTCGGGGAACGTCCGGGACAGCTCTGAAAAAAAAAGCACCCTGGTGGTCGTGACTAGAGATGTTCCGATACTGATTCCAGTATCTGAAAAGCCTCCGATACTGCCGAAAATGCTGGTATCGGTATCGGAAAGTACTGGAGTCTATGTACCGATCCCATACCACGTAACTTAGCCCTGGAGAAAATGTACTTTAAAGTAGTTTATTTATGTTCTTTTTTCCGTTATGACTGACTGTCAAACTGGATAATAAAAGAAAGTTTCTATGGCGTTTATTGTTTGTGTTTGTTCATGTTTCACAAAGAGTTTAACCTGAGCCAGGCTCACGACAATGATAGAAATCACATCACATCCATACAGGGATAGTAGAATACAGCTGTTAAAAGATAATAAAATATATGTATTTTTTAACACAGCCGATACGCAAGTTCAGGTATCGGAATCAGTATCGGAAAGCAAAAATTGGTATCGGTCAAGATGTTTTAATATCAGATTCAAATTCACATGATGTATTTTGTCATAGTTCCTTGTGCACTTACATACATAAAGAGCATGAAACAACTGTTCTCCACCAGCCACTTGCAGTGCAACAGGAAAAGACAACAATCATACATACATACATACATACAAATACATAGAGTAAAATGTATAAAACCAGATGAAAAACATTTAAAAACACCTCCGATGAAACTTACTTTTTTAAGGTCAATGAAACTGAGGACAGCGAAAGCAGCACTAGAATATGAAAGTGTTATGGACAATGATTTGATCGCTTAATGAGCAAACTACAGAGTCAGTGACAATGAATCTTTGTAATAGCCTAAACTGAATGGTAGGATTTAAATCGCCTGACACAGACCATGTTATATAGTATAAGGAGAAGCTTTTAGAGAGCAAGACCATTGAATCATTGTTAGCGCAACAATGTGGTATTGTTTTTATACAACCAAGCTTAAGGATTATATCTTTAAGGTATTATGTTATGAAAGTCATTACTAAATTATAAATCCCTTGCAAGACTGTAGCTATATGTGCTTCAGAAGGTGTTTTCTCGCTCTCTGTTTTTGATAAGATGACAGGTGTTTAATGCCTCACAAAGGTACGTATTTACGACTGATCGGAAGAGATAGTCGCGCAAAGCAGTTGCAATACCTGATTCAAGCCACCACTGCTTTCTTTTGGGACAAACTTCGTTTTCTGTGAATATGGAAACAACACATCTCATTTTGTGATCTGCTTGCACCATGTGCTTTTATCTCCAGTAGAAGAACTAATCTCCGTTTAAACTAACACACCCACAACCTCATATCTCATCAACGTTCTCATATACTGAGCATAAAGACGAGGCAGCATGTAGACTCCGCCTGCTGCTGGTAGTTGCCATGGACGTCGTGATCGATAAGACCCAATCAGGCGGCGAAACATTGGCGAAACAAGTGTCGGTGTTGCCAAAGGTCTCTGTTTGCGGCCGTTGAGACTACGTTGAGATTCCAAACCAAAACGGGTCAGAAGTGTTTCCAAATGTCTCCGGTTTAGGAGCTCGGAAACGCCAGAGCAGGTCGGAATGAGAGGTGGGAAACGTAGCAGAAGATATTCCTTTTTAAACCAACATGTAGCAATGTAAGTGTAGCCTAAGGGGGCCACATTCAGTCACTAACAGTCAGATGGACACAGTTAGCTGATACCACGTGAGCCAAAGACATTCTATGCTTTAAGTTATTAAAATATGAATCAGACTTGCCGTGTGTGGTCGCAGGCGATCCCTAAGGAAGTGGAGTGTTAACTGTTTGCCAAAAAAGTCAGTTTTCTTCACTAGAAAAGGCTTTGCCTTTTTACAAAATGTCCTTCCTCAGCAGCAGTGATCTGTGCCTCCTCTGAGGTTCAAAACTGCAAATTGACTGTTAAAAGTCACATAATCACAAATAAATAGGAGTCAACAGGAAGGCCATGTTCCTTTCACAGCCAGTCATGCATATCCAATGTAATCACAAACTAATTTCCATGCCTACTGTATCTCCATGCTTTAACAAATTTAATCAAATATTAGTGTCCCACTGTCATGTAGAGAGACCTAATGGAAATCCCATCACACACTACCTCTGAATAAATCCAAATAATTAAAGTGCGTGTGGTCTATAATTTCCGTCTTCATTCCGAATCGAAGGGTTAATTCTCAGCGTGTATGAAGAAGCAAAAATATGTTTACCAAAGCTGGAGTTGTTCGATTATCTCTCAAGCCTGTGGTGTTTGAGAAATTAGGGAGTGAGATTTCTATCAGGGCTGAACGATTTGGGGAAATAATCTAATCATGATTATTCACAAACTCAGATCAAACTGTCAAACTAGGTGATGATCAAATACCAATCAAGATTCTGTTATTGTATTGCTTATTTCTTGCCATTGTTGAAAATCAAAAATGAACTGAGAGATCCACGCATTTGCAAATTAGGCTATGCCGGGCCCTTTCTCTCTCTCTCTCTCTCTCTCTCTCTCTCATTCTTAATTTCAATTTCAAATTTCAGTTTGCTTTATTGGCAAGACAAAATCAATACATCTGTGTTGCCAAAGCATAAGAACAAACACACATACTGTATACAGCAGCAAGGAGTAAATACTGTACATCAGATATAATAATACAAGTGAACAGGATAATTATGATATAATTGCAGATACAGAAGCAAAGTCTGTGCATGTCCCTCAAAGGGACGTTGAAACAATAATATAAAAAAAAGAAAAAAAGAAAAGAATAATAAAAATGATAATATATACAATACATCTGAACACTGCTGGCTGCTCAGGAGAGCTTTGTATGCAATGGCATTTTTATCAGCTTGATTTAGATGCTGCCAAAATTTTATTGACATGTTTGGGATTTTAACTTCCTCTCTCTCTCTCTCTCTCTCTCTCTCTCTCCCTCCCTCCCTCCCCCTCTCTCTCTCAATTCAATTCAAAGGGGCCTTTATTGGCATGCAAGTCTCAATACCAATGTTGCCAAAGCACAAGAATAATATTTGACCAAATATTCAGACAGAACACAGTAAACAGTAATATGAAAGTGTGTGTGTGTGTGTGTGTGTGTGTGTGTGTGTGTGTGTGTGTGTGTGTGTGTGTGTGTGTGTGTGTGTGTGTGTGTGTGTGTGTGTGTGTGTGTGTGCATTAGAATTTAAAACAAGAGAAAATGTTCTTTATTGTTACTGCAGCTCCACACAACATTTCTATTTTTAATTACGGGACGAAGTCCGGATAATGAGCTGCCAGAACTTTTTCTGATCTTTTACAGATTTATTTCTTAGCGTGCACGTATTTTGTTATATGTAAAATCTAAAATAATTTATTGCGATCACTAACAATCCAGCAGCTACGATATGGGTGCTGCTGCACCTGTAAATACCATCCAAAACACTGACCACACAGCGTTGTGAGCAAGCGACCCGGTGACTCATGAAATATTGAAACAGCAGTTTAATTATATAACAGCTAAACGCAGTGAAGGATGCAGGCAGAGCGGCCGTTGTGAAGATGAACCAGCGCTCCACAGTGCTGCTTGGTCGAAAAAGTGTTTGACTGTAGAACGTTTAGTGGAACCACTGACGCTGAGGTCAAATTTAGCTCTGAACTTTGATTTCCTCTCGATATTTCAGTGAAAACCAGTCACGGTGCTGTTGGTGGTCAGACCCTGGGAGCTGAGAGATATTTTCCCCTTTCAGCGATGTTCACAAAGAAGGCTGGACGCATGTTTATTGGCTTTGAGAAGGAGCGCTACTGTGTCTTTCTGTTTTTGTCGCCTCCCACCTTGTTCCTCTCTCCCTCTGTGTGACAGAATGAGGACACTAAGTTCTCTCTGTGGAGCATCACTCCGAGAGGTTGAAGTGGATGTAAAAAGCAGCCCTGGCTGCTACGGACATGCAAGGAATACATGAGAGCACATTTTATAATTTTAATTCCCTTCTGTGATGCAGTTGCTTTGAACGTGCACACTCTCTCATGCACACACACACAGCACTCTGCAGCTTGTGTGTGTGTGTGTGTGTGTGTGTGTGTGTGTGTGTGTGTGTGTGTGTGTGTGTGTGTGTGTGTGTGTGTGTGTGTGTGTGTGTGTGTGTGTGTGTAGATAGATAGATAGATAGATAGATAGATAGATAGATAGATAGATAGATAGATAGATAGATAGATAGATAGATAGATAGAAAGTACTCTGTTACAGCAGGAAGTTACAGGAACATGCACACATGCTCACTCACACACCTACAGAAAATACAAGAAATATACTAGAAATAATGAATAAGAAAAAATAAAAGAAGATAACAGAAGATCACAATACCAGAACAACTACTGAAAACATAATTGTGTGTGTGTGTGTGTGTGTGTGTGTGTGTGTGTGTGTGTGTGTGTGTGTGTGTGTGTGTGTGTGTGTGTGTGTGAGTGTGTGTGTGTGTGTGTGTGTGTGTGTGTGTGTGTGTGTGTGTGTGTGTGTGAGTGTGTGTGTGTGTGTGTGTGTGTGTGTGTGTGTGTGTGTGTGTGTGTGTGAGAGAGAGAGATTGTCCTCTCTGCTTGCATATAATAACCCGATGCTACAGTGTTTTTCATGGTATAAAAAATCGGATGAACTCCTCAGCTGGTTATTTGTCCACAGAAGTTGTAACCAACCTCATTCCTTTTTACGAGGTATGTCCCAGGGCTGTAACTGCAGATGTAGTCATACTTAAAAGTGTAACATTGGTATTTTTCAACGTGGACCCTATTTTCCACTATTGAGCGAAACTGCTTCTGTTGGCAGCAACAACAAAAAAGCTGCAATGTAACCACTTGGGGCATTTGTGCACTGTCAATTTCCGTCCCCTAAAAGTTAGGTTTTTACCACTGACAGGCTCAGATTATTATCCTATGTGTCTGACAACATTATGGAAAGGATCCCTACAGACATATACCTTTCTGTTAAAGAGTAAGATCATTTTTGTTTAACATGAAATCACCAAACAGTGGAATGATGAACCAAGACGGCTTTTGATTAACAAAAATGGCAGGTTTTGATGTCTATGTGTGCACATGCCTGCCGTGGAGGAAGGTCTAGCTAGTCCACACAGCATTCCAGGATGGGAGAAAAACGTACTTATTGGCATTTCTTCAAACCAATCACAATCGTCATGGGCGGAGCTAAGCGCCGGACGGAGCAATGGTGCCGCTGCAAAATAGAATCGGGAATGAACTTGTTTTGGTGGAACATGTGTACGTTCAAAAGTTGTTTTAGTCGTGCAATAAATGAACTCAGGTTGGACAGATAGTCTAGCTAGCTGTCTGGATTTACCCTGCAGAGATCTGAGGAGCAGTTAACCATAGTCTTCATAAATCCACCAGAGTTTAGAACACCAACAGACATCCGGCAGAAAAGAGGGACATCCGGTGGAATTTCCGGCAGCACTGCTGCAATCCCGGAAGTGGAGTGTGGTGGATATAGACTAGGTGATAGTGATTTCGGGGCTATTTCAACAAAGAGTCAGATTGAACCTTTGACTCTGAATATCAGAGTGTGTTGACACCAGAATCAACCTCCACAGCACAGCAGCAATGAATCATGGGCCAGCGCTTGACTGGAACTTGGTAGCCTAAGATGATCAAATGTAAAATCCTACATTATGATCAAAGCTGCAGCAATTATTTACAGCAACATTTTGGAAAATCAAGTTAGCTGATAAATGTTGGCATTAGCTTGGCATGTGTGTGTGTGTGTGTGTGTGTGTGTGTGTGTGTGTGTGTGTGTGTGTGTGTGTGTGTGTGTGCTGCTCTGGCCAGTGCTGCACACACTTTCCCTTCCCATGCAAGCATGAAATCATGTCAAAACCTCTTCTGAGTTACTCGACACTCTAACAGCCCTGACCTCAGGGGACGTGGAAATCCACTCTGAGCTACTCACACACACACACACACACACACACACACACACACACACACACACACACACACGCACACACACACACACACACACACACACACACACACACGCACACACACACACACACACACACACACACACAAATGCATAGTCAAATATATTTTCATTTATATAGCCCAATAGCACAAATCAGAAATTTGCCTCAAGGGGCTTTACAAAAACACACACATATGCACATGTGGCATCCTGGACATTTTAGAGGTTAATATTATGCCCACAATTATTATTGTATCTGTTTGTGTTGTTACCTTGGTCCTCCCACCATTATGTTTGTGGTTATTCTTATTTAAAGTGCTTTGTGTGACTTGTAAAACAGTGAAAAGTCACTCTTTCACCTTAAGTAGGTCTTGGGGGAAGTGATAGCAAAATATGATAGGGTTAACTTGAAAGAGTGAACGGCTAACACTCAGCTGATTGAATCGGAGGGAGAGAGAGAGAGTGACAGAGAGAGAGAGAAAGAGAGACAGAGTGAATAAATGAGAGCCAAATGAGTCTTCCTAATTGAATTCTAAGACTCTAAGCTTCATTTTAATCGGGGGAGACTCCATTTTAAAAGGGATGAAATAAATGTATCGGTCCGCAATAGTGAGAAAAAGAGTGAGTGTTTGGAATGTGAAGAGTGTAGCGAATAGATCCCATTGTGACATCATCATTTTAGGAGGTAGTGATGCCATTAGCATCCCCCCACCCCCCCCCCCCCCACACACACACACACCCCACACCCCAAAGAAGAAATGTATATACATTAGACACAATATTCCTTAACTTACTGGGCAGCAGCTGATTTCTAATGCAAATTAGTGGAGGAAATGCATGAGGTATGACTGCTAGGTTGGGGCAAATTATGTCAAATTATATTTAACTGTAATAATTGACTCCTAGCTCCTCCAGTAGTAACTCCCAGTCCTATTACAGCTCTGTTTTCCATGTAGATTAATTTTGTACAAAACCTTTTTCTGTTCCTCTTGAAGATCATGTGGAAGAATGGAGCTGATGCAGGAAGCGCGTCAAGTCAAGTCAACTTTAGTGTCAATTCTGCAATATGTGCCAGACATACAGAGCGATTGAAAATAAGTTTCTCTCCAAACCACGGTGCAATAAGGACACGTACAACAAGTATAATAGAAAAGATAAGAAATATACACAAATAACAACCCGTTCTCACTCCCAACTGGTAAAATCCTGACGCTTGGTCAGTGTCTCTCAGCGTCAGATACCGACGCAGAAATCCCCCTTCAGCCGTGTGTGTGGAACGTTCCGGGCAGAGCAGCAGCTCGACCGCGGCGCTGTAAGATGACGTAGTATTACGAGAGACAACAGTAGAGAGTAGAATGAAAGACCGAAATTCCACGTAGGGAGGATGGTTGGGGTGGTGGATGGGTTGACAGCTTCCTGATAGCGTGGGGAATGAACTGTTTGTTAACATCGAGCAGAGCGACAACTCTCAGGTTTAAAAGACACTGGAGGAGAAATGATTACAGGTGGAAATAGTACAAATATATTCTACTCTACACAATTTGATAAGAGCACCAAGCCATATTGTGCTTTTTGATGTTAGGTTGTTGACAAGAGAGAGTTGTTGTAGAGAGCTTTTTTTTTTTAATTAATTTTTTTTTACTCAGTAACGGATGTGATTTGAAATGTAACAAAGTGCAATACTTCAAACTGAATATAGTTAAGTAAAAGTAAAATTACAGATTTAAAAGACTATTTTAAAAAGTAACATGAAAAAACTACTCAATTACAGTAACATGAGGAATTATGATTCATTACTTTCCAACTGTGGAAATGTTGAACTATAAATGTTGTTTCAGATGCTAAAACAGGGAGCAGCAAAAAAAACAGCAGCTCACTGGCAGCCAGCCAAGGACCAATTAGAATTTAGGTACAGCTAATAAACATTTGGCTCTCTGATCCAAATGAGTGCTTTTAGCCTCTCTCTCTCACACTCACACACACAGACACACACACACACACACACATATACACACACACACACACACGCACACATACACACACACACACACAAAGACACACAGAGAAGGTGAGATGGTAAAAGCGACAGATGGAGGAAAAGCTTGTTGTTGCCTCTTTAGTCCTATTTTCTATTCAAAAGCAGGTTGCTTGTTATTTAATTGCATATTTTGCATAGAGCTGATGGCATCACGTTTGGGGGTCGCTGTATGGGATGACCGCCAGGTTAGCAGGGGCAAGGAGATCACAACTCAGCCACTTTGTACTTTTGCCCAAGTTTCATAATCTTTCAGTCTTCTTTTTGCTCTTTCCAAGGATTTTACACAACTCTTTCAAGTGCTTCAATATCTGCAGATACAATCAAATATAACAAGTTATTCTTCCCCATAACAATATTCTCTTTTTGTCACCTTTGATTGAAGCTGTAATTACTTTCCCCTGCAATTCTGGCAATATAGATAGCTACAAAGCCTGTGCCACTGTGTTGGGAAACAATAGCTTTTTCATTTTAGAGTGCAGTCTTGATTTGTTTATAAGAAGACAGAACAGGAAAAAATAACCGTCTTGCTGAATTTTCCTGCATTTATTAGAGAGGTGACTGGGGAAAGATGTGAGGAAATGAGGGAAGGGAGATGGGGAGCAAAATGCAACAAAGCCAGACTCCAGGAACATTGTGGATCATGGTCAGCACCTTATGTAAATCCCCGAGCCACCAGAGGCCTAGTCTTTATCGACCATGTTTCATTTCTGGGATATTCGTTTTTTCTATGCTGAATGTCCCTCATTTCGGGAGGGTGTCCCTCACCTTCCTCTTTCTTTGTGTTGGCGTTCTAAACTCTGGTGGATTTATGAGGGCTATGGTTAACTGCGAGACTACCAGAGGCCCTGCTATTTGTATTTTAAATATGGGACTAGCTGGGATCCATCCATCCTGACAGTTGATGTAGGTAATGTGTACCACAATGTACCTGCTTGAATAAAACCAATTCAGTCAGAGACACATCAAGGAATTGACACACGTTTGACGGAACTGCTTGTATTTCAGTCAATCCAGTTTTTTGTGTGCTATAAGAGTGTAAATGTGACCGCAGGCTTAATTATACGTTGAGTCTATTTCCTTCCCTTTTTACGGGTGTAATACAGTGATGGTGTGTTGGGCTGTGAGGGTGACCTACGCTCCTCTGTGCCTGAACACATCCTGTGGCGACAGACAGAGGGCTGAAGCTTCTGCTGCTGCTCTGCTTGCATGCTGCTCACGCTACACTTGCTGTGCAGACACACTGCATATGTTATACAGTAAGATGTGTGCAAAAACTTTGCTCTTTGAGGGAGCTCTCAAAAAGTCTGAGCAGCAATTCAGGATTCTGGGAGAACTAATTCCTCCTTAAATCAATACTTTTTTACATTTTCAGAAATATGCTTAGCCTATCCACTTTCTTGCAGAGAGTTAGATGAGAAGGTTGATAACACTATAATGACTAAATGTTAAATATAAAGCCGCGGCCAGTAGCCAGTTAGCTTAGATTAGCAAGGGGGAAACGGCTAGCCTGGATCCGTCAAAGGTCGCAAAATCCACCTACCAGTATTTCTAAAGCTCACTGAGTAACACATTATATCTCATTTGTTTAATCTGCGTAATTCAAGTATAAAAGCAACATGTTGTGCTTTTATAAGGGGTTATGTGCTGAAAGATGTCCTGGCCTGGAGCAGTCTCTTCTTGTCTTAGAAGTTGCCGGACTGAAATATCTCCCCAAGTAAAGGCCGGGTTGCTATAGAACAGACACATAGTAGTGAGAGGGTTAATCCGAAAAGTCATCGTCTAGTGCAAAGGTGTACAATTAAAATTCAAAGAGGTCCAGGTACTGAAATGTTGTCTCAGCAAAGGTCCGAATATCATAATGTTTAAATTGTATCCTATATATAACATACCCCATGTCTATTTATTTTCAAAGTAGGATACTTTTAATAACGGATAAAGTTATTACTCTACTTACTCTAACAACTTACTTTCTTTAACCCTTAACTTTTCATCCAGCGTCATCATCCGATTAAACTCTCAGTGTGTCGAGCTTGCTAACATGCTAACAGTAAATGGTGAACATGGTAGGAATGATACGCGCTTAACGCTAAACAAAGCGCTGCTGTGCTAACAGCCTCACAGAGCCTCTGGCTGTAGAATCTAAGTCTTGTTGAATGATAAAGTTTCAATGAATCAGTAACTAATATTATAAATATACGGAAGAGGATTAGAATTTATTTGAGATCTGGATTTAAAGTCAGAATTCTGACTTTAGTTGTTTTTATAAAGAAAAGTCAACATATTTTTTTGATGAAGTTCTGACTTCATGGAAAAATTTAGAATTCTGAGAATAAAGTCATAATTCTGAGAATAAAGTCATAATTCTGAGAATAAAGTCATAATTCTGAGAATAAAGTCATAATTCTGAGAATAAAGTCATAATTCTGACTTTATTTTCATAATTCTAACTTTATTTTCATAATTTTGACTTTATTTTTATAACTCTGACTTTAATTTCAGTTCAGTTCTATTTTGAAAAGAACGGTTTTAGTTTAATTCAAATTTGATTTTAGTTTAGGCCTTTCAAGCTGAAAATAAATTGGTTGACACGCATTGCCACTGATCAAATATTATTTCATGTGTCTATATAAACACAGGGAACACATGAAATGAACATATTTTTATGGGGACGGCGACAGAACAGAAGCTCTTGAGTCAAAGCTAAAGATGGACGCCGAGACAGAGGATGTGTTACAAACAGAAGCCATATATATATATATATATATATATATATATATATATATATATATATATATATATATATATATATATATATATATATATATATATATGGCTACTTAACAGCTTAACAACTCAACAGCAGGTAACGTTAGCCTTCTGCTAGCTAGTAGCTGGATTAAACATGGTTAAAAAGCTGACAGCTAACGCTAAAGTTTGACTGTTTCTGCCGACTGCCGTTGTCGGAACACAGGCGAGAGACGGTGCGTTCAATGAAGCTGGTAATCTACAGTCTCACGGTGCATTCGTAGTTGTTGTAAAATACATATATATAATATATATATATATATATATATATATATATATATATATATATATATATATATATATATATATATATATATAAAATATATATATATATATATATATATATATTTGAACAGTGAAAATAATAAAAATAGTTTTTTAACGTTAATGTCACTAATGATGATTATTCATTTGAATTGAAATATTTAAAATACTTTCACAGCAAAAATGATGTATGCGATTAATTTAGATTAATTAATCACAGTCTGTAATTAATTTGATTACATTTTTTAATCGATTGACAGCCATATATATATATATATATATATATATATATATATATATATATATATATATATATATATATATATATATATAAATATCCAAGTGTGTGAATAGTTTCTCAGCAGCAGCTGATGAAGTGGTTGCAACATAGTCTTTAAAGTTTTAGAAGAAAAAAGTAGGGAAATCCACTGCATTCAAAATCTTCTCTGGAAACAGGGTTCAAAGCTGAGGGCTTAAGCCACACAGTCAAAGACAGAGCAACCTTCAAAACAATCAGGAATCGGAACAGAACAGAGACGAGGGCTGCCTTGAATTCATGGAAATAACCTGTAAATCAAAGTCCTCTCTTGAACGCCAGCAGGAGAGAGCCAGGAAACACAAACACAGCAATCACGCGCGAGGGAAGACAGAGGGAGATTAGAACGTCAGCACATTGCGTGATGTCCGCAAATCCAGGATGCCTTTCACCGTCCTTGTGGCTTACATGATGTAAAACCACCACAGAGAGGTGTAAGAAACCTGGGGTGCCACTTTCCATTTTTACAGCATTGATTTTGCTTTTGACAGGACGGATGCTACACACACACACACACACACACACACACACACACACACACACGCACACACACACACACACAGTGAAAGCCGATGTTCTGCATGGCACTGTGATTGCAGCAGCTGTACCTGAGAGCAACGACAGAACGTGATGCAGATGGGACAAACGGGAAAGGAGGATGAAAAGTTGACATGCAAATTGAAGAAGAGAGGATGAGGAGGGGACACTGGAGGGCTGATAACACCGGGGGGTGGAAACTGATTTAAATCCATCCTTCTTAGCCTCACCATTATCCACAAAAGGCTGGCTAATACCACTTGTCAAACGTTCCCTTTCATGCTGAGATTTGAGGAGCGTGACGCGGTTTACTGTACAGTCGACACTGTGTGTGTGTGTGTGTGTGTGTGTGTTTGTGTGTGTGTGTGTGTGTGTGTGTGTGTGAGTGAAAGCGTGTGTGTGCATATGAATGTCTGATAATGATGTGTCTGTGTTGGACCATGCTGTTAGTATGCTGAAATGTCTGTGTAAAGTGGGCTTTCACAATGTGCTTTGTCTTAGTATAGTGTCTCTATTTCTCCTATGATTGGTACCAAATGACATAGTTATTTCCAAAAAATAATTACAAAACAGCACTTGTGCACGTGAATTGTTACCAAACATATTACATCGTTATGTGAAGTTATTTGATTAGGAGGGGATGAAAAACAGGAGGGATGAACAGCATTCTTCCAAAAGATATCCCTTCATCTGATGTTTCGATGCTGGGGGTTGTTACTGCTGGTACCTTAACAGCATTATGTTGAATTTAGTACGTGAACCTTTATAGTTTATATTTGTCCCTGTGGTCGTTATTGCAAATTTTTGTTTGTGTGTTTGCCATTATTGTCACTCTGCCATTTACTACACAGTGTGTGAACATGTGTGTGTATAACAAACATGTCAGATATCACACATACCTACCACAATGACCAATTACATCCAGTCTTCATTTTTGCAGCTATTTTGCTTATTAGTTTTTCACATTTCAGTAATTTGATAGAACATCACCGATCTGTTGTAACTGAATATTGTCTGTCTAGTTCAGCCTAAAAAAAAAGCCTGTTTGTAACCGATAGGCTACCGACGTGATCTTCACCCTAGGGTGTAACTTTGGGTTCAACATTGGGGGGGCACTAGGGAGGTCGCAGAACATGTCTGCCTGTCTTGAGAAAAGATACAAAAACATTGAAAAAATTGTTGAAAAAAAATTGAAAAAGGAGAAAAAAAAGCAACAAAACAAAAAACGAAGAAAACAAAAACTTCGGAAAAAAAACCTCCAGGAAAGCAACAAAGACGTCGATAAAATTGTCCAACAAAAACCTCCAAAAAAGCAACAAAAACATTGAAAACGTGACAAACACTTCCAAAAAAGCTAAAAAAGCTAAAACTTCTGAAAAAGACCAGAACGGGCTAAATCCACTATTTTGGGCTTTGAATGTATAGTCATGTTATTGTACTATCAATTGATCCTGGTCTCATCCTGATCCTGATTCTTTTTTCTTTTTCCTGATAAATTGTCCTCTAGAAGCCCAACCATCTGTTAGAAATGCCGGAGACCCCCCAAACTACAAGGCAATGTCACTTTTATCTGCATTTGTGGCAAATTTTCATAGTCCTTACCACTC
Organism: Gymnocephalus cernua; assembly: GCA_023631565.1. Lineage (NCBI taxonomy): Eukaryota > Metazoa > Chordata > Actinopteri > Perciformes > Percidae > Gymnocephalus > Gymnocephalus cernua. The sequence goes on from CM042435.1 coordinate 16,972,373, forward strand.
ATTCACATCCCTTATTCTGTCCCTCTACACTGGCTCTGCTGTTAGCATTAACCCTACAGTCACACATGCTACAAAACAGAGCGACAAAGCGACAGGCTGCCATTCATTTCAATGGGAGTGGCTGTTTGTCAGCGACAAGCTGTCTACAAGCGACGAGCTCGCCGCTGCCACGATTAAGGCAGGGCCGAAATAGACATGAAGGCTATTTTATGCAAATGCTAAGCGATGCGACAAACCGACTGCCAATCAGTGTGAAGGCAGCGTGAGGGCAGCGTGAGGGCAGCGTGACGTATGTACGCTGGTTGCTCGAGTCGAAGAAATAATTCAAGATGGCGGAAAACGCTTCAGGACATCATATTTCTGTATATATCTGATAAGTTTGGCATTTTATCTCATATATTTTGTTACTTTTATTGAGAAATACATACTTTTAAATCCAAAAACATCATTCTTGTGACTTGACAATACCTCTGAAGTGACTTGTAAGATGTGCTTGAAGGTAGCACCGGAGAATTTCTGTTTACTGTTGCCAAGCAACCAGGAGTTGGCTAGGCATGCCCAGGAGACCCATCAAGCGACACATGCTCTCTTTTGTAGCATGTGTTGCTCTCTTTTGTAGCATGTGTGACTGTAGGGTGTTATAGCTGCATGAAGAGAAACATGGTAATGGCAATTATGGTAATATGTGGAATTTAGTTAACTGTTGTGACAGCAACAGTAACTTTATCCCATGACATGATAATGTGAATTTTCCTACCAGCCAACACATTCTCACTCCCATCGCGTCAAAAAGCGACGCTTGGTCAGGTGCCTTTGGCGTTTGTTAGAATTAGCGTAATATTTAGATGTGCTTGGTCGGGACTCTTGGCGATCCTTTTTGACGCTCAGGGTCGGGACGTACATTTAACTGATGCAGCAGAAGAACAGGACAGTTAAGTTTAGGAAAAGATGGTGGGTGGGGTTATAAAATGTATGTTTCAGTGACACGCAGGACAAGAACGGGACATAAACCCCAGTCTCCTGGGTGAAAGTCCTGTGTTGTTCGACCCATCCACCAACCTCCTTACGAGGATTTCCGTTCTTTCCTACTACTCTCTACCGTTGTCTCTCTTAATACTACGTCATCTTACAGCGCAGCGGTCGAGCTGCTGCTCTGCCCGGTCCGTACCATACAGGCGCTAAACGGGGATTTTTGTGTTGGTATCTGACGCTGAACGACAATGACCAAGCATCAAGATTTTACAAGTTGGGAGTGAGAACGTGTTGTACCAGCAAGTATAGCATTGAAGCCAGCTAGGCAGAATAAATAAGTACTCTTCCTTTACACTGCTCTCTTTACAGCCATCTGAAGGCAGCAGGTGTCTGTTCCATCTGCAGTCTCTAACTGGAGTGATGATGTCACTATCAAGCAATAGTTACTACTGATGTCCAAGTGAAGTTTCATGAACCATTAGTTGTATTTCCTAAGCTCACTAGATTGCGCTCTTGGTTTAAAGTCTCAAGGAATGTCAACAAACGGTGTGCTTTCAATCCTCCAAACAGAGGATCCGTGGGCTCAGAAAATAAAGAAAGTGGTTCATTTAGACATCACTAATAATTACACACAGCAGTTCAGCTGGTTACAGTTTGTGACTGTAAATAACCCCAGAACCCTCGTACTTATGTGCAACATCAAACGTGTCGTTTTGATTAATTATTCATCACAGTTTCTTCTGCTTTTAAAACAGTACACACAGCTCCATGAAAGATTGTGAATCACTTAAAACTTCTCACTCCGCTCCTAACTCCCTCGGGAATGTTCTTTCTGATCCCACCTCATGCCCAAGAGTGCCACAGCTGCAACCATGGAGCCTGGATGTGAAATTACTAAAAGTGCATCTGCCCTGCTCCCGACAAACTCGACGGGGCACATTTGACTGTGATCTGTCCAAGCTGCATGCTTCATGAGAATAGAGCCTGTGGTGTCGTCTTGTGTGCACAGAGCAGCAACTAACCATCAACTTGTGGAGATAAAGAGATTAAAATGGTCACAGTCCAGCTCTGTATCCACATGCCCTCTGACTTGTTGTGAACACTGGACTGTTGTAGACTGAGTTGTATAAAAGACTATCTATCTATATGATAATCATTTTTAAGTTGCCTATATTAGTTAGTCTGCTCTTGTTTTCACTCTTGCTCTGAAATCACACAGCTTATACAATGTTCAAGAGGATTTAGTTTGCTGTGTTTTTCCTCCTGGAAAGCTGCCTTTGTTATTCCACTCTCGAAAAGAGGTGATCCAACAGACTTAAACAATTGTAGACCAACCTCTTAGCTCTCTGTTTTGGCACCCTGGTCAGTTAAAAAATAAAAGAATACCTGGCTACCAATTCTATACTGTCTACATTTCAGTTAGGCAAGTACTGTTACTGCTGAAGGTCTGGTATGAAGGTCATACATGATATAACTGAAGCCTAGATAACAAACAGTGCTGTCTTTCTCTGTTTATAGACCTTTCTAAGGCCTTTGATACAGTTGACCAAAATACTTTAATTGGACGTCCTACAGCTATTGCTTTTTCTGAACATGCGGACGGGCTGTTTGCAAACTATTTTCTAGACAGAACCCAGGCTATTCAGCTAGAGGGTGCTACATCGGAGGTACTGGAAGTCCTCAAAGGGGTACCACAAGGTTCAGTTCTAGGCCCTCTATTGCTTACAATTTACATAAATTGCCGGGGGCAAAATATCACAAATGATCCTCATTTACTGCTTTGCACCCACTCGCAAAGCTTTTGAGTATCTTCAGTGTGCATTTAATAGTTCAAAAACAGCTTTCTGAGTTGCAACTTCTAAATGCAGAAAAAACTAAACTGTGTTGTCTACTGCTTCAAGAACAGTAATATCAGAGCAAATTGTTACCAGAAATGGTCAACAAATTGCATTGGCATCTACGTTTAAAGACCTAGGATTTTTAATTGATAACCTTATCCATTATGTTGCAAAATGGCTGAAGCTCTTACTTGGATTTTATTTTCGAAAGAAGTCTTGCGTTTCTTTTTGTGTCACATTGAAATTTGAGAGTCAACCTTTTTAACTTGTCTTTGATTATGATGATGCGTACACACCATTGTGTTTTCTGCTCAAAAGTGAATTGGCCTGCTACATGTACATGCTGCCTCAGTCAATCAGTTACAAAGCCATTCTTGGTAATATTCCTACCTATTTATCTTCTCTTTTAAACTTGTATTATGGAACAGACAACCTTTGTTCGCAGGACGTTTTGCGTTTCCAGGTTTTGTGTTTTTAGGTTTACTGCACCTACTGCATGGAACAATGTACACACATGTCTTAAGCTTCACAATATAATAACATGAATGAGTTTAAAACTATGGTAAAATATATTGAGTCCAGGCTCTGTGTGCAAATGTTTATGTGATAATTTTAATGTTTCTTAAATGTATGCACTTTTATGTTTATTGTTAAAACTCTGTGTTGCTGCTACTGTTGGCCAGAAGCCTGTACTATGAATCAAGATCAACATGCCCTGGATTGATTTCAGTTACCCGGCTTCACCTAACCTAACAACCGCGGTCCCACATAAGCTGTGTCACGACTGTGGTTAACAACTAGTTCAGACAACCCAGGGTTTCCCAATCCAGCGACGGGCGCGTTCACATAAAAGAGGCGGTGTTTGCACAGCATGACCAATCGCAAACATCTACCAGAGCCGCATAAGATCAAACTATAATTCTACATAAATATGAAGAACTAGGACACAGTTTTACAGGCAAAACGCAATACAGTCGCTGCTTCCTAAAACAGGAAGGAAAGCTGGCATAAAAATAGCCGACGCTTTAAATGTGTAAATCACAACTCTTATCAATATCACTGCCCCATACGTCAGGCACAAGATCTGACCGTAATTACACTTGTCCTTTCCATATTCTGTCTTTGCTTTAGCCTTTTATTTCAGTTGCAACCCTGTGGCAGTGGTAAGTGATCGTTAGAGCAAATAAAAAATATAAAGACATAATTCAAACCGATGTGTGGGCATTGGCAGCACACGGCTCAAGAAGCCGACAAATAGCCTATACGTAATTACCTTCGCTGAAAATTTATATTTTTTAGAAAAATACCCATCAGGGAATGTTAATAGGGTTGTCGGCTTCTAAATGTTTTAACTTTTATGAGTGCACCTCTCCCTCTCTCTCTCTCTCTCTCTCTCTCTCTCTCTCTCTCTCAGCGCACCAAGCTACACCGGATCTTTTAATAACGAAGTGAAGTCGTTATCAATCGAGTATTGATTAGTCAGTAGGCGGTGCTTTTACACTGGTTGATCTCTAATCTCCAACATAACCTGCTCCTGAGCAGGTTAGGTGTTCAGCATAAGTTACCACAGCGATTTAACCCGGTAACAAGTGATCCACCATCATGATACACAAAAACCTGGGTTGAACCTGAAGTTACCTCGTTAACGCCAAATCTTGCTTCGTAGTACAGGCCTTGTAAAAGAGATCTTTGATCCATAAAGGCTAAATTATATATATTTTTTAAATGATCTGAATCAGCATCATTAGTCCTTCCTTGCTCCCAGAGGTTTCCCCAGCCAATCAGCTCCCTGCCTGTTTTCCTGCCTAATCAGCCCATTCACCACACCTAAGCTTCTCTGCCCATATCTCCACCTGCATGTAATCACCTCATCAGATTAGTTTTTAGTCCTGATTTTCAGTTCAGTCTTTAATCATTGTTCTGTTATGATCACTTTGCACAGACCTAGAATAAAAAGTTATTTGTTAATGTTCCTGTTGCCTGCGGTCTCTCCTGCATTTGGCTCCACCTGATCCACCCTTAATGATAAAATGCAAACAAGTACTGACAGCTGCTGATTCAGACAGGATGGACATCTGAAACATGAGTCATCATTAATAATGACCATATTGTTTATCCTGCTGTCAGGTCATTCCACACAAGTTTCAGATTTGTCAACTGTTTATTCTACATATTAATATGTGTGTGCACATATCCAGTTATAGATATAGTTTTTAGTTAAAAATTAGGTTTTCTCCAAAATTATGTGATGTGTGGTGTGAAAGTGAAATGTGTATATCGCGTGAGTCTGACGGTCAGCAGCCCTGGGAAACGCGTAAAATATAACAAACACAGGACTCCATTTCAGCCTATCTGCCCCTCCTGGTGGATAGATGAATCATTGCAACTGGTTTCCACTTCACAAGTCGGCCCAGTGTTTACTATGCCATCGGATCTCATTTCAGCCGAGGCCAGACTACGGTCCCACCGGGGATCAGTCACAGACCAGTTAGACATTTAATATGCATAGAAGTAAAATAAGTAAAATAACAACACAGGTCAACCAGTGGTCTGTGTTTGGGGGAATGTGTTGGGAGGGACATGCCCCTACTGGCATATCGTCTCTCATGATCAAACTCAACACAAATAACTGATAGAATAGAATGGAATAGAATACGTTTTATTGTCATTGGACAGCAGCTGTCCAAGGACATTTTTCTGCAGCTCACCCTCAGTGATACACAAATAAAATGACAAGTACCCTTATAAAGGCAAAAGACACAGAATAAAAACAATAAATGCAATAATACAAAAATCAGATATTGCACATTTGTATTTGCAGAAAGACTGCTATTGCACCATTATTCATTAGTGTTCAGTTCCTTTATGGCACATGGGTAGAAACTGTTCATAAGTCTGGATGTGTGGGCCCTCATGGACCTGTATCACTTCCCAGAAGGCAGCAGGGTGAAAAGGTGATTGGCTGGGTGGGAGGAGTCCTGTGTGATTCTTTTTGCCTGACGCAAACATCGAGCCCTGTAAATGTCTTCTAGGGTGGGTGTTTGTGTGTTTAAGATATGCTGTGCAGTTTTAATGACTCTCTGTAGCACCTTCCTGTCGGCCACAGTGCAGCTAGCAAACCACACCAGAATGCCTTGAGAGAGGATGCTCTCCACAGAGCATCGATAGAAGGTCAGCAACAGCTGCTGTGCGAGATTTTCTCACCACAGGGTGATCAGGAAATATATGCTGAGCCTTCTTGACCAGAGAGGTGATGTTCACAGTCCATGTATGTACCCAGGAACTTGAAGTCAGTTACTCTCTCCACGGTGTCTCCTTTGATGTAAAGAGGAGCAGTTTTGTTTTGGTGGAGTTAAGTGCCAGGTTATTGTCAGTGCACCACACATATTTTTTTTTTGTGGAACAGGCACGATGGTGGCAGTCTTGAAGCATCTTGGGACAGTGCATGCTGACTGAGAGAGATTAAAGATATCACTTAATACCTCTGCCAGCTGATCTGCACAGTCCCGCAGTACTCTTCCTGGGATGCCATCTGGGCCAGCAGCTTTCCTGGGGTTGACACTGCGGAGTACTCTCCTGACCTCCTCTGTGCTCACAGTGGGTGCCAGGTTGTTGGTGTTCGCTCTGAGTCCAGGCGCAGGCTCCACTTCAGACAACTCGGGCGGAAAAGTGGTTGAGCTCCTCAGCTAACGAGTTGCTGCTGTTGCTGATGGTGGGACTCTTGATATGGCATCACGGATCACGTTCTCCAGGAACACCTTCGGAACACCTTCGGCACACCGCGGCTCTCCTCGTAGATCAGACAGGCTGGATGGATGGATAATCCTCTGGATGTTATCACGGAGCACTTTACCGTTTCTGCTAGCCTGTATGTCTGTATTTTTGGGACTTTTTGTTGCATGGAGCGTCTTTATTAGCTATTTTATTTGCAATATAGTTTATCAAGAAATGTCTGTATTTTAATAAATATATAATACTTTTTGGGACCTGTTAATGCTGGGTAAGAGAACTCAGAGGGTTCAATGGGGTCACCTGACTGTTTGTGTCCCATATGACTTGTGTAGTGACCTCAGAAGTAGTTTATATCTACAACGTTTCATTTCCAGGATTGCTCCGGTGCCGCCGGAAATCGAATGTCTCTCTATTCGACCAGATGTCTGTTCCTTTCCTCTTTCTTTGTGTTGGCGTTCTAAACTGGTGGATTTATGAGGACTATGGTTAACTGCTCCTCAGATCTCTGCAGTTAGCTAGACTATCTGTCCAATCTGAGTTTTCTGTTGCACCACTAGAACAACTTTTGAACGTACACGTTCCACCAAAACAAGTTCCTTCCCGAAGCTGTTTTGCAGCGGCACCGTTACTGCATCCGGCGCTTAGTGCCGCCCATGACGACTGTGATTGGTTTAAAGAAATGGCAATAAACAAGAGCACGTTTTTCTCCCATCCCGGAATGCTGTGTGGACTAGCCAGACCCTCTTTTAAAGCGCTGTGGAGGAAGGTCTGGCAATGAGAGATTACCTCAGAAGTGACTTTGATTAGTATACTGTTATCATAACTGATAAAATGATGTCCAAAACTTTAAAAAATAAGACCTTAGTTGTCATAAACTGGAATTGTTCCATTACGTAATAAAGACAGGTTCTCCACTGGCTTGATGTGTTGTGTCTTTTGATTTCTAATCTTCTTTAAGTAACTGGTTTCAGAACTTATCATGACTTTGATATTTAAAAAACTTCTCAGCCCAGCTGGCTGGTTTTGAATGCTTGGTTATCACGCTGCACAGAAATGAGCTTTCGTCCTTCCTGGGCCACCTCCCTTTTACCATGAAAACAGTTCCTCAGGGCTTCTCTCCTCTTTCCATTTGATGTGACCTTCTCTTCGCCTCCCTTTGCTGATGCATTTTCTTTAGGACAAAGGTTGGATTCCTGTTTTCTTTTCTTTTCAGCAGTTGAAGTTGCATCCGCTTTTTCTTTAACTTTCATAATATGGAGGCAGAATGAATTTCATGCATGCTGTCAAGAGGCTTCACTTGTTGGCCTCAGCATTCCTCTGCCCTGATCACAATCCATCCCATCTCTGCTGCGTGTTGCATTCAATGTCACCAGTTAGCTGGGATCAGAAGACAGTGGTCAATATGTAATAAAAACAGGTCTTAATATGTGCTCCGTGTACAGAGTAACACACTATAGGATCAAATTAGGCCATTTTATTTACTTTAGGTATAAGAATTTAACTTTAATTAAAAAAAAGCTAAAGTGCAACTTTATCTGTTATTCTGGTGTAAGAGGACTGCCGATGGAAAATGTAACAAATAAGCAACACAGGTGTCACTGAAAAAACTGACATGCTCCCATTCTTGAACGTATTACAGTTTTTTACAATCACTTTGCTACTAATTTCAGAACCTTGACGTCATTTTTCAAAACTCTAGACACAAAACTCAAAACGATCATCACTTGTAACACAGACTGTCCAATGTTCAAAATATTGCATTGTGCATTCATATCTTTAAATAAATCTTGCACTTGCACAATCATTGGTTCAAAAAACAAATATATTGTGAAATACCATTGAAACGTTTCTTTGGATCACAGACACACAAGCTACCCATAGTTTCACTGGGTCATCGTTCGTACAATCATTCAATATTGTAGTACAAAATAGGTGATACATGTTTCATTATGGTACTAGATGTAAATACATCCCTGTAAAAGTACTGCAGTAGTAGAGAGAATACTACAGACACAGTGGAATAATTGAACAAAACCTGAAATGTATTGATGAAAAACAATACAGTACGATCACAACATACACATTTATTAGAATCAAAGCAAAATAATTAGCTAGGAAATAGAAAATAAATGACTCTACTGCAAAACATAAAATGCAGTGTTCCTCAACTTGCTTGTACTGTAATAAGCAAAACAAAGAAGTGATTACTGTACTTCTACATATTTATCAACTCTGTCTTGTAGATTTGGCTGCAGGTTCTCATCTACATCGCAATTAGCCAAACATCTTGGAAAAAACCTTCGGGCATGGCGAACAATGTGGTAAGAGTATATATGTATATGTATATGTATATATATATATATATATATATATATATATATATATATATATATATATATATATATATATATATATATATATATACACAGTACTTTATATTATACTTTATTATATAAAGTATATATCTCAATCATCAGTAACGAGTTGGCAGAATTGGACAAATAATTCCAAGGGCCTGCATGCATACAGTGCAGTACTGTCAATACTGTAGATACTCTCAAAGGTAGTACATGGGACCATGACACACCCATGTATGTACAGAAACCACCACACATTTCTAGTAGGTCATAAGTGATGACTGAGAGGGAATTCTTTTGTATGAGCCTATGCATTGTTTTGTTTTTTTTACACTGTATAGAATCATAAGAAAGCTTCTTTGCACACCTCTTTTGGTCGGGCAGGTGCGTAGGATGTGATCCAAAGTGGCAGATCAGAAGTTTAGAAGAAAAATCCCGCACACTGACCATTACGCAAGCACACAATTTATTTACAACGTTTCGGTCCTAGACCTTCTTCAGGTTACCTGAATTATTCTGTATAGAATACCTTTAAATTATTGAGGAGCAAAACACATGTTAATTTAATTTTATATTCAAAAAACACCACATAAAGGGTCAGTTCCCTTAAATTGCTTAAAAAAAAGCCGACTGGATGACCCACAGAATTAAGTGCGTACAATGTGACCCTCTAAGTTGAGTGTGTGTCTGCAAAACATGTATGCTTGTGTGTGTGTGTGTGTGTGTGTGTGTGTGTGTGTGTGTGTGTGTGTGTGTGTGTGTGTGTGTCTGTTTGGTCTGATTGTGGCTGCTTATCAGTGGCCTGTCCACGTCCTCTGCTGTGCTGACCGCTAGCCTGGGACAAGCTATGGGTGTGTCTGTGTAGTGTCCACGAAGCTCCACCCCTGTGTGTTGCCAGTGGTTCTAAAGTGCTGCATTGATGCGCTGATTAACAGTCCAGCCTCTGTCCATACTTTTATCTCTTATCTGTCCTGATAAGGAAATGGCTGCCTTATCAACTCCCAGCATCCAGCCTTCTACACTGTGGAAAGGACAGCCACAGTGCACACATGATAATAGAGCTGTTGGTAACATTACAGCAGTATAAACAGAGGAGAGCAATAGAGGAGGCAGTGAAAATCATCTAAAACCAACTTAATGGAAAAGGCTAGTAATCCCAGACCTGTGTTTGCTGCAGTAAAGGGGGGGGGGATTGAGTGGGGTTTCCCCCTTTCTGGTCTACATATCCCTGCCTCTGCTGAATTATTTTTTATCCCCGGTGGAGACAAAATGTCTCCCCCCCTCAAAGTGATCAATGCTACTTCATCAATAGAACATATATTATATACCTAAAATAGAAGTGTTTTAAACTAAGCAAAGCGCTGTAACGTGACTACATAGTGCCATAGAATGATAAAATCCGACCGATAAAAACCCTACAGAGCTCCGAGGCGGCGGCTACCAGCGGCAGTTGTTTAGCCGCCAATAGGTGACTGTGAGCCAGCTACAGGCACCACCAGATGACGATCTTTTCAGGGGCCGTGGTAGTGGAGTGTAGCCATAAAAAATGAGCGACTAGTTATGTTTAGGAAAAAGACCATCGTTAAAACCCTCCCAAGGAATGCATTTCAGTTTGAAAAATGGAGCCAAACATCTACCCACCCTATGCAGCGCTTCCCGCTTTTATACAGCGGTTGTTATTGTGCTGCATATAGTTATAAATACGTGGAATGCATATGAATTCCAGTGCTTTGCTTTTCATAGCTATATGTACGAATGTTTCATGAAGAACAGCCTGACTCTCCCTGTCCCTGGCAAGCCCTGAGCTCTACCCTCTGATTTCCTGAAACAAAAGAGAAGCAGAGAACAACAAAGCTGTAATGATGTTGACTGAACAAAGATTGACTTGATATGGTTTACTGATTTGGTCTTAAGCGATTTTGTTAAGGATGTAGAGTTAAAACATCCCAACTAAAACAGCTTAAACAACAATCCGGACCCAAAGTCCTCTTCAGTTCCTTTCTTTGTGGTGGAAACACAGGTCAAACTGTAAAGTGAAAAACAACATCTGAACAGCAAGGCCTATCTAAATGCTGTTCATTCATTCATAGCTTTGTCAAATGATTACAGGATCATGACACTCATCACATCGTAATCCAGCATCTTTGGGATGAAGAGGAAAGGCGTTCTGACAACAAGACTGCTCGGCAACTACGGTTTGGTGGCTCATTTTGATTCCACTTAAATGTGCAACCCACATTAGAGGCAATAGAAGCATCGCTGCATGTGACGCTAGTCAACACTACACTCAACAGCAGGTAACGTTAGCCTACCGTTAGCTAGCAGCTGGATTAAACACGGTTAAAATGCTGACAGCTAAACGGGGTAAAGTGTGACTGTATTTCACTGCAGAGGGACACCGGGACATCCAACAGTCTGCAGTTACCATTGTCTGAAAAATAACACAGATGTGTCCACAGTGCGTTCACTTAAAAGTGGTAATCTACAGTAACCCGGATTTCCCACTGGGCGTGTCTGTGGTGTGTTCCAACTGCGTTCCAGTTTTGTTCCGTCCTCCGCCACGCGCCATACCACACTGGGGGCGTCTTGCCTGTCTGACTTGCAGATTACATTGTCACTCCAAGCACTCCTGTAATTAAACTCCATGTCTTCTCTTTTCTGGTGTTGTCCTGATAAAAAAAAAAGACCTGTGATGTCTATTGTGTTTTTCCAACTCCAAGATGAATCTCTCGTCGTCGGTGGTGTTGTAAAGGAGGCATATGATATTGGGGGGTGTCTCGCTGTTTCACTTCCTGTCCGGCTGTCTGAACGACCCGCAGCTCGTGTGGAAATAGACCTGGCGTGTACCTTTAGCGGAGCGGAGAGCCGCTTCACGCATGCTTCTAGGCGCTTCTGGACGCGGGTAGTGGAATATCAATCATTGACTTGAATGGTCTTGATTGCTTACAGGGGTCGCATTGATATACGTTATTGTTATGGCATTAATAAATCATTTCATTTTGACCATATGGCCTTAGCAATAAACAAGCCGTTCTTTAATGTCGCCGACTGTCATTTTGTGCTCTTCTCTTTTTCTTTTTTTAACACTTTTTTTTAAAGTATTGGTTCAGGCACCATTTAGGCGCTGTTTGAAAAGTATCACATTAGCACCGGTATCCAAAAAAAAAAAACTAAACAATATCCAACCCTATCAGCAACTGCAATCAAACCTGACACATGTCCAGAATGTTATGCCCAGATGAATTAATGCTGCTCAGAAGGCCAACAAAGGTGTAACACACTATTGAGTAGAATAAACTGTTGTCAGTTGTGTTGTCATTCTTTGAAATGCTGGGTTAGCTTGTGCACACTACTGCCCCCCCCCCCCCCCCCCCCCCCACCCCCCCCCCCCCCCCCCCGCTGCTTTTGACTCATCTGCAGCCTCATGTGTCGGGAACCTGCTATCAGCTGGATGCTGCTGCTGCCTTTTAACCTCGGAACACACAGTCGTGTGACAGCAGAGAGAGATTTGGGTCTGACATCAGTGTTATCTACCTCCAGCACAACAACACAAGCCAGAGATTACACTGGTTCACCCTGACACCATGCAGAGATGTCGGAGCCGGACATCCATGCCGGACCTGCAGGTCTGAGGCTGGCAGACAGAGAGAGAGAGAGGCGAGCTCATCCACTGTATCCTTTTATTATTAAAGAGTATGTTCCATTATCACAGAGACAAGTCGTTGTGTGTTTTTGTTTTGTTTTACAAGACATAGCACGTTGTTAGTTCTAGTTAGGATTTTGCATATATCAATTTACTTATTGAGCCCTAGTATAAAATGCATTTTCACTAAAATCTAATTTGATGTGTCTGATTTACTTTATTAATTAGTAGTGATGGTGCTTAATTTTACAATTCTCACAGAGAACTCTGATCCCTGGGTCAAGAAACGGCCTGCAAATGCTCAAGGAGGTCACTAATAGACAACTGGCCAATATATGGTACTGACTCCTTTTCAGGGCCAATATCAAGTGATGTCCAAATGAAGCATCATTAAGCATTTTCTTTATTCCCTGAGCCCACTAGATGGCGCTCTCTGTTGAACAAAAGGGTTGAAAGCACACTGAATTGAATCCGTGACGTTTTTTTCTTTAAACCAAGAGCGGCATCTAGTGGACTAGAATAAACTAACACACACACACACAAACACACACACACTGTGACATCTGGGAACTAAGAACAAAATATAGACTTTTCAATGCAAAATGTAATGCACATTAAATGTGTTAAGCTAACATATAGGAATAACAGGAATCTAACATGCTGATTTTGATGCAGGAACTGTCCTTGCAGGAACCAGCAGGGACTGTTTACACAGATATGCTTATCTACAATAGGTACAGCCCATTTGTTTAGACTTAAAGACAGAGATGCATTGAGGATAATGGGAAATATACAGCTGTGCCTGTTTGGACAGGGTTGTCTGTCAGCAGGATTACAGAAAAACTACTGGCTTGATTTTCATGAAACTTGGTAGAAGGGTGTAGCATGGGAAGAACCCATTCAATTCTGGAGCTGATCTGAATCACGGGGTGGACACACACACACACACACACACACACACACACTGTTGTTAACATTGTGAGATAGGGCATAGGTGACTGCATTGGTATCCTGCAGGAATAACACAAATCTCGCAGGAGCAGAGTTTAGAGTTTTGAAAAATGACGTCAAGGTTCTGAAATTAGTAGCAAAGTGATCGTAAAAAACTGTAAACAGAGAAGGTTTAGAAATTGTGCTGCAGGTGAGAGCCAAAAAGTCAAAAAATAAACCTGTAGCTAAAACAGAGCTCAACACACAGGATGAAAAGAGGAGTTGCCGTAATGTCCAGTACAACAAATATATGGTGTTTTCTGAAAATTAAACCACATAAATCTATTGTGGTACAACCTCTGAATACAATTATGAACCTGAAAAGGAGCATGATATGAATACTTTAAAGTCAAAAAGACAAAATGTTGTGATATCCTTTTAGTTCGGCACTCTATTGACTCAATGAGCTGTGGTGCTGTCCATTTAGAAGTGCTGAAGTTGTAATGTTTTGTGTTGGAAATAAATTCTTTTATTTCATTATTTTGTGTTGGCTTTGCTGAAGATTCCACCTATATACAAATAAAGGTACATAAATAAATGATAAATTAACCAAAGAATTGTCATTTGGTTAAGGCCTTGTGCACATGTAAACACACTTAAACTGACAAGATTGTCTGGGATTAAGAATATTAGAGGTCCTATATTGTAAAAAGTGAGATTTTGAGTTTTGATTATAAAGAAGGATGAGGTGCTATATAAATACTGTGAACGTATCAATACGCTCAATCCTCAAATATAAATAAAAAAAGAAATACACACAGCTTGTATCCAGAAACTGTGGGACAGGCGCTAAAATGGAGCGTTTAGACAGAGGGTGAACACAGGTATATTCAGACAGACAGAATGATATGTGTTAATAATGACATGTTTTTTTTTTTTAACATAAAAGCATGTACAACGTTCTAGTAGAAACACCAAAAACAAGTATGAACCTGAAAATGAAAATGATATGAGACTTCTAATGCCGGGGACGATGCAGAAGCATCTTGAGATGTTCCATAATCAACACTAAACATGCCTTCACAAGTTCTGCACTTTTACTGAAATCAGCATACAGTAAACAGACCAGCTTTTGTTTTTTTTTCAGTTTGAGAATTGA